>CATQJL010000223.1:78819321-79167075 GCA_958299035.1 Cylicocyclus nassatus
ATATAAGATTTTCATTCTTCGAACTCAACGAGAATATTCCAATGTCGTAGATTATCTAGCCCAACAGTACTAAACTTGTTACTTATAAGAAAAACTGGGTTATTTGAATATTGAGATTTTCGATGAACCTCAACTTTCTGTGCTTCAACGCAATTTTCACGACTTCAATACATCATTTGTTCTCTTATCAAAAGCATGCTTAGCGCTGTTGGGCTAGATAATCGTTACAACTTTGAAACTCTCATTAGCAATGAAGAAAGAAAAATCACTCTAAATAAAAGACCGTCGGCCGCCGGGGATCACAAGAGGTTCATACAAAAGGCTGGGAAGTGCGGCTTGCACAAATTTTCGCTTTCATTCAACATCTTCTTAATGAAGGCTGCTTTCCTCTTTTCAGCCAGGATGTCAATGCATGCAAACCTGGTTTCGGAATGAGTTTGCCACTATATGTATGAAAATTCCAGTTCGCACCATTACTCTTCTTTTTTCTATATACGGCATATGCGAAGAAAGAACGAGTTGCAGTGAGGCAGTGCGTGAAATGGTCGAGTCGTTTAGATGTTGCACATTTTTCGCCGAGGGTTGTCATTTGTGAATACTATTACCTCATAAAAAAGGCATAAATAATGTGAATGCTCGCATTAGATGTTGATACACAGATTTTTCATTCAACAACCTTCAGGTACCGCGCTGGAAATTCTTATAGACTAAATGAGATTGACAAGAAGCTTGTTTATTTTAGAAAACCACTGACCTAGATTTTCAATCTAAAGAAGTTGTTTAACTTGTTGTTCATGAGCCTTAATTGAGAAAATGCATTACAAATTATTACAGATTTCTGCTTCTAAATGCTGTTGCAGGTAGGCATTGTCATTTAGGCTCCCGCCAGAGTGCCGGAGTGCCAGCGCTACGCCAGCATTTCGATCGATACACGTGTATTTTGTTGGGGCGGGGCTAGCTGACGTCCCCAACGAAATACACGTGTATCGATCGAAATGCTGGCGTAGCGCTGGCATAACTTCGGCACTCTGGCGGGAGCCTTACTGAAACCTTCTCTGAGGACCCTATTTTCAACAACCTGAGAATTTGCTTTCCCTTTATGCATGAAAACAAAAGAGAAGATAGTGGTCGAGACGAAAAGAGAAGGTAGTGGTCGAGACTCTTACAAGTAATTTAAGAATGATTAAAGTCACAAATTTCTATTTTTCCAACTATCTCATTTCTTTCCTAACTACTCAGACAGCGGATCGGACCCCTCCGCCGGAGAAGTGGCAGGGTCGCGGCGTATCCCCAGCGGTGGGTCTCCCATTTGTCCGGCGGAGCCCTCCCATTTTCTGCTCCGGATACCTCCCATTTCTGCTCCGGATACCTCCCATTTTCTGCTCCGGAGACCTCCCATCTTCTGCTCCGGATACCCCCCATTTTCTGCTCCGGATACCTCCCATTTCTGCTCCGGACCCCTCCCATTTTCTCCGGCGCGTGTCTTCCAAATTTGGCGGACACGCGCCGCGCAGACCTCTGCGGCGCGGAGTCCGTCAAATCTGGCAGAGTCGCGCCGGAGAAATGGCGGACCTTTGCAGCAGGGCCGGAGAAGCCTCCCATTTGCCTGCCAGTGATGCCACCGCGATGGACCGCCCATTTGCCCTTCTCTCATTGGTCAATTGGGTCCGGCGCGACCCTGGCAGTTTCCGAGGGTCCGGCGGAGGGGTCCCGTCGATTGTCTGAGTACTGGTACAGGAAAATTGAAAATGACTTTGATAGCTTTGGCCTCTCTTGTTTAGAGTGCGCATTTTGCTATGTACCAAGGGAATATTCAGTTTTTGTCTAGCAAGCTTGCAAATTTGGTCAATTCGAAATTGATAGGAGCACATTTACTCAATTGAACAACTTCAACGAAAAAGTTAAATTACGCGTTAAGTTAAAGTAGTTATTCTTATTAATCAAAAATGCCGAACTCAACTTATACGATAACAGTAACCAGCACTTTGTGAGTTACTCCATTAGCTGCCGACGATAATGTTTGTCGTATCCCTTACGTGATCCTAAGGGTATTGCATACCGGAATTGAGTGCAGGGTCAGTCAAATAAAAATTTGATCCGCAATAAAGCAGCAACAAATATTCGCCTCTAGGAAACCTGGTTGGTTTCCTAATGCGCAAATAATTCTCTTAGAAATGAATAATTGCCAAGCTTTGTGGTTCCACATCCAAGAAGAGCCCAAACATGAGTTCGCTAACAATAACATGGGGGCTCATGATTTCTCTCGACAGGGTATCGCAGGTCAAAAATTATAGCCATACCACAGATTTGCGCAAAGAATGCAAACTTTATCATGTACTTAATTCCTAATCAAAATTAGTTCTGAAAACTCAAATCTGCTACAGATTTTTTGTGATCTTAGACTAAGAATGCGTCTTTCTATTAGATTGTCAATGTAAAAGTTTTTTTTCAACAGTCCAATGTAAAAGTTTTCGCCATTTTGGGCAAACTCGCCAATTCTGGCTCTCAAATTTCACACTCACTTTCACTCTTTGTTTTCTATCTGTACCCGGAAGAGACATACAATAATCCTTAAAAAATTCCGTAAACTATGTTTGCTCACCCTCACCTCCTCTCCTCTCTCTGTATTTTTGAAATTTTTATTTGTGCTAGGCTGAAAAAGTGATTAAAATATATGCTATAAAGGAGCTGTTTTTTGTCCCTGATAAAGTCTATGATATTTTGAGAAAACTGAAAGCAAC
Source organism: Cylicocyclus nassatus (assembly GCA_958299035.1). NCBI lineage: Eukaryota > Metazoa > Nematoda > Chromadorea > Rhabditida > Strongylidae > Cylicocyclus > Cylicocyclus nassatus. Next base: position 78,822,063 of record CATQJL010000223.1, read on the forward strand.
AAGCTCCGCTGCATACAATGGCCTTCCGCAGGTCTTATATCGAAATTGTGCTTTGGTGCTGGCTTTCTTCTTGTAGCTTACTTTTAACGCCTCTTTCTCACTGAAAAAGGCTCCTCAAATTTGAAAGTAAACTTTGGCAACAGCTATTTCAGAGAGCGAGTATTCCAGTGGTGTTTTTTATCCCTGTTCCATCAGTAACACTGCCCCTTGCGGTAAAGTACTTGAGGAACTGTGATAAAAAAAACTGCATGATTGTTTAGATAAGCGCAATATTTTACCTTTTGTTCAACATCGCTTCATCCAGGAAGGACCAATAATCGATTGGACTACCGCAATGAACCAGGGAAGATCAATATATGTCGTTTTTTTACCCTCACAAGGCTTTCGATAAAGTAAATCAATCATATTACTATTTAAATTTTTTCTAAACACGGAATGGACCAACAACTGTTGAATTGGCTCTCATCTCACTAGAAAGTAGAGATATAGGGTTCTGCATGATCGCATGAGTCGATGAATCTGCGGTCGTTGCACACGTAAATGCCTCTACAAAACCTCAAACCAATTAAACAACCTCGCTTTTCAAATTGGCTTCAGGTAATTGAAAAGTTGCATCTAATAGCAGAAAAGCATTTGGCAGAATAGGGAAAACTAAGAAAGCTGATTACGCGCATAATGGCCGCAAACTCACATGTATGAAAGTGCGAGTTGAACCGGCTGTTCTGAGCGCTCAAAACTGTTGACAGTCCTGCCATAGCGAGAAAAAGGACGAGAGTGAGTATGCCTTCTTATGGCACACCACTACTGAGACGCATTCGGGCATAAAATGCAGATTTTTGCAGGCGGCATAAAACTCTATTTGTGCTACGAAGATGATTAGCAACATGTTCCCATGAAGATGTCTCAAATTCTGTAAAAATGATCATGTGATGCAAGGAGTGGGATTTACCTGTTAACGCACTTAAATCAAAAGTTTTGCATCTTCACAAATTTCATCCTCCGCGCACATATCCTATAGTCGATTCGTTGACCGCACGGACTGCTAAACTCTGCGGACCACGCGAGGAGCGTATTGTCACGAGAGCACGACTTGTACAATGGCGAATTTGTACGACTATACCTCTGTGACGGCGTTGAAGTTGGACTGGACAGTGCTACCGAAGACTTGACAGTTCTGTTGACCATCAACTAAACTTTATCACTCAGTTATTGGGAAAGCTTTGCCAGCTTTTCCATGATATTAAGAAGCATTTATAGTGATGGCTCTACTTAGTCCGAGCTTCCAAGATTTTATCACTTTTAAAATACGCATCTTCAGTATGGAACTCTTATTTGGAAGAACAGAAATTCGAAAAGGTGCAAAAACGTTTACGGTCTTATCAAGATTGGTATGGGCACTTTCAAAATACAGGGTGCTTTGTGTTTCAGTACAAGAAAATTTCCCCTCCTCCTTTTACCTATAGTTGCCAAGTCAAATACTGTTGTTACTTTCTATGCGGATAATAATTTTTGTTTCCAAACATGGTAGGAACTCAATTGCAACTAAGCAGTGAAAAATCGTTTCTAGGAGACTTTTATGTAATTTATTGTATAGCCCTTAGTTTCTTGGCGACAAATCGCCGCCATAGTTTCTGATTTCCTGGTACTCTAAGGGGTGGAGCGTTTGAAAAACTCAAATCAGTCAGCTGTTACCGCGATGAAGTGGTTCGCCTTCATCCTACTGCTCATTCAGGTCATCTCACATCAATACAAAACCTTTCTCGATTACACTCACAGATATAATTGAAGTTGTTTTTCTTCAGGCAGGATGGGTTTCGTCCTGCATTTTTGACAAAGTGGAGGAGTTGAAAAGCATGGGCCTCAGACAATTTGCGATCAACAACATCAACGAATGCTTTGCTGCGTGTTATGAGAATGTGAGATGCATTGGAATCCAGCACTGGAAAGTAAGAGATGTTTATGCTACTCAACATCGCAAAGGTTCCGCTTGCAATATCTTGCCACTGTTTGCAGTGAAATTGGGTTCAAGGTTCCAAAAAAGTAGATTGTATGCCGTCTCATAGCGCTGGCTGTTTGTAAATCGACATCGTGACTATACGCGGATGACTTTTGTCATCGACACTCAAAGCGTAATGCAGTATGCGTAACAGTATTCGTGTTGTCCCAAATACTGCATGCTCTAGTCAGAAAAGTCTAGTCTTAAAAAAATTGATAGTTTTGTCATCTTTCGATTGAACCACTCATTCCAGCAAAGTCTAGCCAAGATTTTTTAGAAAGAACAGAGCGTTGCAAATCAAACTCATGCCTGACTGGCTTGAACGCATTTTTGATTTACTCGTAAAAAAGCCAAGTTTGAGCTGCGATCATTTGTAAAGCAAATCATTTTCAACTTGCGCTTGAGAGTATGTGTTTTTACCACTGCTTTTTTGGTTGAACGAAGAAGTCAGCGACTATAAGTAGAAAAAACAAAGTTTCCATCATTACATTGCAGAACAAAAAGGAGTGCCTACTGTTAACCGCTGGAGCTGGAGATGGTTCACACGTTGCTTTGAATGATGGCAGCGCCATCGTCTACAGCCTTCTCCGTGACGATGTGGATCCGATGTGCCAAACATTTGTGAACTTTTGAATGAGGGGAAAGCTAAACGCATGTCATCATTTTTAAAGTGTATTCTGCAGCATGATCACTGTAATATAAAAGTTACATGTTATGTATAGTAAATGTAGTCATGGTTTATGCAGGTGCTCACAAGAAAGGGCACTGAAAACTAAACTTGTGCATACTTCTTGAAGAAAAACATTTTTATCGTTTTCTTCTGTATTGACTTCACGAATGACGGATAGGAACGGTTGATTTTTCTTTATATGACCAAACCGCTCGCTGACTTCTGTATGTTTGTAAAAAAAAGTTGGATTACTGATTACTCCGCAAGTTGCAGAACCAGACTGCAAATGATTTTTCAAAATCATTCAAAATGTATTGCAAAAAACGAAAGGATGAAGACTAGCTTAAGTTTGTTCAAACCATTACTTCACGTTAATCTAAAAAATTGCCTCTATTTGAGTATTTCCAATATTAGATAATCATACCTGTGGTAACCAGAAGTCTGATAACTCTCTTCATAACTCTATTCTGCTACAAAACCTAATGACCGTAATGTTGCTGAGACAATGTAAAGATAACCACAGCAAAATGGTTCTTTGGAAAAAAATTCACTTCTCTGAAAAAAATCCCTATATTACTTTTACTCCTTATTTCACCCTCATTGGCCCTATTTGTTCGAATAAGCCAAAGGATGCTTTTGAAGCGAAAGCATCAACAAATGATAAACGGAGCTTACTGAAAGTTATGGCATGGTTTCGAAATAAATTTTTCGTTATGAATGCTCAATCGCGCACCGCTACTCTCTTCACAGCTTCGACCGTGAATTTGAACTGGAAGAAAGATTTAATTTTACTTGCAGTCATCTCTACTTTTTAGTCGCTACCATGCTAAAACATTTGGAATTCAAAGGGAGTAGGAGTCGCATAATGTAAAGAAGGTCGTTATCCATACATCTACATCTTGCAGGGTGACCGGTAAGTTTGGGCGTTACAACACTCAATAACTTTTTTTCCTGAAATATTCTATCCAGACAACTAGTATGTCTGTAGCTTATGAAACCCTCTATATAAGATTTATGAGTATGGCGCACTGATGCCTTCTGATGCAAACGCGACTCCGAAGTCTGCTTCCACTTGAAAGGCGTTGCAGCGCAGTCAGTAAGCACGATGTTCAAAATACCGTATTTTAATTCGGAGGAAGAAACCCACTACTGTTAGGGCACTATGTTATTCCTTAGACTAAGCTCTACAAAAACTCATGAATTAAAAACTATTTGATTCGTAAGGGGATTATTACCCCGAATCTGCATCTGGTACATTCTTCAAACTGCATTTTTTGACGCATTAGCTTCAAGATAGGATGCTGAAGTCTGTGTGCATGTGCAAGCTTTGCATAGGCGATTCCCATGCGTATAGCGAGCGTGGCCCTGCAGACATTTGAACACGTTAAAAGACTTGTCAAATCTTCGTTCTAAAGCTTTTAGACTTAGTCGAAACGCGTCAGGTCAATAAACATTACCACCGTAAAAACCTGGTTCTGGCATAATATAACGGAAGACAATCTAAAGCATTAGTTTTTGTGCTCTCTAGCTAACAAAAACTGCCACGCGCATACGTTGGCAAACGTCGGCAAAGCTCCGCCAGCTATATTACGGAGAATGGACGATAGGAGTAACACATCAAGACGCTTCTATTTCTGACACGCAAAAATAGTTTTACAAAACCTCGTCTTTTAAGTAAATTTTGCAATGAAGAATCTAACGCCCTTACTTATCGGCCGTCCTATAGAATTAAAACTTACGCCGTCTCGGTTACCAACTTCGTGTGAAATAGGCAAAAAACTTTACGTCCTCTTGTTACAGCTGTATGTTTTGTATTTGCGCCCGCCATCAGTACAAAATCCCGCGAAAATATCGTCGATTTGTGTTTGTTTAGCTCCTGTTCTCTCGTCGATTATCATCATAGTTGCTGGAAGTATTCACTTAGCTTGATGAAATCAAGTATAATAATCAAGTATAATAATCAAGTAGTATAATCAAGTATAGTATGTACGTCGCATGCGAACTGCTAGTTTTGTCTGAAAGTTTTATTATAAACGACGTAATGTCGTCGAGTTCTTTCTTGTATAAATATTTCCAAACAATTGATCGAGCCTAGGCAATGCGCAAAGAGAAATGCTTTTCTGTTGAGGATGTCATTGATAGAACTTAACGCTTTGACTATCCTGGTCGTTTTGCCGGATTTTCATGGCTCCGATATCCCAAATAACTTCCTGAACGAAGTTCAAGAGTCTTTTGAGGAATCTTAGTAGTCTGTTTTGGATTGAAACGTTTTAAACTGTCTTGGAAATCTTGCAGCTGATGACAAAAGAAGATACATCTCGAGTGACTGGGAAAGATTTCCTTGCCGGTCTTACACTTTTATACGAGAAAGTAGTACAATTGAGGTTTGCTACAATGTGAAACCTTAATTTGATTACAGGTTCTAAACTGGCATAGGAGATATGTAATGGCATAAACTTTCTCGATGAGGGGTAGTCTGAGTTTTACCTGAATCACTGAGATTTCTCACTCTTTTACGAGTAGTTATCAGTGCCAGTTGAATTCGAATTTTTCCAACTAGAAATTTCTCACTCGTTGCATTAGGCTAGGCTTCTGAATGGATTATATAGCAATCTGAGTCTTAATCAGACAAAATTTTGAAAAAATGTCCAGCTTACAAGAAAGGAGGACTTTTGACAAAACTTCGAAAAATTAGCATTTATTCTGCTCAGAGGAATGTTGATTTACCACAAATTTCGTAGTGAAGATCAGCAGAGACAGTACAACTACTTAGTTGTAGTTTCTATGAGAATATAACTAACAATAAGTTCGCGCACTACACTTCTGGGCGCTGAAGTTACAATATGCTCACATCTAAACTTAAGCTTCCGAAATGGAAATTTTTATTAAAATTATTGTCAAACAAAATATGTCCAGAAGATGTCTTTATAAGCGCTCAACTGCCTACGATAGATTTCGCTTTGCAAAATAAAGGCAACGTGGATGCCAGGCAGCCTCTGGGCAAGACACTCCGAACGATAATCAGCTCTGCAAATATCAGAAATGGGAATAGAAACTCCCCCACAGTGCGACTTACTGAAGAAGGATGGTCTGCAATTGCCTTTCAAGATGCGACGTATGATGCTTCAAATCTGCCTTCCTTATCTGCTGTGAGTTTCTGGGGTAAGAGTTGTGAGCGTTCATTTAGAAGATTAAATCCACTACTTAGGTGAAATTTGCAGTTATATCTTTCCTCGCGCTTGGATGGAGCAGTGATGATGACAGGGCACTCCGTGCAATGAATACTCCCAAACTATTAGGTTGTCCCGAAAGTTTTGTTTGTTCTTTCAACTTATCATAAAAACACGAGGAATGAAGGTAGGTAAACGCTTCAGGTATTGTCCGACGCAGCTTTTCCCCCTCTTTCCAACTGTTGTGATCACATGCCGATTACTCTTTTGCTCACTGAGATAAACGCCGAAATTTCGAACCCTTGGTTTCTACTATGTCCAAGTTTGGCAATTTTTCGCCAACTTCATTTTCAACTTTTGGAAGACCTTTGATAGCGCTCAGATAGAGTAAACACAATTTTTTGGCTTATCCAGCTGGCTTTTCAGTATTTTTTGAGATGATTTTTTCAAAAGTCTTCACTTTTGCGAAGTCCCAAAATACAGAAACGCCTCGAACACTAACAAATCATCCGATTTTGAAGCTTTCGAAAATTGATTATGATTATTCACTATTTTTACAAAGCAACTGAGCGTTTACCGCTTCGAAATATAAGATTTCGTATTTTACGGTATGCGATGGGGTGAGGTCAAATTCAAAAATTATGGAAATTTTATCGCTAAAGACCCCACAAGTTGGAGGAAAAATACACTCACTGGAAAGAGGAGGAAAAGCTGCATTGAATAACACCTTAGTTGTACGCCGTTTCATGATGTCTGGCTTTTGGCATCATCAAAAGTGGAATTTGATAGCATCAGAAAAATAATTCTAAAAAAATTTTCAAGGCTAGCTATAGATGCCGCAAAATTGCATTATATTGCCCTTTGTTTGCTCTATCTAACTGCTACCAGAGTTTTTCCAAATGTCAAAAACGAAGACTGTGAAAAATTGCCAAACTTGGACATAGTAAAAACCATGGGTTCGAAAATTTCGGCGTTTATCTCAGTGAGCAAAAGAGTAATCGGCATAGGATCATGACAGTTAAAAAGGGGAGGAAAAGATGCGTCGGATAGTGCTTAGGGCGTTTCCCTATCTTCGTTCCACGTATTTTTATGATAGGTTGAAAAAACGGACAAAACTTTCGGGACAACCTAATATATTTACCCTCTTTCATCGCTACCTTATTTGAGCTATGAAAATCTCAAAGTTTATTCCACTCAAGCTGCTCGTTCATTTCTCTGCTTATATAAATCCTCGTAACTTCTCACCGACAAACCCGCAACAGATGGAAGGCATACTTGGTACAGCGTTTCGTGCCTTTTGAAGCAGTATGCAGCTCATGTTGGATGGCCACTTCGACTAACCATTCTTTCGTGTTTAGCAGTAGATTTTTCGTTTAGATAGAGACTTGTCTAGATGACTCTAATGTTAGGTATAAATTAGAGCAAAATGCTTTTGTTCCCTGTGCGCACCATTGTTCTTAGTATCTAAGAAACGAAAAGAGGTGGAGATTTTGGATACACTTGAGATTCTCCTGCGTTCTTTTGCTGCGATGAAGTGGTTTACTCTTATTTTGCTATTCAGTCAGGTACCTTACTTCTGCAGGAACCCATCTTCTCAGCTTCATTTTCGTAAAAAAACATCGAGCTTGTTTAGGCAGTATGGATATTGCCGTGCACTTTCGACAAAGTGAAGGAGTTAGAAGGTACCAGTCATAACCTGGTGGCAGACATCAATACTTGCTTTGCTGAGTGCTACAAGTATCCGAAATGCATCGGAATCAAGCACTATAAAGTAAGGAACTTGATATGCTACTTGATTTCGTAATGTTTCTGGTCGTCTCGTCTTGCTATTGTTTGCAGGTGACTGATTCAAGGTTCTACAAACATAGATCGTAAAGATCTCATGACTCTTTCACCAATATAACTAGCATTATGGACTTTATGTCTACAATTTAGCGTAGCGCTATTCGCGCCAGTTTCGAATCGTGATCGTTACACTAATTTCACGAGTACAGGACGCACCTGTTTTATTTTCTCTCTAAATTCGACGGCCTGAACATACCAGAAGATTTCACAACCAAAGGACTTTTGCCGTGCTGCGCATTGCCTGAGAGTATCGGGCGCCATAAGTTTAGTTTTTCGAATCAAAGCGAGGCTGCTGAGCAGCTCGCTCAAAAAATCAAAAAAGGTGTGTTTTGTACTCTTGAAGGCAGCGTCCAGGCAAGTCTGGAACATGGGGATCTCACTGGATCGTAATTTTGGGGCCCTAACTAAGCCACTGCCCAACCGGCAGCTCAGGTAGTGCTCTAACGGCTGAGATATTCCTCTCGAAACTGGACGCCGCTGTCGTATTCGCATGGATTCATGGCAGGTTCGCGCCAGGGTCCACGCTTTGCGCCATGAATCCATGCGAAATACGATCGCGGGGTCCAGTTTCGAGGGGAATATCTTAGCCGTTTAGAGCACTACCTGCGCTGCCGCTTGGGCAGTGCCTTACTTAGGGCCCCAAAAGTACTTTCCACGTAAAATCCCCATAGGTCCAGATCTGCCTGGACGCTGCCTTTAACATCAGGGTAACTAAATTTCGCTCACTTTGTTTAGAAAAAACATTCGTCGAAGACAAGTTCTTCGACGACTGTTTTTCTTTCTAGCTGCATGATTAAGCTAGAATGACTATAAGTGAACATATCTGAGTTATCCTTACAGCCTGATGATTGCAAATTGATCACCACTGGAGATGCTCTGCACAAAGGTGGTCGCGGCGTTATCTACAGCCTTCTCCGCGACGAATTGGATCCAACGTGCCAAACTTTTGTAAATATTTGAATGTGAGAAGAGCCGGCATCCTCTTAGAAGGGCTTTATGTAGCACAACCACTGAATAAAACTGCATGTTGTTTTGTAAAGAAGACGTGTAGGACATGCCATTTGTGCTAAGCCATAAATAAATGGTAGCAACGAAATCTTATCATGAAAAACTGAACATACTTTAGAAAATATCACAAAAAGCCCCCTATCTTCCCCATTGACAGAAGAACAAAGGAACAGACGTCAATGGCGCAGCTTCGAAGAGGTCAAGTCGCTTTTTCATTTTTTGGGGGTACGTAAAATTTCAGCTTGGTCACATCATAGCAGCAGACCTCACTTCAAGTGCTTTATTATATTCACAAGCTGCTGCAAAAGATTGGCTCTCCCAATGAGTTTTGATCCTCGGCTGTTCTAAACTACTAAAATTCTAGCTGTCAGAGCAAGTTTATAGGATTTTTTAACCAATAACATAAGAACACCATGTGGTTGCAAACCTTTGAAAACAGACTGGATCTATAAACGCTCTCAGAGATTGATTAAATTGTATGTAAAATATTGCGTCAAATAGAATTGCGGAGCCATAACATCTTATAACAATAAAAAAATGTGATTTTTGTTGACTTGTATGTTCAGAAATTTCATCTAACTACTGGTGTTTAGAAATTGGGGTTATTACGAAAAAACTGTTCTAAGCCCCAGATCACAGTCTTGCTTCTACCCATCGTATTCTCAATAACAATTGAGCAACATTCAAAAGACTAATGCGGATCTAGCGGAGTAGTAGTGTAGTAATTTGTTTTTAATTTAGTATTTTTGTCTATTTTTAATTGTAGTGTAGTGTCATAAGGATAAATCACATAATTTATTACCGTTCTATCAGTCGCGCGTTAGCACACAGTAGGCTAGGTACGTCGCTTAGTTTCGAGCGAGCATCATGCCTCGGGTTACATCTAGGTGCCAAGAGCCCACCGAGTTGCCACAGGCCGCAAAGCGGTCGCTGCAGTAGTGGTGTGCCACAAGGAAGCTACGCATTCTCCTCCTTTTTTTCGCAATGGCAGAACTGACAACAGTTTTAAAGACGCATTTGGACATGGAATGCAGACTTTTGCGGATGACTAGAAATCTATTCTTGCTATGAAGATGATTAGCAAAATGTTCAAAGTTGTCTCAAATTCTGTAAAAATGGTCATTTGATCTAAGGAATGGAATTTACCTGTTAACGCGGTTCAAGTTAAAGGCAGTGTGCAGGCAAATCTGGGCATATGGGTTTTTGCGTGGAAACCGGTGAGGAGGTTCTAGTTAAGGCACTGCTCAAACCGCAGCGCAAATGGTTTATTCACGGCTGAGAAATCCATCCACAAACACACCGCGGCTGCGCCGTGACCGTAACACTAAGGATGGGTCCCAGCGCGAACGTTGTGTTAATGTGAGCGAAGTCGTCCTCGGGTTACGGTCATGGCGCAGGCGCGGGGTTTTTGGGAACGGGTTTCTCACCCGTGGATGAACAATTTGCGTTGCCTCTTGGACAGTGCTTTAGTCAGGGCCCCTACATCCATTTCCAGGCGAAAGACCTATGCGCTCAGATTTGCTTGGGTAGTGTTTTGTAAAGGTTCTGCATAATGAGAAATTCCACCCCCACGCACATACCCCTGTGACGGCGTTGAAGTTGGACTAGACAATGCTACCAATGACTTGACATTTGTTGGTCACCGGCTAAAGTTTATTATACCTTATGACTAATTCATGAGAGAAGCTTTGACAGCTCTTTTCATGATGTGAAGAAACAATTATAGTAATAATTTTTCTAGCCCGAGCTTACAAGATTTTACGACTTTTAGGATACGCATCGTCATATGGAATTCCCATTCAAGAAAAAACATCAATGACTCAAAAAGGTGCAAAAAACTTTACTAGGATTGTCTTCTGCAAGTGTTCTTCTATATCCGCCTATTACTAAAAATACCATAATAGTAAGAGCGAAGATGCAAACTAATCTCATACGCCTCTTACTCTAAGAGGGGCATCGGCATCATGGTTTTGAGATGGATTGACTTCTGTTATACAAAGCTTACCTTTGGTACCTTTCGTACCTTTGGTAGACAAACCACGAATTCTGAATTTTTGTCCTATGAAAGAAGCTGATCAAACGTATAGCTATTTATATGGCTCCAAACCACTGAACAGCAAGGATTCTTTACAAGCAAGAGTCTGATAAGTCTAAGCAAGGTCTTACTGAGATTGGATCGCTAACCAGGTGCGTTTATTTCTGTTAAGAAAGCGCTAAAATTGCATAATCAAACACGGTAAAAAGTGATTATTGCTCGGATTCTTCAAAATGTCTACATCAATTGCTAATAACTATCAAGTCGATGAAAAAATCCCTAATTTTTATGGGCACATTCAAAATACAGGATGCTTTGTGTTTCAGTACGAAAATATGTCCACCCCTCTTTTTACTCACATGTTGCCAACCTAAACACTGTTGTTACTTTCTATGCGGATAATGATTTTTGTTTCCAAAAATGTAGGAACACAATTGCAACTAAGCAGTGAAAAATCATTTCTAGGAGACTTTTATGTGATTTATTGTATAGCCCTTAGTTTCTTGGCGACAAATCGCTGCCATAGTTTCTGATTTCGTGGTACTCTGAGAGGAGGAGCGTTTGAGAATCTTCAATCATTCAGCTGTTACCGCGATGAAGTGGTTCGCTTTCACCCTACTGCTCATTCAGGTCATCTCACATCGTAGAACACCTTCCTTGATTACAATTCACAGAAATGGTCACTTCTTGTTTTTCAGGCAGGATGGGTTTCGTCCTGCATTTTTGACAAAGTGGAGAGGTTGGAAAGCGTTACTTTTGAAAGACCTGTGGTTGACAACATCAACGAATGCTTTGCTGCGTGCTACGAGAACGCGATATGTATTGGAATCCAGTATTGGAAGGTAAAAGATGTTTATACTACTCAACATCGCAAAGGATCTGGCTGTATTATTTTGCCATTGTTTGCAGGCAGGGAAATTGGATTCAAGGTTCCGAAAATGTAAATCATATGCCGTCTCATAGCGTTGGCTGTTCGTAAATCAACATCGTGACTATACGCAGATGACTTTTGCCATTGACATCAAAGCGTAATGCCCAATGGAGTGATTGAAGTATTCGTGTTGTTAGAAACACTGCATGCTCTAGTCAGAAAAGTCTAGTCTTGAAAAAAATTCATAGTTTTGTTATCTTTCGATTGAACCACTCATTCCAGCAAAGTCTAGCCAAGATTTTTTAGAAAGAACAGAGCGTTGCAAATCAAACTCATGCTTGACTGGCTTGAAGGCATTTTTGATTTATTCGTAAAAAAGCCAAGTTTGAGCTGCGATCATTTGTAAAGCAAATGATTCTTAACTTGCGCTTGAGAGGATGTGTTTTTACCACTGCTTTTTTAGTTAAACGAAGAAGTCAGCGACTATGAGTAGAAAAAGAAAACAAAGTTTCCATCATTACATTGCAGAACAAAAAGGAGTGCCACCTGTTAAACGCTGGAAATACTCTACACCGTACTTTGAATGATGGCAGCGCCGTTGTCTACAGCCTCCTCCGCGACGACGTGGATCCGACGTGCCAAACATTCCTGAATGTTTGAGTGTTGAAAAGCTGATCGCATGTCATAAGTTTTTGAAGTGTTTTCTGCAGCATGACCATTGAAATAAAATTTGCTTGTTGTTTTGTAATAAATGTAGTTATGGATTACGCTGCTATGCACAATAACGAAAGCGTTATGGAAAAAAACTGTACATACTTTGGAAACGTTTAGGGAAAACAGTTTTTTTTTGTAATCATGCAGTGACTTTACGATTGCCGAATAAGCACGGTAAAAATTTCAGTATGGGATTGAATGCTTCCTAAAACTGTACGAAGTGAGCAGCTTGCTAACACTGGTTCTGAAAAAAGAACTTAAGCCTAGCTTCGATACCACGTATAGTTTAAGAAGTTGTAAATGCTTTTTCAGCTTATTCGAGATGCTATTGCCAGATACGAAACCCATGAAGTACTCAAGATTTTCGTAGTTTAAGCACACTTCTAATTCGAAGACTTGGCTGTTTGAAAATTTTCATCGTTTGGTAACAGTCCATATGTGTAGCAACCAAAAGTTTAGCGACTTTCAAGACACCACTTGAAATCGTCAGGGGACTGATCACTCTGGACCTTGCTAAGAAATAGTGAAAATAACTTCAGCAAACAGGGTACATGGCCTTTATTATATCCTACTAGTTGACTTACCCGGCTCCGCCCGGCCCTGTCATTATTATATTCGTAATCAGCATGCTCGATTATCCCCCTGTGCCAACTCCCAGCCCCGTAGCTCAAATTTTGCAAAAAATCGATAAAGTCGATATCGATCGATGACGAAAAGTAGCCTATGACACCCGCCGGGGCCCGAAGTGTATGTGTGCCAAGTTTGGTCCGGATCGGTTCAGAAATGGAATTTTCTATTCGGAACATACGTACACACAGACAGACAGACAGACATACATACAGACAAACAGACATTCAGCTTTATATATAAGATAATCGGCTGCGCTACGGTTCACTAAAGCAATCAAACACAAAGCATGAGTAGTTCTAAAAAGGTTCCAAAAATGTAGGTCGTATACCATCTCATAGCGTTGGCTGTACCTAATTCAACCTCGTGATTATACGCGGATGACTTTTACAACATTGAGCACTCAAAGCATGGTGCAGTGCAGTGATTGCAGTACTGCGCTGGAGAGGATGTGTGTTCCTCAATCATTGCTCTTTTTTAGCTGAATGAAGAATTCAGGACGATTATAAGTGAGGAAAAACCAAGTATCCATAATCACATTACAGGAGGACGAAAAGGAGTGCCTACTGTTAACCGCTGGAGATGGTTCACACGCTACTTTGAATGAACGCAGCGCCGTCGTCTACAGCCTTCTCCGTGACGATGTGGATCCGATGTGCCAAACATATGTGAATTTTTGAATGAGGGGAAAGCTAAACGCATGTCATCAATTTTTAAAGTGTTTTTCCAGCATGATCATTGTAATATAAAAGTTCCATATTTTGTGATAAATGTAGTCATAGCTTATGCAGCTATTCACAAGAGCAAGGTCATTGGGAATTTTGGGAATGAGAAGACCTGCATACTTTTTGAAGAAAACAATCTAAAATCAATCTAAAGACACTTTTATCGTTTTTTTCTGTACTCACTTCACGAATGACAAATAAGTACGGTTGAAATTTCTTTGTGAGACCAAACCGCTCGCTGACTTCTGTATGTTTGTAAAAAAAAAGTGATTACTGATTACTCCGCAAGTTGCAGAACCAGACTGCAAATGATTTTTCAAAATCATTCAAAATGTATTGCAAACGAAATTTTGAAGACTAGCTTGAGTTTTTGCTGTTCAAACCCTTACTTCACGTTAATCTATGCCTCTATTTGAGTATTCTCAATATTAGATAACCATATTTGTAGTAACCAGAAGTCTGATAACTCTCTTCATAGCTCTAATCTGCCACAAAAACTAATGAGCGTAACGTTGCTGAGAGAATGTAGAGATAACTACAGCAAAATGGAAAAAAATTTACTTTTCTGAAAAGAATCATACATTACTTTTACTCCTTATTTCACTCTCACTGGCCATTTTTGTTCAAATATAACGATAAGCCAAAGGAGATAAATTTCGAAATAAATTTTCTGTTATGGATGCTCAATCGCGCACCGCTACTCTCTTCACAGCTTCGATCGTGAATTTGAACTGGAAGAAAGAATTAATTCTACCTGCAGTGATCTTCGAAACATTTGAAATTCAAAGGGAGTAGGAGTCGCATAGTGTAAAGAAGGTCGTTATCCACACATTTACGACTTGCAGGGTGACCGGTAAGTTTGGGCGTTACACACTCAATATATTTTTTCCTGAAATATTCTATCAAGACATCTAATATGTCTGTAGCTTATGAAACCCTCTATACTGAGATTTATGAGTATCGCGCGAACTGATGCCTTCTGATGCAAACGCGACTCCGAAGTCTGCTTCCACTTGAAAGGCGTTGCAGTTCAGTCAGTAAGCACGATGTTCAAAATACCGTATTTTATTTCGGAGGAGAAAAACCACTTCTGTTAGGGCACTGTGTTATTCCTTAGACTAAGCTCTACAAAAGCTCATGAATTAAAAACTGTTTGATTCGTAAGGGGATTATTGCCCCGAATTTGCATCTGGTACATTCTTCAAACTGCATTTTTTGACGCATCAGCTTCAAGATAGGATGCTGAAGTCTGTGTGCATGTGCAAGCTTTGTATAGGCGATTCCCATGCGTATAGCGGGAGCAGACATTTGGACACGTTAAAAGACTTGTCAAACCTTCATTCTAAAGCTTTAGTTTTTGTGCTCTCTAGCTATCAAAAACTGCCACGCGCATACGTTGGCAAACGTCGGCAAAGCTCCGCCAGCTATATTACGGAGAATGGACGATAGGAGTAACACATCAAGACGCTTCTGTTTTGACATCAAAAATAGTTTTACAAAACCTCGTCTTTCAAGTAGATTTTGCAATGAAGAATCTAACGCCCATACTTTTCGGCCGTCCTGTAGAATGAAATCTTACTCCGTCTCGGTTACCAACTTCGACTGGAATAGGCAAAAAACTTCACATCCTCCTGTTATAGCTGTGTGTTTTGTACTTACGCCCGCCATCAGTACAAAATCCCGCGAAAATAGCGTTGATTTATATTCGTTTAGCTCCTGTTCTCTCGTCGATTTTAATTTTCTATTTGCTCTAGGCCGAAGTTCATCATAGCTGTTGAAAGTATTCACTTAGCTCGATGCAAACATAGTCTGTACGTCGCATGTGAACTGCCAGTTTTGTCTGAAAGTTTTATCATAAACGACGTTACGTCGTCAAGTTTTTTTTTGTACAAATATTTCCAAATGGTTGGTCGAGAATAGACAATGCGCAAAAGAAGTGCTATTCTGTTGAGGAAACCATTGATAGAGCTTAACGCTGTCCATTTTGCCGAATTTTCATGGCCCCGATATCCCGAATAACTTCTTGAACGAAGTTCAAGAGTCTTTTGAGGAATCTTAGTAGTCTGTTTTGGATTGAAACTCCAAATTGTCTTGTAAATCTTGCAGCTGTTGACAAAGAAGATACATCTCGAGTGACTGGGAAGATTTCTTTGCCGGTCTTACACTTTTATACGAAAAAGTAGTACAATTGAGGTTTGCTACAATGTGAAACCTTAATTTAATTACGGGTTCTAAACTGGCATAACAGATATGTAATTGCATAAACTTTCTCAATGAGGGGTAGTCTGAGTTTTACCTGAATCACTTAGATTTCTCACTCATTTAGGAGTAGTTATCAGTGCCAGTTGAATTCGAATTTTTCCAACTAGAAATTTCTCACTCGTTGCATTAGGCTGGGCTTCTGAATGGAATATATAGCAACCTGAGTCTTAATCAGACAAAATTTTGAAAAAAATGTCCAGCTTACAAGAAAGGAGGACTTTTGACAAAACCTTGAAAAATTAGCATTTATTCTGCTCAGAGGAATGTTGATTTACCACAAATTTCGTAGTGAAGATCAGCAGAGATACAACTACTTAGTTGTAGTTTCTATGAGAATATAACTAACAATAAGATCGCGCACTACACTTCTGGGCGCTGAAGTTACAATATGCTCACATCTAAACTTAAGCTTCCGAAATGGAAATTTTTATTAAAATTATTGTCAAACAAAATATGTCCAGAAGATGTCTTTCTAAGCGATCAACTGCCTACGATAGATTTCGCTTTGCAAAGTAAAGGCAACGTGGATGCCAGGCAGCCTCTGGGCAAGACACTCCGAACGATAATTAGCTCTGCAAATATCAGAAATGGGAATAGAAACTCCCCCACAGTGCGACTTACGGAAGAAGGATGGTCTGCAATTGCCTTTCAGATGCGACGTATGATGCTTCAAATCTGCCTTCCTTATCTGCTGTGAGTTTCTGGGGTAGGAGTTGTGAGCGTTCATTTAGAAGATTAAATCCACTACTTAGGTGAAATTTGCAGTTATATCTTTCCTCGCGCTTGGATGGAGCAGTGATAATGACAGGGCACCCCGTGCAATGAATACTCCCAAACTATTAGGTTGTCCCGAAAGTTTTGTCCTTTCTTTCAACTTAACATAAAAACACGAGGAATGAAGGTAGGTAAACGCTTCAGGTATTGTCCGACGCAGCTTTTCCCCCTCTTTCCAACTGTTGTGATCACATGCCGATTACTCTTTTGCTCACTGAGATAAACGCCGAAATTTCGAACCCTTGGTTTCTACTATGTCCAAGTTTGGCAATTTTTCACAAACTTCATTTTCAACTTTTGGAAGACCTTTGATAGCGCTCAGATAGAGTAAACAAATGGCAATGCAATGCAATTTTTTGGCTTATCCAGCTGGCTTTTCAGTATTTTTGAGATGATTTTTTTAAAAGTCTTCACTTTTGCGAAGTCCCAAAATACAGAAACGCCTCGAACACTAACAAATCATCCGATTTGAAGCTTTCAAAAATCGATTATGATTACTCACTATTTTTACAAAGCAACTGAGCGTTTACCGCTTCGAAATAAAAGATTTGGCATTTTACGGTATGCGCTAGGGTGAGGTCAAATTCAAAAATTATGGAAATTTTATCGCTAAAGACCCCACAAGTTGGAGGAAAAATACACTCACTGGAAAGAGGAGGAAAAGCTGCATTTAATAACACCTTAGTTGTGCGCCGTTTCATGATGTCTGGCTTTTGGCATCACCAAAAGTGGAATTTGATAGCATCAGGAAAATAATTCTAAAAAAATTTTCAAGGCTAGCTATAGATGCCGCAAAATTGCATTGTATTGCCCTTTGTTTGCTCTACATGACTGCTACCAGAGCTTTTCCAAATTTCAAAAATGAAGATTGTGAAAAATTGCCAAACTTGGACATAGTAAAAACCATGGGTTCGAAATTTCGGCGTTTATCTCAGTGAGCAAAAGCGTAATCGGCATAGGATCATGACAGTTAGAAAGAGGAGGAAAAGATGCGTCGGATAGTGCTTAGAGCGTTTCCCTATCTTCGTTCCACGTGTTTTTATGATGAGTTGAAAAAACGGACAAAACTTTCGGGACAACCTAATATATTTACCCTCTTTCATCGCTACCTTATTTGAGCTATGAAAATCTCAAAGTTTATTCCACTCAAGCTGCTCATTCATTTCTCTGCTTATATAAGTCCTCGTAACTTCTCACCGACAAACCCGTAATAGATGGAAGGCAAACTTGGTACAGCGTTTCGTGCCTTTTGAAGCAGTATGCAGCTCATGTTGAATGGCCAGTTCGACTAACCATTCTTTCGTGTTTAGCAGTAGATTTTTCGTTTAGATAGAGACTTGTCTAGATGACTCTAATGTTAGGTATAAATTAGAGCAAAATGCTTTTGTTCCCTGTGCGCACCATTGTTCTTAGTATCTAAGAAACGAAAAGAGGTGGAGATTATGGATACACTAGAGATTCTCCAGCGTGCTTTTGCTGCGATGAAGTGGTTTACTCTTATTTTGCTATTCAGTCAGGTACCTTACTTCTGCAGGAACCCATCTTTTCAGCTTCATTTTCGTAAAAAACATCGAGCTTGTTTAGGCAGTATGGATATTGCCGTGCACTTTCGACAAAGTGGAGGAGTTAAAAGGTATCAGTCATAGCCTGGTGGCAGACATCAATACTTGCTTTGCTGAATGCTACAAGTATCCGAAATGCATCGGAATCAAGCACTATAAAGTAAGAAACTTGATATGCTTCTTGACTTCGTAAAGTAAAGTTTCTGGTCGTCTCGTCTTGCTATTGTTTGCAGGTATTAAGACTGGTTCAAGGTTCTAGAAACATGGATCGTAAAGATCTCATGACTCTTTCACCAATATAACTAGCATTATGGACTTTATGTCTATAATTTAGCGTAGCGCTATTCGCGCCAGTTTCGAATCGTGATCGTTACACTAATTTCACGAGTAGAGGACGCACCTGTTTTTTCTCTCTAAATTCGACGGCCTCAACCAAAGGACTTTTACAGTGCTGCGCAATGCCTGAGATATCGGGCAAGTTTAGTTTTCCGAATCAAAGCGAGGCTGCTGAGCGGCTCGCTCAAAAAATCAAAAAAAAAAGTGTGTTTTGTACTCTCAACATCAGGGTAATTAAATTTCGCTTTCGCTCATTTTGTTTAGAAAAAAAACAGTAGTCGAAGACAAGTTCTTCGACGACTGTTTTTTTCTAGCTGCATGATTAAGCTAGAATGACTATAAGTGAACATATGTGAGTTAACGCCTGATGACTGCAAACTGATCACCACTGGAGATGTTCTGCACAAAGATGTTCGCGGCGTTTCGCATGGATTCATGGCGCAAAGCGTGGACCCTGGCGCGAACCTGGCATGAATCCATGCGAATACGTTCGCGGGGTCCAGTTTCGAGAGGAATATCTCAGCCGTTAGAGCATTACCTGCGCTGCCGCTTGGGCAGTGCCTTACTTAGGGCCCCAAAAGTACTTTCCACGTAAAATCCCCATAGGTCCAGATCTGCCTGGACGCTGCCTTTAACATCAGGGTAATTAAATTTCGCTCACTTTGTTTAGAAAAAACAAAAACAAAACAAAAACAAAAACAAAAACACAAGACAAGTTCTTCGACGACTGTTTTTTTTTCTAGCTGCATGATTAAGCTAGAATGACTATAAGTGAACATATGTGAGTTAACGCCTGATGACTGCAAACTGATCACCACTGGAGATGTTCTGCACAAAGATGTTCGCGGCGTTATCTACAGCCTTCTCCGCGACGAATTGGATCCAACATGCCAAACTTTTGTGAATATTTGAATGTGAGAAGAGCCAGATGCCATCCTCTTAGAAGGGCTTTATGAAGCACAATCACTGAATAAAACTGCATGTTGTTTTGTAAAGAAGACGTGTAGGACATGCCATGTGTGCTAAGCCATAAATAAATGGTAGCAACGAAATCTTATCATGAAAAACTAAACATACTTTAGAAAATCTCACAAAAAGCCCCCTATCTTCCCCATTGACAGAAGAACAAAGGAACAGACGTCAATGGCGCAGCTTCGAAGAGGTCAAGTCGCTTTTTCATTTTTTAAGGGTACGTAAAATTATCAGCTTGGTCACATCATAGCAGCAGACCTCACTTCAAGTGCTTTATTATATTCACAAGCTGCTGCAAAAGATTGGCTCTCCCAATGAGTTTTGATCCTCGGCTGTTCTAAACTACTAAAATTCTAGCTGTCAGAGCAAGTTTAAAGGATTTCTCAACCAATAACATAAGAACACCGTGTGGTTGCAAACCTTTGAAAACAGACTAGATCTATAAACGCTCTCAGAGATTGATTAAATTGTATGTAAAATATTGCGTCAATTAGAATTGCGGAGCCATAACATCTTATAACAATAAAAAAATGTGATTTTTGTTGACTTGTATGTTCAGAAATTTCATCTAACTACTGGTGTTTAGAAATTGGGGTTATTACGAAAAAACTGTTCTAAGCCCCAGATCACAGTCTTGCTTCTACCCATCGTATTCTCAATAACAATTGAGCAACATTCAGAAGACTAATGCGGATCTAGCGGAGTAGTAGTGTAGTAATTTGTTTTTAATTTAGTATTTTTGTCTATTTTTAATTGTAGTGTAGTGTCATAAGGATAAATCACATAATTCATTTACCGTTCTATCAGTCGCGCGTTAGCACACAGTAGGCTAGGTACGTCGCTTAGTTTCGAGCGAGCATCATGCCTCGGGTTACATCTAGGTGCCAAGAGCCCACCGAGTTGCCACAGGCCGCAAAGCGGTCGCTGCAGTAGTGGTGTGCCACGAGGAAGCTACGCATTCTCCTCCTTTTTTTCGCAATGGCAGAACTGACAACAGTTTTGAAGACGCATTTGGACATGGAATGCAGACTTTTGCGGATGACTAGAAATCTATTCTTGCTATGAAGATGATTAGCAAAATGTTCAAAGTTGTCTCAAATTCTGTAAAAATGGTCATTTGATCTAAGGAATGGAATTTACCTGTTAACGCGGTTCAAGTTAAAGGCAGTGTGCAGGCAAATCTGGGCATATGGGTTTTTGCGTGGAAACCGGTGAGGAGGTTCTAGTTAAGGCACTGCTCAAACCGCAGCGCAAATGGTTTATTCACGGCTGAAAAATCCATCCACAAACACACCGCGGCTGCGCCGTGACCGTAACACTAAGGATGGGTCCCAGCGCGAACGTTGTGTTAATGTGAGCGAAGTCGTCCTCGGGTTACGGTCATGGCGCAGGCGCGGGGTTTTTGGGAACGGGTTTTTCACCCGTGGATGAACAATTTGCGTTGCCTCTTGGACAGTGCTTTAGTTAGGGCCCCTACATCCATTTCCAGGCGAAAGACCTATGCGCTCAGATTTGCTTGGATAGTGCTTTGTAAAGGTTCTGCATAATGAGAAATTCCACCCCCACGCACATACCCCTGTGACGGCGTTCAAGTTGGACTAGACAATGCTACCAATGACTTGACATTTGTTGGTCACCGGCTAAAGTTTATTATACCTTATGACTAATTCATGAGAGAAGCTTTGACAGCACTTTTCATGATGTGAAGAAACAATTATAGTAATAATCTTTCTAGCCCGAGCTTACAAGATTTTACGACTTTTAGGATACGCATCGTCATATGGAATTCCCATTCAAGAAGAAACATTAATGACTCAAAAAGGTGCAAAAAATTTTACTAGGATTGTCTTCTGCAAGTGTTCTTCTATATCCGCCTATTACTAAAAATACCATAATAGTAAGAGCGAAGATGCAAACTAATCTCATACGCCTCTTACTTTAAGAGGGGCATCGGCATCACGGTTTTGAGATGGATTGAATTCTGTTATACAAAGCTTACCTTTGGTACCTTTCGTACCTTTGGTAGACAAACCACGAATTCTGAATTTTTGTCCTATGAAAGAAGCTGATCAAACGTATAGCTATTTATATGGCTCCAAACCACTGAACAGCAAGGATTCTTTACAAGCAAGAGTCTGATAAGTGTAAGCAAGGTCTTACTGAGATTGGATCGCTAAGCAGGTGCGTTTATTTCTGTTAAGAAAGCGCTAAAATTGCATAATCAAACACGGTAAAAAGTGATTATTCCTCGGATTCTTCAAAATGTCTACATCGATTGCTAATAACTATCAAGTCGATGAAAAAATCCCTAATTTTTATGGGCACATTCAAAATACAGGATGCTTTGTGTTTCAGTACGAAAATATGTCCACTCCTCTTTTTACTCACATGTTGCCAACTTAAACACTGTTGTTACTTTCTATGCGGATAATGATTTTTGTTTTCAAACATGTAGGAACTCAATTGCAACTAAGCAGTGAAAAATCGTTTCTAGGAGACTTTTATGTGATTTATTGTATAGCCCTTAGTTTCTTGGCGACAAATCGCTGCCATAGTTTCTGATTTCATGGTACTCTGAGAGGAGGAGCGTTTGAGAATCTTCAATCATTCAGCTGTTACCGCGATGAAGTGGTTCGCTTTCATCCTACTGCTCATTCAGGTCATCTCACATCGTAGAACACCTTCCTTGATTACAATTCACAGAAATGGTCACTTCTTGTTTTTCAGGCAGGATGGGTTTCGTCCTGCATTTTTGACAAAGTGGAGAGGTTGGAAAGCGTTACTTTTGAAAGACCTGTGGTTGACAACATCAACGAATGCTTTGCTGCGTGCTACGAGAACGCGATATGTATTGGAATCCAGTATTGGAAGGTAAAAGATGTTTATACTACTCAACATCGCAAAGGATCTGGCTGTATTATTTTGCCATTGTTTGCAGGCAGGGAAATTGGATTCAAGGTTCCGAAAATGTAAATCATATGCCGTCTCATAGCGTTGGCTGTTCGTAAATCAACATCGTGACTATACGCAGATGACTTTTGCCATTGACATCAAAGCGTAATGCCCAATGGAGTGATTGAAGTATTCGTGTTGTTAGAAACACTGCATGCTCTAGTCAGAAAAGTCTAGTCTTGAAAAAAATTCATAGTTTTGTTATCTTTCGATTGAACCACTCATTCCAGCAAAGTCTAGCCAAGATTTTTTAGAAAGAACAGAGCGTTGCAAATCAAACTCATGCTTGACTGGCTTGAAGGCATTTTTGATTTATTCGTAAAAAAGCCAAGTTTGAGCTGCGATCATTTGTAAAGCAAATGATTTTTAACTTGCGCTTAAGAGGATGTGTTTTTATCACTGCTTTTTTAGTTAAACGAAGAAGTCAGCGACTATGAGTAGAAAAAGAAAACAAAGTTTCCATCATTACATTGCAGAACAAAAAGGAGTGCCACCTGTTAAACGCTGGAGATACTCTACACCGTACTTTGAATGATGGCAGCGCCGTTGTCTACAGCCTCCTCCGCGACGACGTGGATCCGACGTGCCAAACATTCCTGAATGTTTGAGTGTTGAAAAGCTGATCGCATGTCATAAGTTTTTGAAGTGTTTTCTGCAGCATGATCATTGAAATAAAATTTGCTTGTTGTTTTGTAATAAATGTAGTTATGGATTACGCTGCTATGCACAATAACGAAAGCGTTATGGAAAAAAACTGTACATACTTTGGAAACGTTTAGGGAAAACAGTTTTTTTTTGTAATCATGACTTTACGATTGCCGAATAAGCACGGTAAAAATTTCAGTATGGGATTGAATGCTTCCTAAAACTGTACGAAGTGAGCAGTTTGCTAACACTGGTTCTGAAAAAAGAACTTAAGCCTAGCTTCGATACCACGTATAGTTTAAGAAGTTGTAAATGCTTTTTCAGCTTATTCGAAATGCTATTGCCAGATACGAAACCCATGAAGTACTCAAGATTTTCGTAGTTTAAGCACACATTCTAATTCGAAAACTTGGCTGTTTGAAATTTTTCATCGTTTGGTAACAGTCCATATGTGTAGCAACCAAAAGTTTAGCGACTTTCAAGACACCACTTGAAATCGGCAGGGGACTGATCAATCTGGACCTTGCTAAGAAATAGTGAAAATAACTTCAGCAAACAGTATACATGGCCTTTATTATATCCTATAATCGGCTGCGCTACGGTTCACTAAAGCAATCAAACACAAAGGATGAGTAGTTCTAAAAAGGTTCCAAAAATGTAGGTCGTATACCATCTCATAGCGTTGGCTGTACGTAATTCAACCTCGTGATTATACGCGGATGACTTTTACAACATTGAGAACTCAAAGCATAGTGCAGTGCAGTGATTGCAGTACTGCGCTGGAGAGGATGTGTTTCTCAACCGTTGCTCTTTTTTAGCTGAATGAAGAAGTCAGGACGATTATAAGTGAGGAAAAACCAAGTATCCATAATCACATTACAGGAGGACGAAAAGCAGTGCCTACTGTTAACCGCTGGAGATGGTTCACACGCTACTTTGAATGATGGCAGCGCCGTCGTCCA
This sequence comes from Cylicocyclus nassatus, assembly GCA_958299035.1. Taxonomy (NCBI): domain Eukaryota; kingdom Metazoa; phylum Nematoda; class Chromadorea; order Rhabditida; family Strongylidae; genus Cylicocyclus; species Cylicocyclus nassatus. The sequence continues at coordinate 78,846,189 of CATQJL010000223.1, forward strand.
CAGCCTTCTCCGTGACGATGTGGATCCGATGTGCCAAACATTTGTGAATTTTTGAATGAGGGGAAAGCTAAACGCATGTCATCAATTTTTGAAGTGTTTTTCCAGCATGATCATTGTAATATAAAAGTTCCATATTTTGTAATAAATGTAGTCATAGCTTATGCAGCTATTCACAAGAGCAAGGTCATTGGGAATTTTGGGAATGAGAAGACCTGCATACTTTTTTAAAGAAAACAATCTAAAATCAATCTAAAGACACTTTTATCGTTTTTTTCTATACTGATTTCACGAATGACAAATAAGTACGGTTGAGATTTCTTTGTGATACCAAACCGTTCGCTGACTTCTGTATGTTTGTAAAAAAAAAGTTGGATTACTGATTACTCCGCAAGTTGCAGAACCAGACTGCAAATGATTTTTCAAAATCATTTAAAATGTATTGCAAACAAAATTATGAAGACTAGCTTGAGTTTTTGCTGTTCAAACCCTTACTTCACGTTAATCTAAAAAATTGCCTCTATTTGAGTATTCCCAATATTAGATAACCATATTTGTAATATCCAGAAATCTGATAACTCTCTTCATAGCTCTAATCTGCCACAAAAACTAATGACCGTAACGTTGCTGAGAGAATGTAAAGATAACTACAGCAAAATGGAAAAAATTTACTTTTCTGAAAAAAATCATACATTACTTTTACTCCTTATTTCACTCTCACTGGCCATTCTTGTTCAAATATAACAATAAGCCAAAAGGAATAAGTTTCGAAATAAATTTTCCGTTATGGATGCTCAATCGCGCACCGCTACCCTCTTCACAGCTTCGATCGTGAATTTGAACTGGAAGAAAGGTTTAATTTTACCTGCAGTGATCTTTGAAACATTTGAAATTCAAAGGGAGTAGGAGTCGCATAATGTAAAGAAGGTCGTTATCCACACATTTACAACTTGCAGGGTGACCGGTAAGTTTGGGCGTTACACACTCAATATATTTTTTCCTGAAATATTCTATCAAGACATCTAATATGTCTGTAGCTTATGAAACCCTCTATACTGAGATTTATGAGTATCGCGCGAACTGATGCCTTCTGATGCAAACGCGACTCCGAAGTCTGCTTCCACTTGAAAGGCGTTGCAGCTCAGTCAGTAAGCACGATGTTCAAAATACCGTATTTTATTTCGGAGGAGAAAAACCACTTCTGTTAGGGCACTGTGTTATTCTCTACAAAAGCTCATGAATTAAAAACTGTTTGATTCGTAAGGGGATTATTGCCCCGAATTTGCATCTGGTACATTCTTCAGACTGCATTTTTTGACGCATGAGCTTCAAGATAGGATGCTGAAGTCTGCGTGCATGTGCAAGCTTTGTATAGGCGATTCCCATGCGTATAGCGGGAGTGGCCCTGCAGACATTTGGACACGTTAAAAGACTTGTCAAACCTTCATTCTAAAGCTTTAGTTTTTGTGCTCTCTAGCTATCAAAAACTGCCACGCGCATACGTTGGCAAACGTCGGCAAAGCTCCGCCAGCTATATTACGGAGAATGGACGATAGGGGTAACACATCAAGACGCTTCTGTTTTGACATCAAAAATAGTTTTACAAAACCTCGTCTTTCAAGTAGATTTTGCAATGAAGAATCTAACGCCCATACTTTTCGGCCGTCCTATAGAATGAAAACTTACGCCGTCTCGGTTACCATCTTCGACTGGAATAGGCAAAAAACTTCACATCCTCCTGTTATAGCTGTGTGTTTTGTATTTACGCCCGCCATCGGTACAGAATCCCACGGAGATAGCGTCGGTTTACGTTTGTTTAACTCCTGTTCTCTCGTCTTTTAAAATTCTGTATTTGCTCTAGACTGAAGTTCATCATAGATGTGGAACCATTCATTTAGTTCGATGCAATCAAACATAGTATGTACGTCGCATGCGAACTGCTAGTTTTGTCTGAAAGTTTTATTATAAACGTCGTCGAGTTCTTTCTTGTATAAATATTCCCAAACAGTTGGTCGAGCCTAGGCAATGCGCAAAAAGAAATGCTCTTCTGATCATTGGCAGAGCTTAGCGCTTTGACTATCCTGGTCATTTTGCCGGATTTTCATGGCCCCGATATCTCAAATAACTTCTTGAACGAAGTTCAAGAGTCTTTTGAGGAATCTTAGTAGTCTGTTTTGGATTGAAACTCTAAATTGTCTTGGAAATCTTGCAGGTGTTTAACAAAAGAAAATACATCTCGAGTGACTGGAAAAATTTCTTTGTCGGTCTTACACCTTTATACGAGAAAGTAGTACAATTGAGGTCTGCTTCAATGTGAAATCTTAATTTGATTACGGGTTCTAAGCTGGCATAACAGATATGTAATGGCATAAACTTTATCGATGAGTGGTAGTCTGAGTTTTACCTGAATCACTTAGATTTCTCACTCTTTTACAAGTAGTTATCAGTGCCAGTTAAATTCGAATTTTTCCAACTAGAAATTTCTCACTTGTTGCATTAGGCTAGGCTTCTGAATGAAATATATAGCAATCTAAGTCTTAATTCACAGACAAAATTTTGAAAAAATGCCCAGCTTATAAGAAAGGAGGACTTTTGACAAAACTTTGAAAAATCAGCATTTATTCTGCTCAGAGGAATGTTGATTTACCATAATTTCGTGCTGAAGATCAGCAGAGACAGTACAACTATTTAGTTGTAGTTTCTATGAGAGTATAACTAAGATCGCGCACTACACTTCCGGGCGCTGAAGTTACAATATGCTCACATCTAAACATAAGCTTCCGAAATGGAAATTTTCATTGAAATTATTGTTAATCAAAAATATGTCCAGAAGATGTCTTTATAAGCGCTCAACTGCCTACGATAGATTTCGCTTGGCAAAGTAAAGGCGACGTTTGCCGGGATGCCATGCAGCGTCCGGGAAAGACACTTCGAACGATAATAAGCTACGCAAATATAGGAAATGGGAATAGAAACTCCCCAGCACAGTGCGAATTACGGAAGAAGGAAGGTCCCAAATTGCCTTTCAAGATGAGATATACTGCCTCGAATCTGTCTTCCTTATCTGCTGTGAGTTTCTGGGGTAGGAGTTGTGAGCATTCATTGAAGCAGCAGATTAAATGGCAGGCTACTCCGTGCAATGAATACTCCCAAACTATATTTACCCTCTTTCATCGCGACCTTATTTAAGCTATGAAAATTTCAAAGTTTGATTCTGTTCAAACTCTCGTTCATTTCTCTGCTTATATAAATCCTCGTAGTATCTTCTCACCGGAAACCCGCAGCAGATGGAAGGCAAACTTGGTATCAGCGTTTCGTGCCTTCAAAGCAGTATACATCTCATCTCATATGGCCACTTCGACTAACCATTCCTTCTTGCTTAGCAGTAGGTTTTTCGTTTACATAGAGACTTGTCTAGATGTCTCTAATGTTGAGTATAAATTTGTCGGAAGCTAACTGCTTTTGTTCCCTGTGCGCACCATTGTTCTTGTATCTAACAATAAGAAACGACAAGAAGTGGAGATTTTGAGGATCTGAAGGATACATTCGAAATTCTCCAGTGTACTTTTGCTGCGATGAAGTGGTTTACTCTCATTCTGCTATTCAGTCAGGTGCCTTACTTTTGCAAAAGCCCATCTATCCAGCTTCAGGTGCCTAAAAAATCGAACTTGTTTAGGCAGTATGGATATTGTCCTGCATTTTCGACAAAGTGGAGGAGTTGAAAGGTACCTATGAAGATTACACGATTGCAAACATCAATACTTGCTTTGCTGAGTGCTAGAAGTATAAGGGTTGCATAGGGATCAGACACTCTATGGTAAGAAACTTGGTATGCTACTTGACTTTGTAAAAATTTCTGGTCATCTCATCTTATTGTTTGCGCGTGCTAAAATTGACTCAAAGTTCCAGAAACATGGATCTTATAGTATTTCATGACTCGTTTACAAATACGACTAGCATAATGGGTTTTGTTTAAAGCATAGCATAACACTATTTGTGCCAGTTTTGAATCGTTATAATCTGTCTATTAAAGGCAGCGGCCAGGCAGATCTGGACCTATGGGGCTTTTACGTGGAAAGTACTTTTGGGGCCCTAACTAAGGCACTGCCCAAGCGGCAGCTCATGTAGTGCTCTAGTGGCTGAGATATTCCCCTCGAAACTGGCCCCGCGAACGTATTCGCATGGATTCATGGCAGTTTCGCGCCAGGATCCACGCTTTGCGCCATGAATCCATGCGAAACACGGTCGCGGGGTCCAGTTTCGAGGGGAATATCTCAGCCGTTAGGGCACTACCTAAGCTGCCGGTTGGGCAGTGGCTTAGTTAGGGCCCCAAAAGTACTATCCATGTAAAATCCCCATAGGTCCAGACTTGCCTGGACGCTGCCTTTAAATTTCGCTCAATTATTTGTCCAAAAAAGAGTCGCCGAAGACAAGTTCTTCAACGACTGTTTTTTCTAAATGTATGATGAAGCTAGGATGACTGAAAGCAAACATACCTGAGTTACCTTTACAGCCGGATAAATGCTATTTGATCAACGCTGGATGGTCTATACACAAATGGCGCCATCTACAGCCTTCTCCGCGACGAAATGGATCCAAACGTCAAATGTTTGTGAATGTCTGAATGTGAGAAGAGCCATTCCCTCTAAAGCGCTTCATGTAGCACGATTGTTGAAATAAAAAATTACATGTTGTTTTGTGAAAAAAAGTATGGTATATGCCATGTGTGCTAAGCCATAAATAAATGATAACAGCGAAATTTATCATGAAGAACTTAACTTACTTCAAAAATTCTCACAAAATGCACCCCATCTTCTCTATTGACATGCCAATGACGCAGTTTCAAAAAGGCCAGGTCGGTTTTACCTTTTTTTGGATGTTCGTGAAAAATTTTAACTTGGTCACATCATAACAGCGGACGTCGCTTCAAGTGCTTCATTATATTCGCGCCCTGCTGCAAAAGGATTTTCTCTTGCAATCCAGTTTTGATTCTCGCCTGCGCTACTTTGAAATTCTGCTTTTTCTCAAAATCTTGCGCGTTTGATGATCTTGAACGCAGCAGCTGAGCCTAGCGCCAAAGCTACACTCAATCGTCCAGGCTGTATGCCTGTTGAACGTGGTTGAAGGAATACAGGACACTTTCTGCTTTCTGAAAAGAATTTCTTTGAGTTTCGGTGGTGCATAGGCAGCTCGGCTCTTCGTTTACTCCCACTCATCATTTTTTTCTAAATCAAAATAAGCCAAGGAAAGCCATCCGAACTACTAAAATATCGGAACCGTTCTAAGCAGCAACCAAACGGAGCAAATTCGCAGAAATTCAGATCTCAGAAAGCTCAGAATTGTCGAACTCCATGGATGCGATCAAATAGTGACGGAGGTATCGGAAACATTACAGTATTGTGAACACGATAATATTGCACACTACACTCAGACAACTGGCCGGAACAGCGCTTTCGCAGCATTTTCGCCGGGTCACCTGCAGAAATCTTGCGGAAGCGCTGCTGAACCGCTGTATTGAAGTGGGAGGGTTTCCGCAGCACTTTATTTGGGTTCCGCAGCACTTTGTTTGGTACTTCGCAGCACTTTGCGATTTTCGCTTTTGATTCGCAATTCGTTTCTTCCTATTCAAGCCTCATTTTGATATGCTACTTCTTCGCTTTTTACTAAGCCATCATTCACACTGACTATGTTTATAAACAGTCAGTGTTTATGCAAGAATCCAACAATACGTTATATCTTTCGTAACACTTTTTTCAATGCAATTTCCAATGGGATCAAAGATAACTAAAGAAAAATTGAACAATTTGAAACAATATTATTTCGCATTAAGTCAATTAGATAATCAACACGCCAACAATTTTTCTCGAAGTTGTAGCATTATTATTGTGAGCACTATTCCTATTGTGAGTCCGATCTACCAACTCCATATAAGCGCTTAAACGAAATGGAAATTTTAACAAAAAGGTAAAAAATTCCGGTTGCGAAAATCCGTCAGAATATATAAGGTTGAAAATACACATTCTCAATGATGATCTATTAACTGTGTCTTTGAATTGTCACAGAGCTCCCAACTTCATCAACATTGATGCTTATATCATACCGAGGCACAACAGAATAAAATTATGGACGAAGGAAAATAATTTAGTCAAGACTTCAGGAGAACTTTTTGATCCGATGTTGCTTTTCCTTGTTTTTAATTTGGTTTGCCTTGCAAAAAGCAGGATTGTGCCGAAAGAAGGAAAAGCAGAAAATATGAGAATATCAATGCTTTTCTTAGTTTTTCTGACTTATTCTGCAAAACTTCTTGGTTCAAATGCAAAACAAAACCGTTTTATGACAACGTATTTCTCATGTGCATCACTCAGTAAGAGCACACAAAAAATTTTTATGGAGGTGTGAATAAACTTACGCACCACAGTCACATGCGCAGAAATTAGTAGACGTCGATTGTCTAGTCGCCTCTTCGCGCCTTGTGTCATGCACGAAAAATTGAAATCCCGGATAAAGCCAGCGCGCCCCCTGTGCTGTGGATGCACACAAGGGCAGACGCCTAATTTAAAATGACGCCAAAGCCTTTTTTCGGGTTTTTGTCTTTTTTTTGGTTTCCAGCCTCCCGCAGCCGCCATTTCTCATTACACTTTTGCTTTAGAGGGCCGTGGGCCCTGTGCTACGCTGATGTTTTCGAAAATTTTTACTTCCCTTTTAGAAAAATGGGGAAAATGCGCATTCGAAAGAGAATGAGTTGTAGGTACCCCTATCTGTGCAATATAAGCACTCTGTGCTAGTAACTGAGTGGAGAGTCCCTACGTAAGCACTTTAAACATCTATTGACTGATAATGACGCTTCAGAGGAAAATCACTGATTAATGGTGTCAACTAAAATGAGAACCAGAAGTTCATTGCAAGTTTTACATGGGGACTAAGTTTTACATGGGGACTATTCTGTTCAGTTATGAGCACAGATTACATTGTAGAAATAGTCGCAACTATTATTATTATTATTATTATTATTATTATTATTATTATTATTATTATTATTATTATTATTATTATTATTATTATTATTATTATTATTATTATTATTATTATTATTATTATTATTATTATTATTATTATTATTATTATTATTATTATTATTATTATTATTATTATTATTATTATTATTATTATTATTATTATTATTATTATTATTATTATTATTATTATTATTATTATTATTATTATTATTATTATTATTATTATTATTATTATTATTATTATTATTATTATTATTATTATTATTATTATTATTATTATTATTATTATTATTATTATTATTATTATTATTATTATTATTATTATTATTATTATTATTATTATTATTATTATTATTATTATTATTATTATTATTATTATTATTATTATTATTATTATTATTATTATTATTATTATTATTATTATTATTATTATTATTATTATTATTATTATTATTATTATTATTATTATTATCATCATTATCATTATCATTATTATTATTATTATTATTATTATTATTATTATTATTTATTACATAGGCGCGCCTATGCGAATAACACAACAAAGAAAACAAACAACAAATCGATCAACAATAACAAACCAAACACGGTAAGTAACAACAACAAACATTCAAACATGATAAAGGAGATTAGAGCACGGAATAAAGAAAAGTACGAGGGGGAAGATAGCTCTAGCTTAGCTCTTGAGGAAATTTCGAAATTGTGCCAACCTGATAAGGAAAGTTGTTTTTCCTAATAAGCTTATCAATATCATGACTGACTCGGTTAACAAAGAAAACCCTCTTCACATCTCTCCTAGGTCGTTGTAAAACAATCTTACGCGAACCTCCTCTGGTTATGGAATTTCTCTTTTCAAAAAAATCTGAAGCATTGAGTTTGCAGCTTCCAAACAGAATCTTATGAGCCATAACCAGATCAAATACACGCCTTCTAGCAGCAAGAAACTCGAGACCCAACTTTTTATTTCATAGAGTGTAATTGGGAAAGCGGCCATATATAAACCCATTTCTCCTTACCAGTAGTTTCCTGGTAAAACTGTTTTGGACTTTTTCTAAAACGTGAATACTTTTACTCTTACAAGGATTAAAAACCGCAGTCCCGTATTCAAGTATGGCCTTATATAGACTTTGTAAGCTCGCAGTAGAAAATCGATATTATTTATCATGAAGGCTCTAAACAAAATTGTAAACTGCAAAAACTCCTTTTGCAGCAATTGACTGACAGTGTTTATCAAAGTTGAGCTGGCTATTAATCAGAAAACCTAAGTCGGTCACTTCATTTACATACTCAAGTACATCATGCCCTATCATGTAAGAATAATCGACCGATTTGGGCCCTATAGACAATATCTCCGTTTTCTCACGGGAGATATGCAAGAGCCAGTCTTCCGACCATCTAACCACAAGATCTAGAGCCCCCTATAACTAAGACTTAATCTCGTTAGACTGCGCATATTCCCCACTTTTATAAAGATGAAATTTTTTTTAAATCCAGGAATGTAAATGCAAAATGGCAGGTAGGATTTCTATGACAGCATATCAACGAGTAATGGTCGCTGCAACAAAAATTAACGATTTAAACGCAAAAAAAAAGATTTTGGCGTAATTCTGAATGAGGCGTTTGCCCTTGTGTGCACCACGGCACAGGCGGGCCCACTGGACTTATCCATTATTTGAAACTTTTCTGCAGTGAGCTAAGCGCAGCGAGGCGACTATACAGATGACGTCGGGAGACGGTCTAGAGGCGCGATTTCTCTGGGTGTCACCAACTCAGAACTCAAGTTTAGGGCTAGCAAGTCTTCAAAAAGCACCAGACAAAGTACATTGGTTTACTAGTCATCTAAAGTTACTACCTGCTGAGTTTGGAGGCTTTTGCTGGAAATCCGACCAAAATAAATACAAATTTGTTTAGATTTAGATTTAGATTTATTTGCCTCTCATATTATTACAATATGTGGCACCCAAACAAATTGATCCATTCTTTCAACGTGAGTGATCTTGCTACTCTTTGCCAGTTGCAAGTGCCAAGCTTCTTCTGAAATTCATCTCTCCATCTCATCCTCGGTCGTCCTACTGGACACTGTTGAAAGGTCGCCATTCCAATAGTTCTCTTGACCATTTTATCTCATTTCTGTTGGCGAGTTTCCAAGCATAAATCCATTTCCTTTCCTTCGCGCAGGTCGCTAAATCTTTCACTTTGGTGACGCCACGTAACCATGAATTCGTCTTCTCGTCTATAAGGCGACTGCCAACCATTCTCCGTTCTATACGCCTTCCAGCAGCACTAAGCTGTTTCTCCATCTTCTTCGTCATTGTCCATGTTTCCGCACCGTACAGAATCGCAGGAAGAATACATGAATTAAACAATTTCCGCTTCCACTTCATTAGCACTCTCTTCGATGTCAAGAAATCCTTATATTGGTTAAAAGTTTGCCATCCAGCATGTATACGTCTTGACATCTCTTTGTTATTATCACGGTGAAGTGAAATGGACTGCCCAAGATAAATATAAGATTCCACCTGTTCGATGGTTGCGCCTCCCAAACTGATTGTTACTGGCTCGTGTGCAAGCACTTTGGTTTTCAAAGGATTGATCTTGAGACCGCTCTTGCGTGAATTAATATCCAGGTTGTTTATCATCTCTTGTAATTCATCTCCACTTTTTGCAAACAAGACGACGTCATCAGCAAAACGAAGATTCGTGAGCTGATTACGTAATAACCATAGTTGTTCCAGCTGATCTTTCGAAAAACGTGTTCAAGTGTGGCTGTGAACAGCTTTGGTGAAAGTGGATCTCCTTGTCTCACTCCTCGCTCAACATTTATAGAAACTGACGCTTCACCGGCCTTTACGGTAGATTTGGAGCTTGAATAGATTTGTCGAAGAAGAGTGATAAGCTGCCAGTGAACTCCTTGTTCTTCAAGAGCAGTCCAAAGTCCATTCAATTCAACGGTGTCAAATGCTTTTTCATAATCTACAAATACCATGAAAAGTGGCAAATTGTACTCACTTGTGCGTTCAATCAGTTCATTGATGGCATGGATATGATCAACCGTTGAATAATTTTTCCGGAAACCTGCTTGTTCCCGTGGTTGCTCTTGGTCGAGAATTCTTTCTAATCTTTGGTTGATGACTTTGGCAAGCAACTTATAGAGAACCGGAAGCAAAGAAATTGGGCGGTAGTTGCGTAATTCATCCGGATTTCCCTTTTTGTAGAGTAAGATGGTTACTGAATCTGCCATCTTCGCTGGCACCTTGCCGGAGTGGAGACATTGATTAAATAGCTGTGTGATCAAGGGAATAAGCTGTTCTCCTCGTTGCTTAATCATCTCTACAGTAATGCAATCGTGTCCAGGTAACTTGCCTGCCTTCATTGAATTCAGTGCCATACTTATTTCATCTTGCAAAAACGGATGGCAGGTTTCTTGTGAGTTGTGCGGAGTATATAATATATCGACAGCTCGAGTATATAGACTTTCAAAATAAGAACCAACTATCCTGCAGATCTCTGACTTCGTGCAATACATCTTCCCTTTTTCATCTTGTATTCGAAAGAAATGGTGATATCTGTAAGATAGTTCTCCCTTGACTTTCTTCAAGCTACGTGATGACCGTACGGCTTCCTCTAATCTTCTGCGATGATGAGAACGTATATCATCTTGCATCATTCTTCTCAATAATTTGCAACATTCGACATAGGCGATGCGGTCGACTGACGTAGACATCGTTTTCTTCATTTCTTGACGTTTCTTCATCATAATGGTGGTTTCTTCTGAAAGATAGCTGCAGGTAGTGGTCTTCTCATATTCTGCCGACTTTGCTGCGTTGGTGATATATTTGCACAGTTCTTCATATCCGTCTGCCGGAGATCGTAGCAACGACGGGCATCTGATAGAAATTTCTTGCTTGTAGAGTTCCCAGTTCGCGCATTTCTGAATTTTTCGATTTCTCTTCTTCATCCTATCTGAGCTTGGCCAAACAATTTTTCCACGTAGAAGGCGATGATCTGTTTCATAATTTAGGGATCCAGTCCTCACGCTTGTGAATTTGATGTGTTTGCAAGAAAGGATGTAGTCGATGCAATTCATAGTTTTACCGTCAGGTGATTTCCAAGTCCATTTGCGGCCTTTACGAGTTTTGAAAAAGGTAGACATTGCTCGAAGGTTGTTCTCTTCACAGAATTCAATAATCGATTGTCCACGAGCGTTTCTCTCTGTGTTATATCCGCAGCATCCTACTGAAGTCTCGATATCGCTTATTCGTGTGCCAAGCTTTGCGTTAAAGTCTCCTAGCACAATTATATGTATTTCTGATTCGTTATTCTTGGTCTTCATGTGATAGGCTCTCTTGCTGCGGACGATGTTGTTTTGAAGAACGCACTCTGCTTGGTTCCATTCTTCGTCTTCGTAATCCTTATCGTTTGTCTTGGGAGGTACGTACGTTGAGAAAAATCTTATCGTGATTTCACCTATCTTCACATCCAAACTTGAGATTCTTTCACTTTCTCGAGTGAAGGATGATATGTACGGTAAAATTCGTTCACTTACGAGAAAGCCTGTGCCGGAGGGACCTTGTGCGTGTTCAGGACCAGCATAGTAAAATCGATAATTTGAATGTGGTAGATCCATACATCCAGTTCCTTTCCAACGCAGTTCCGTCAGGGCCAATATATCGAGTCGGGTGTTCTTGAGGGCTTCTTGCAGTTTTTGTAGTCGGACTTCGTTCGACAGGCGTCTCACGTTGACTGTTCCGATGTGTACACAGTCATTGTTGGGGTGGAACATTCTTGATCCTGCTGTTCCGGGGCTTCCTGGATCAAGGGGTTCGACGTCCGGTAGGGTGGGGAAGAGCGGTCAAAATGACCGACCAGTCGAGGGACGTGTATAGGATGAACTCCACAAATTTGTTATTAATTGCATTTTCATGAGTTTTTGACCTTCAAAATTTTCATTTTAAATCGCTTTTGAAATAGTAAGACTGGAAAACTCGTGCAACCATCTAATATATCTCTCCTAAACTCTAAAATACTCCCAGAACCTTATAAAACATCAAATATGTGCTATTTGCTGTCCAGCTGGCAAGAAAAATCGCGCCTCTTGACATACACCCGATGACGTCTACTTAGGGCTCGGCACAGGCACAGCAAAGCAAGCTGGATATCGTTTCTGGGGAAATAAGCAAAGGGGATATCGTTTTTGCGGAAGAGCATAACGCTGTTTTTCGATCTGCCGCCGGCACGCTGCCGGCATGCCGCCAGCAAATAGACAAAGGATTTGTTTACAGCGAAGTGAAAATGAAATCATGACAAACTCAGTGATCATGACAAACTTTTTTCGGGGTTAGGTGGCCTTCAAGCCACTGGATAGCCACCTGAGGTGGCTTAGCGCAAACAATGTCATATAATTCCTACTCTTCACGAAATTTTTTCAAATTTTTTACATAAAAGTAATCTACACCTAACATTCTACAAAATAGCTCTTCTACCTCCCCAGACCCTCTCCTCCCGCCTAGTTATATCCCAACAAATTATCTGAATGGCAGCGGCAAAGCTGCTCTAAGCTCGCGGTTGTGCGCGGCGTACACAGCATGCCGCTAACCCGGAGAATACAAACAATTACTAGTTCTTATTGTCTAATTATTCTCGGTCTTGTACTCTTTTCATTCTTTTTGTTTTCATGTTTGATATGTTCGTTAGCATGTCAAAGGGGATGTCGTACTTTTGTGGCGATGTCAAGGGGGCTTCGTCTTTTGCATTTTCAATTAGCCATCTCGTGCCGAGCCCTGCGTCTACTTCACAGTACTCGTTCCCTTTTACATAGGGATTTTTTACAGAGATCATTAGGGATCCGACATCAAGAGAAGCGGTAGTTTGGCTGGTCTTGTTTCGCTAGAAAAAAGCCAAACAAGCCAAATCAAATATGGAATTTACACACCACGACTATTCTTCAATCATAAGTTCCTCAAGAAAAACGCAGCATCTGTTTCCCAAAGCTCTTCAAAAATGTGATTTTACCTCTAAAAAAGCCCAAAAACCTAGTAAAAAGTTACGTAGGAAATCAGCTGCCTTGAAAACCCGACACCCAATTTTCTAAGGTTTTTTGGGATTCTCACCAAACGCTCCAGTTCACCATGGCGCAGTATGCTAGAAGTTTCTACCGTAAACCTACACTAACGAAGAAAAATCGGAGATTTGCTCCATTCTGTAAGTCTAATTTGACGCCAGCATTACAGAATGGTATCTAAAGATCGGCGAAAGACGAAGCAAGCGAGGTGAACGATCAAAAAGTGTGCACATTTTTTTGGGACACCCTGTAAATATGACTGCCCACACTACACACAGAACAATATTTCATTTCAGTGATTGTGCTACATATAACACATCAAAGCTAGGATATGCATGCAGGTTCTTTTGACGTTTAAACGTTCACAAATGTTTGACACGTTGGATCCACATCTTCACGAAGATGGCTGTAAATGGGGCTGATAAAATCCGCTTCATATGTAGCACATATATCTAAAGGTCGTCTTGTAAAACTTGCTTCGCTCCTTCGGACAGTCCACTTACTTTTTGAATTATTCTATGGTAGCATCTGATACAAACAAATTTTTATGCTATCTTAAGGTAATGACGACTTAAACTCCGCCGACATTATGGTGAATTGGACACGCAGGGAAATACAACGGAAATGCAAGGGTTAGGCGAAATTAAAAAGCGATGACCCCTCCCCCTCACCAGCACCCCCTGTCATTTCTGCCATAAAAACATGCACTACACTCCACCTCTGCTACCATTGTTTTTCCTCCGGAAACGCTAGAGATAAAGTGTGGGCACAAAATTTGAATTCTGCAGCGGAAGCGTGGGAAGCTGGCGTGAAAATTCTGCACAAGTCTTCATAGATTGTGCAGAATTTCTCTTTGATTTACGAAAGATATGACGTCGTTCATAAAAACATGTACATTTATGACACCCTCGCTTTTCAAAGCCCTCAATTATTGAGTTCGTATCACGGTAGCGAGAGAGCGGTCTTTTATCAACAGCGGTGTCCTTTACAAATACACGCCCTTTACATTTGATGACGTAATAGGGAGAGTAAGCGTAGGCTGAACATCGAAATAAAAAGAGACAAATGTTAAACAGTTTTTCCCTCATCTGTTGCATGTTTTCAAATTTCGTTTACCGCATAAGTTTTTGTTACCATTTCAATTATTACGCTATTTTTTTCCATTTTAGAGCATTTGCAAAATATTAGAAAATTTTCCGTGTGTATTTGTACTAACATAAGATCTCCTAGATGTCCTTTCTGTACCCTAGCGTAAGCAACAGAGTCTCTTAGAGGTGAGGAAGGCGGGGCTTCGTGACCTATTTAAGGCCGGATAATGATCAGAGAGCATGCGCGCGAGACAGACGCAGACTGCTTCGCAGATGCGAGCGGCCTTAATTAGGTCACAAAGCCCCGCCTTCCAGCTGCCAAACTAGTTGAATCAAGGGTTATATGTGTGGCACAAGCACAATCAACTAAAAAACTAGGTAATTTTTATGACAGTGTGCTAACTACGAACTCCAAATCACAATTAATTGTAATTAGAATGCGAAACGAAAACGATTCGAAATTTTGCTGAAACATAACAATAAATAAATACAGCGGTCCCAAAATACGTATACACACTTTGATCGTTAATTCTCACTTCCCTTAGAGTCTTTTGCCTACCTTCAGGTACCATTTTGTAGAGCTGGCTTCACTTAGGTTTATGGAGCAAACCACCGATCGCTCTTCATGACTGTATAGGATTACGGTAGAAACTTCAAGAAGCGTTTTGAGCCACTGACGGTCCTGTTTCGCTACAGAAAGCAAACCAAACAACCTGGAAGCTCTTACACTAGGCTAATTGGAGTCGTTAAAACCAAATACGAACATTGCGTCTTGCCGCAATGTTTCTTTCATAAATTACGCCTAGCTAAACCGCTTTAGCTGTCATTACAGTAGTCTCTAATATTGTAATTACACCATTTAAAAAGCTTTACACAGTCCTAGAAAGTTGGATAATGAGATCAGGGCGCGTAATATTCCCGACACACCACTTCAGTATTTTTGGATGTTTATTCTGAAACAAGACTAATCCACAATGACGCTGTAAACCAGAAGATTGCTACCGTAATCCTATAGTAATGGAGAGCGATCGGTGGTTTGCCATACTATAAATCTAAGTTGGCTTTACAAAATCCTACCAGAAGGTGGGCAAAAAACTCCGTAGGAGAAGGGATATCACTGATCAAACAATGTATACATACTTTTGAGACACCCTGTATATCCACTTTGAGACAACTGTCCTATTCTTGAGACATCTCAAAACGCCGTGGTAATTTACTATTTCTACGTTGCTCTGAAAAGAATTCGCGTGTCCTGCAAACGCAAAGGCGACATTGTGTATAAACATTTGAAGAGGGTCTTCTCTTGTAATGGATTAGAAATGACAATTTCAGGAAATGATATCGTGATAATGCTTCCGATGTTCGCTGTCCTCCATATAGCATCTCTCTTGTGCACAGCAACTGCGTTCAAGCCTCCTGCTGATGCTGGGATTATTTTCTTTTCCTCTATGATAGATAACCCGGTGTGTTCAGTCTCATTTCACCGCTCGCATGAAAATAAGATGACTTTTACAGTGCAATTCGTGTCCAAAGAGTACTCGCGACCTTTGTGCTCGCTACTGTCAAAACACCAGTGATGTCTCCAGGAAGAAACGTGATTTCCGTGCTCCTTCTTCGATGTTTGGCAAGAACAGTAAGAGTCAGAAGAATAAAAGGAGAGCTTTGCGAAGGAAAAGCTAACTGATTTAAGACTCGTTTTATTGATTTTTTGTCTCCTCAATGTATTCTGTATATGATCTTCATCCTAATACGCAAACAAAGTTCTCCACTTCTCTCAAAGCATTATGATTAAAATGCAGCGAATTGTGCGTTCACATATCCCTCAAAATTATTTGTGTAACTGCTACTTGGTCAAAGAACAGCAAGTAATTAATGTCTTTTAACGTTGAGTTTTCCGTTTTGTTATTTCTTCTTTTCCTTTCAACTTCTATTGTTGCTCCGCAATAGCTCCTGTTTCCACTCTTGCATGCACCCAACTCTTCAAGGTATCAGAATTAAAGAAAAATACTTTACCCCAATAAAATTGCCCCTTGAAAGAGATGCAGCGAATATTTGACTACTGTTATGTGCTACAGGTTATTGAAACAAAGCTAGATATCTGAAAGAAAGCCACCATCTTCAATTCTAGATTGGATGGTAGTTCTGCAATTAGACAATGCTTAACAATTTTCTTGCCTGATCAAAGCCATGCTATTGCGAGAAAACTTTCAAAGCAGTATGAGCAAATAGAGTTTTGGTAGTTAACTTTGAAAAACAATACATGAAATGAATACTCTATCTTCGTCATATCTTGAGAACAACATAGGAATGCTAGGGTCTAAAGCAGAAATCTGACTTAGTGGTATTCCAAGCACATTCCTTCAAGTTTCTTCGCTTCTGCAGCTTTGATATGAGCCTGATTGACGACAGAGGTAGATTGTAATTGAGAACTTTTGGACAAGTTTTGAAAGATTAGGTTTCAATAACATCGGATTTAGATGCTGAAGAGAAAGAATATTCTGAATAATTTGCATTACCCTGACAATTATTGAAAACATAAATGACCCTGAGTCGCCCATGGATCTTCACCCGTGATTGTTTGCTTTCGAGGATTTGTAGGTAAAAAGAAAGGTTGATTTTTGTGTCTTTGAGAAAATTGGGGCAAACAGGAACAAATTTGTCTCTGATTTTCTTTTGACCGCCGAACTGCATTCGCTCATATTATTTAGAAATGTGAGACGATAAATCAAAGCGTAAAAATTGCAACAACATACGCAGTTGCGAATTTTAAGATTATCCGCTTGAGATGCAAGTAGCCCGTAAAATTTAGAGACGGTTTGAAATGTTTTAACGTGTTTCAATAATCTCAGAATTTGTGAATCTTGCTTACGTCACAATGCTAAGATGGTGGATTCCCCACCGTATCCTAACGTAACAATATCTCGTTGATTGCTCCTTGAAGCTGATTTATTAGATCGTTCCATAAGTTCGTAGCGTTTTCATAAACCAACAAAATCACCAATTTTCACTAAAAATCAGCCAATAATGTTTTCTTCGACTTAGCGCACAACCTTTTGCCACATTTCTGTCTGCTTTTCGATCCCAATTTTCCAAACGGCAGCGTGTCGGGTCCCAAGAAAATCATCTAACCAGCGCTCAAATTAGTCACTGGAGTTGGAACATGCACCATTTATAAGGTTTGCGAGAGAGCAGAACAAGTGGTAATCTCATAGAGCGAGGTTTAAGGAGTATTTTAGGTACTGAAGTACCTCCTAGTCGTTTCTTGCAAAACAGTGACGAGATTTGCCGAAGGCCACGTTTTGTCGTGCAGAAAAGCTCACTGGATCTGCCTGTTAGCTTTTTCTGCGGTAGGACTTGGTTAAAGGCAGTGTCCCGGCAAATTCGGGTCCTGGGGGATACACGTGTGGTGGGGTTCCTGGTCACCCCATCGACCTCCAGGCGCACTCCGGCTAGGTGATGTTCCCTCTGGGCCGAGAAAATGGCCCTTGAACCGGCGCGCGCAACCCCAACTGGCGCGTGCTTGGACGGCCTTCCCCGCCTGTTCGGCGCGGGACCTCACGAGCGCTTTCCCCTATGATACATGCTATCCAAAGCAAGAATTACAGGCGGCAGGATCTTCGTCTAAGGACCTCCCGCAACTTTCCATTAAAAATCTCGTCCAAGCTGCTTTTCTGGAATTAGGAAAACGCTCCAAAATCGGACTTTTCAACCCGTTCAATGCTCAAATTCGGATTCTACGTGGCGAAAAGGCCTGAAACATGCAAAAAGGTGGAGGTGCAAAATCTGCCGGGACACTGCCTTTAAGAGTTGCAGTTGGCTTGCATACGGTATGCTCGACAATCTTCTTCTTGTCCGGCAACTTTTAGAGTAGGACGTCCTGGCCATCTCCCGAAAAGTCTTGTTCAGGGACATCCTCAGCCCTTCGTCTTTTGTAGTAAGCCAAAAAGTTTTATTCTCATAGTGATTGGCCAACGCGCTGTTCCATAAATGTCAAGAATGTGTGTAAAAACGCTTCTTTTTATGAGAAAAAAAATGCGCGAATGCCGATGTTGCTCCTTTTTGCCTTTGAAGATTTCCAACTTGGAAGCCAAGAAGTCCGAGTAGATCAACTCTCCCCTCGAAATACAGAGTGTCCCAAAAAAATGTGAACACTGTTTGATCGTTAATAACTCCGTTGCTTTTATGTCTTTCGCCGAGCTTTAGGCACCATTTCGTAGACCGAGGTTCAACTCAGATTTACAGTATGAAGCAAAACTCCGATCTCCCTTCGCTACTGTTAGATTACGGTAGGAACTTCCAGTGTGTGAATCCATTGTGAAATATGCCATTTGATAAAATTTTTTCCAAAAAATCTGAAAAATCGTGTACTAGGGTTTTCGCGCACGCTGAATCCATTACACAACTTTACGAGAGTTTTTAGCTTTTTTTGGCGGGGTAATCACATTTTTGACAAATGCTGGGAATACTGTTATTATGGTTTACCTGGGATAACTTCGGAAAGAAGCGTCACAGTAAAGTGAAATTTCATATTCGAAATCAGCGGCTTCCATTACCACAGCATAAGAGCTTTTGGCTTGTTTGGTTTTGTTCCGAGGCAGAATATGGCCTCTAATTGCCTAAAATCCTTGTCAAAGTTCCTACCGTAATCCTACAGTAATGTAAAGCAATCGATGATTCGCTCCATACCACAAATCTAAGTTGAACCTCGCTCTACAGAATGGTGTCTCAAGCTCGGCGAAAGACATAAAAGCAAGGGAGTTATTAAGGATCAAACAGTGTTCACATTTTTTTGGGACACCCTGTAGGTACGCATTGGAGAGCATAATCAGCCCTTTCCAATGATATACGCATTTTGCCACATATCAACCGCTCCCCAAAGAAGTGAGGACGAAAATGAAAACGCTACGAACTTATAGAACGACCTAATAATTCGCGAAAGATGCTAAACACAAAAAGTTAGTATTTTTCAAACCTTGGCCAGGTCTGGAACACGCGATATGACTGCGGAGACAAACGAAAACTCAGATGTTCAGTTAAAGGCAGTGTCCAAGCAAAAAGTCGATTTCGAGCTTTTGTGCTTATCTGGGCCTATTCGCTATGCTGAATCCGAAAATCAACACTGGAGAGCGCGAAAACGCCTGGGAGAGTGACAATATAAGGGCTTAGTTGTGACTATAAATACTTCTTAAGTTTCCTATTCCTTTCCTGAGAACTTTTTTGCGAAAAGCATTCTACAAAAGGAGAACTGCTCGAAGAAGCGATAATCTCCACAAATCATTCAGCATTTCTCGAAATTCCTGCTACAACAATGCATGGACAATATTATTTTCCTCTCGTTTACCACGCTCTCTCTGCAGACATTCAGATAACGTCCCCCACCCCCACTTTTCTACCCTTTCAAAGAGAATTTGCTCTTCCAGTTCTTCTCAACAAGTTCCATAAAAGATCGTTGAATAAGTAGCAGAACACCTATAGTTTTTTAGAATACACCCATAACAACTATGTGTACTACGAAAAACTCTTTTCTCTCAGAATCAATTCCGACAGCTAGAAATCAATCTTGCAAGGACTTTTTCAAAGAATCCCTCAAATTTTTCGCCAAAGGAATATGAAGTTTTACTGCAAAAGGAGATCACTCCCTGAAAAGCACACTGAGCCACCTAAAGACCGTCAATCAACATATAAAATTTGTTTCCCTGTCCGATCAAATTGCCCTACGTGCCCCTTACAAATCAATATGTTTAAAAATTATAAGAACTGCCCCAAACGTACAAAAATTTATTTCCCTGCCCGATCGAGTTGCCCTACGTGCCGCTTACACACCGATACCTAGTTGAAAGCACCAGCGGGACCCAAATACACAATCAAAGCAAGGCTGCTGTTAGATAAACGCTTTCAAAAGTATCAGCGAGGCCAAGTTACTCACGCACTCTCTTGCATTCTACACGAGGAAGCAAGATAATCCTAAAGTGACTGTTTCTTAGTTAGAGCATTTTTACCAAGAGTTGAGAACATAGATGAATTTAGCTCAAGTCACGCTGTTACGCAATTTGGCATTATTTCAAAAGCAACTAATAGGAGTACAACATATTTGAAAGACATTCGGGGATAACAAGCTCGAAAAAAAGAGGTACAAATAACACACCCGGACACTGGCGACATATTCTCAAAATCATTGCGACACTCATGATCGCCTTTCGAAATATGTGTGACCCTTTTACGAAAATATGCTTGGTCACTCGTTATGAAATTTGGCAGCGTTCCAAAACGCACGCCACTTGGCAGCAATCCAAAGTCAAAGATCAGCATATTTCATCATAATTTCTCCGTCTGCTGCCTCCTCGTTTGCCGTGTTCCACGGATCAGGGGTAGTAGTGGGCAAACAACGATCTCAAAATATATTACGTAGTGATGACTGTTGCCCAAACTTTCTGACCAGTCGTAGGCACAATTGTGCATGGAAAATAAAACAAAATAAAATATTTGTGCTGAGCAAAAACTTATCGCAAAATAGAACCTCTTGCAGCGCAAATTTCTCGCTCTTTCATGGCTCCTTTGAGAGTGTTTTAACAAACACGAAGTGTTTTATCTCCGAAGAATCTCGATCTTTTGGCGACTCTTCCCTCGCATTGTGTTCAGTCTGTTAAACTACATGGCCTTGCCATTCACTCCACTTTCCGAGTCCGGCCTTCAGTCAGCCACTCTTATTTATCCTTCTTACGATCCATTAACTCTGTACATTGTCTACACTGGTGGATCGAGGATCCCCCCTCCTCCCCACGAGAATGGGCAAATTTTCCAAAGTTGCCTACATAGGTTACTTGCCAAAAGACTCGTTTTTACCTGCAAATAATCGAAAAAATAAAAAATTCCAAAACCTAATATACCTTTCAAAAAACCACGCACCCTTTTTCCGCAGATGTTGGAGGTACATGCTTGCGAAAATTCTGAAGAGCACACTGTAAGTTTTTTCAAGGGCATTCCCCCCCCCCTCCCCCTCCCCCCTCCCGGACCCCAAAAAAAATTCTCGGACCGCTGCTGGTAGCCTTCGGTCAACGCTGCAACTCTTGGACGTTAATCGGATCGACGGCATCTCTTTAGATCCTCGCCGCCGACGACGACGATATTTGCATATCGCTACCCCTTACCATACCAACACCATATGCTAATCGCGTCACTGGCCTGTCACCATGTGAATAGGCACCGCGCGTCTTATTCATTATGCAAATCCCTTGAGTAGTTTTAATCTCATTGCTTTCAGGGCCACTGATTAGAATAGTGGCATTAAGTCAGAAAATGGATTGGAAAAAAAAACCGCGGAAATCCTTTTCTCGTGCTTAACTTATACAACAAATTTTGAAACTTTGTAAATTTCCTATACTTCAATGAGATTTTTTCATTTGTTACATAATGAAAAGAGGAAATTTGAAGTTTCCGGAAGTACTTGAGTCAAATTCATTTTTGGCATATAACAATGATTCAAGCTAATCGGCTCTTCGGTTTTATACACTCTTCTTTTGATCTATATCGCGCTCATCGGATTTCAACTCTTTGATTCCGATATAACTAAAAATTTCTAATATATATGGTAAAATACCATAACCAAGGTTATACAGAATAGGCCCCTCAGATGGGCAAATTTTTGAGCAATCTGAAACCATTTCCTAATGTTGTTTGTTGCAGAGCTTATGCACTAACCTCATGCCTTCTTTCTGTTACGAGAATAGCTGCATTCAACATTCAAGCCCTTTTTTCAATCCAGAAATCAATTCTTATGCTATTTTAACAATCAAGGGTCTGATTTCTTTTCCCCTCACAAGAGCACTAAAACTTGTAGAATGATCAAATGAATACCTTTACAGCCATTCGGTCATGTAGGAATGTCAAATTTTTCCTCGTAAAAAGATTAACAAAAACCTAAAGAATGAATCAAGATCTGTTATTTTCTGGTAAAGTACTTAAAACTTATTTTCTATGGACATAACAGGGTCAAATAAAGTTACATTTTGCATTATTCTTTTATTCAAATTCACTTGATTATTTATTTAGTCATTTGTTACGCTTAGACATGCTACAATGAAGGCAAAGATAATTGAAAAAATCAGTTGTAAGAGCTAAAAACGGTGGCAATCAACAAAATGTCGGTTTTTCAAAAGTGGAAACATCTTAGCACTTTAAACACCACTTTATGATTCTTTGTTAAGATTACGCTATTTTTATGCGTAAAAACTTTTTCTTTCATTATTATGGGCATTCGCCTACCATTTATTTTTAAGAGATTCTGAAATAACGGTGAGGGCTTTCTTTTTCAAAACTTTATCCTTATTCGACCCCTTATCCAATTTTCATCTCCTACATGCTTTTTCTTACTGCTATTTTCTTATTTATTTGGTAAAGACGAAAGAGAATGACCATCGCTTGCCTTCAATAAATTCGCATATGCTTTCGATCCGGGTTTTTTTTTCACAAAGATCTCATTGATAATAAATGCAAATAAAAGAGGGGATAATTGCAGAGAACATAAAATTTAGAACACATGAGTGGCTCACATCTGGTGAGGTCGAGCATCTTTCATAGAATCATGACTTGTTTCAAAGATTGAAGTTGTTTGACAATGATTATAGAGGGAAACATTATTGCTATTTCCTAAAAACTATTTTTTTAAACATCAAAGAAGTCTTCGCATGATTAATGGATTTATTGGACTACCTGTGAAAAAATTGCTCCGTTCCTCTCCATTCTTCTTCCACGCCTTCTAACAATAAAATTTATTTATTTATTTATCGAGACGTGTTTGTGCAAATGTTTGAGGAAGAAATGCAAAACAAAACCTTAACGATGCAAGAGCATGATTGAGGAAATGTGATTGATATAAAATGCAGCAAAGGAACAACATCTGAAAAAACATCAAAAAAAAAGAAATGCACAACTGGAAGCGATCTAGAAAACTCTTACCGTGCAAAAACATCCACAAAAACATCTAAAGAAAGGCATTCAGTCATGAATATGAACAAAAAAATTTTGAGAACGTTTGGAATTTCGCTTTCGTGATTTTCGTTAACGAATGAATACAATCTATCACCAGCAACTCTTAGTAATTTTTTATGATCCTAATAATTTTCTTGGGTTCATTGGGCTGCCGTAAAAAGGCATTCTCTTGATTTAAGCTGATAATTACGGAATTATATTGCTTTGCATTTTTTTCGAATTTGGATTCGGTGCTATTAGACTTTGAGTAAAAAAATATAATTGATAATAGAATAATTAGTAACAATAAAGCCAATATGTAAGGATTCTGAGTAAATAATAATAAATGCACGATATTGAATAAATGATAATTAGAAATAATAAACAACAATGAATAAAAATTGTAACAGTCGAAAGAAAAAATTCGTGATTAGCAAGTGTTTGACCACCAATGTTTAAACGTGAAGTTTTGTTTTTCATTCTACTGAATCTTCCGTCCTCTCTTTCCTTGAAAAAAAATATATCTACTACTTTTCAAAATTCACTGCTTTAAGAACTGTATTAAAATTTTCTCAAATGTACTCGTAATTCACTGTCAGAGCGGCTATAACACTTGCACTCTATCTCTGCCTGAGAGCAGGTGTTAAAAGAGCGCAGTGTGGGGAATGGGACAGTTGTCGATTGCTTCGCTCGCTCTTTGCTACTTCTCAAGGGCGTTCAGTAACTTGTGGACAAATTCCTATCTCACATGTTCTTTCTTTCAGTTTTTTTCGTTGTTTACCCATTATATACTAAAAAGCGTAAACAAGAGAAGGAAGGATTAGGTAATCCCGTAGATTATGATTTTGAGAAATTCATGCAAATAGTCAAGAATTTCAGTTTCATACCTTCTTCCTCCGATTTTGCATTGTAAAAGAAGCAGAAACTTACCTGTAAAGTGTGTTCCACTGAGTTTCCTATTTTAGAAAAGTAGCCAAGATCATCCTGTTTCAAGCGTTTTATTTCTTATTTTTTATTTGAAGAAAGAAGCCAAGGCTCTGTATTTCGGAGCTTCTCATTTTGGAGAAACAGCCAAAATCTCCCAGTTTCATCTTTTTGTTTCTGAGCATTGTATAAAAAAATAGCGAAGATAATCCCGTTTCGTCCTTTATACTGCTAAATTTTGGCATTTGAATATAGCCAAAATTTTCCCGTTTCATCCATTCCTGAGTTTCTTTACTAAAAACGTCCAAGATTTTGAAATCATCCATTATAATCTAGTTTTTATCGTAAAAAACAACTAAGAATTTTCTGCTTCATCCGCTCTATTTCCTTTCTGGTGTAATAAAACCCAACTGACCCATTCTATCTATTCTTGCAATGAGCTTTCTATGAAAACTTGCTTCCCATTTTGTTAGTTTTTTTTTCGATTTTTTGTAATAAAATTCAAGATTTCCCCGTTTTACGCCTACTTCTGAGTAAGCTCTGAATTGCAAGAAAGTAGCTATGATTTCCCCTTTCCAAGCATTCCTATTTCTGATTTGCTGTTGTAAAAATAATAGCCAAGTAATTCCCGTTTCATGTGTCCTATTTAAGATTTTGACGTGAAAAGGTCAGAAATTTCCTGTTTCGTTCTACTTCTGTGTTCTTTATTGCAGAAAAAATTGGCGAGAAATTCCCGTTTCACCTCATACATTTCAATACAGTAAAAAGAACGTGGCCGGTACTTGCGCGTTTTATCCGTACCATTTCTGAATTGATTTTTGAAATGTAAATATTTTGCCCTTTCCATCTCCTTTAACTGCTAGACTGTATGGTCCTTTGACCCTTCCCTCCCTATATTTGCTGCCACTTTTCCCCGATCTCCTTTGTAGGACCATCTGCTTCCAGTCCATGTATGCATTGTCCTCCACCACCTCCTTCCAACCCCGCATCGTGCACCCCGTGCATCCCCCCGTCCAACCTGTCACTGCTGGAAGATTGATGATCGGCGTAGATAGGCGAACGCGCGACATCATCACCAACACAGAGACGCCACACATTCTCCCCATAACGCTTATTTCCATTTTCTAGCCGTTTCGGGGTGTCTCCCATCGTTGCAGGATTCGCAACACTCGTAGCGTATCGTTGACATACGATTAGTACGGTCGTATATTCTCACACTCGACTCGCGGATGAGTTATTGTCAGCCGAAGAGCGCACGCGTTGCGCGTCAGCGGCGGCGCGGCCGCTAATCGATGACCTTAGCGCGGAGCGCGAGCGCAGATGTGACGGCAATCCGCCATTATCCGCGCGACCTACACCTCTAACCGCAATACACACGGGCCCGGTCTAATCTACTTTGACCGCCATTGATTGATATTGATCGATGCGTTGGCTTTCACGTGCTTTCGTGCTACATTCTCCCTGCAACTTTCTGCATTTTTCCTCGTAAACAAGCATAAACATTCCTAAAAACTTTGCTCCTTTGCAGTTTATCATTCCTTACCCTACAGATTCTCCATATTTGATGTATAGATTCACCTCCCCGAACGATTTAACGATTTAACGACACCGATAATTCTCATGACGACCACATTTTGTCGATTTTAATGCCCATTACAAATACTTCCGACCAGTCTTATCGTTCCCGAACTAATTCATTGAAATTGTCGATACGTTCCCCAGATGACAAACAGACATTCATTCATTCATCGCGTTTGTTTAATCAACTTTCATTTGATCGATTGTGATGTGTTTCGTTTCGCCTCCTTGATTTGTATCGAATCGTTACATTGATTTGTTAGTGGTTTCGGTACTAACAGTGTCAATTTCACTTGGTTTTCTTCAGAAACATTTTGTTTATCCTTAACACTTGAGCGTAAAGGTTTCCCGTAAGCTTTTTCAACTGTAGTGAACAGCAAAATTCTGTCCACTATTTCTGCAAAAGGTCTTTTCAGGACTTGAAAGAGCAAGTTAAAATGTTATTATGCTAGAGTGGACAACTTGTATACTGTGGAAGATTAAAGCATTTTGCAGAATTCAACTTCTTAATCGCAATATTTACGCCAGCAAAAGATTCTTTGATGGCTGGATTCTAGCAGTCAACTCAGATTTTTCAGCTTTTTTTGCCAGTTCATAACTTTAGGTCTGATTTGTTCAAACTGGACAATTTATAAGTAGAAGGGAATGCCCGACACCTAAATTCGTTCTGTTGTGTTAATTACTCATCACCTTCGAGACTATCTTTTTTCGAATTTTTAAGTATGGCCGTAATGTCTTTGGCGGCAATTTTTATGCCTGTCACATATCTTATGATTGCCATGATATTAAGATGTTTTGTTGTCATACACGTGTGGACCTTCTGTGTAGTCGCCTGTCCAAATAAACTCGCTTTTACTGCTTTGAAATTGCGTTCAAACCTGCTTATCTCTTGCTGATATTGTAATTAGAATTGCAGACTTTCTCCTTGCTAGCCTCTCACAAAATAGTGACATCATGCCCATGCCAAAAAGTCCCAGAAATTTCAAAGTGTACGTCTTTTTTTCCTGCGTTTTTTCGTGACTTGACAGCGAAACACTTTTACTGTCTTATTTTCGCTTTTCTTAGTTTACTGCTGATTGAGCTCAGAATATTTATTACCTTCTTTGTGTCTTTATTCTTCTCACTTATCTCGTTGGTAAGTTTATAATTAATTCTATGTTAGTGACCATCACTTGTAGAGTACAGAGGTTTCTTTGCGTTTCTTATTTTCATCTTGTTGAGAAATAAGTGTATTCTCAATGTTGGAATATTAATTGCAGAGTTCAAGCAGCAAGTCCTTCATATCTTTTGTGTTTGATATCATTTTGATTGTGGAAATACCAAAATTTTTTTTCAACCCTGTTCGCTTAAATCACATCGATAATTGTACGGCAAAATGTGCAATACGCTTTGCTGCTCAAAAAATCATCGTCAAATATTTGAAATATTTTTTTTTGACTAGATGTAAGTATAAGAGTAATCTCAGCATCATGTCATTCCCTACCATATGATGATTGCTATAGTTCTTTTTTTGCTCCGCAATCTAGGAATGCTCAGCATCAAAAATCCGATCAAAACTAGTGGGAAATTTTTATAACAATGAATCTATTCAAAATACTGCAAAACTTTAATTGTTAGAAATAGCTAGGATTACATACTCAATTGTTATCTCCAACAAACACAAAAGTTGTCTGATTTTTGCTTTTTGCTCGAAATTACATGCTCTGCCACCACGAGATTCTCTAGCTAATTGAAAATCTTAGCTGTTCATGTTAACATCAAAAGATGAGAGTCTGCATCTTTGAATACTGGAAGAAGAGGAGAGTGGACGATCAAGATTAGCAACTGTCTCGAGACAGTTTTGGATCGGAAAAGTATGTGTGAGATTTTGCGCAATCAAGTTTTTTGTTACGTCAGCGTAGTTTCATGCTGCACGGTCTCAACAAAGTATGCAATTATCTAGATCTAGCTATTCACATTTTCACGATGGGCATTTTGTTAACGTTTCGGAAGCTCACTTGAAGGCGATTCGATAATCAAGAAAGAGGCATTGTTTTCAAATCTTTCTAAATTTTTTTTCTTTTTCGATCCAAATTGCATCTTCACCAGGAAAATTGTGTCAAAGTAAGGAAAATAGTTTCCCATACCTCCCTATCGAAGCAGGCCGTTGGATGTTCAGTAAGGGTAAAGTTGAGTCGTTTTGTATGATCATGTGTGTATTGCACACAATGTCCGTATTTGGCGCCTTGATCCTGGATTTACAGTCACAAATAGCTGACCTATGTCATCAACATCACTTTGTGGAGTTTGGTACCTAAAAAGAAAACTTAGAGAAAATACGGAAAACATGTTCCTGTAGGAGCTGCTCCTAGAATTTGGGGTGGGGACACCGAAAGTGGGCATTGTGTGCAATGACACACATGATCAAATGAAATGACTCGACTATATGCGTACGCGGTACGCAATGTAGGAGTTTTTAAATAAGTGGAAGCTAGAGCAGAAACCAGACTTGATA
Source organism: Cylicocyclus nassatus (assembly GCA_958299035.1). Classification (NCBI taxonomy): domain Eukaryota; kingdom Metazoa; phylum Nematoda; class Chromadorea; order Rhabditida; family Strongylidae; genus Cylicocyclus; species Cylicocyclus nassatus. Next base: position 78,874,332 of record CATQJL010000223.1, read on the forward strand.
TTTGTTCTGTTTTCTCTATGCTATACCAGAATGTGTGGCATTTATCTGCATCCTCTGAAAATTTCTACAATCAGGCTCTGTTCTGCCTCATAACGGGGGCTGCAACTTTTTCCATTGCAGAGGAAGAAGAATTTGTGACTGCGTAAAAAAGCGGTCGTCCTTATCGAGCGTCAAAATCTCAACCGGATTTGCGCGCTTTGTGCTTTCTTCTTATGAGCTTTTCGTACGCAACGCAACGCATGTGGATTCTAAGAGTTTTGTGTGCTTTAGAGGGCTTTCTTATCTTCAAACAAAGCATTAGCAATCGTTACTGTGATCGTTACGGCCATTAGCTGTAGTCGATGTCGGAAATTCATTGCGTCGTAAATGCGGAAATAATCAGAAGTAATTCACATTTTCGGAAAAAATTTGTCGCATCTTCGATCCACATTCTTGAAAGTTTTTTTGGCAGATCTTCAATTATTGCAATCTTTTCTCTTCGGTGAAATTAAAGAAAAAACCTGTTGGTTGTACTTTCAAGAATATGTCACTTCCCCAAGGTGACTTTTTCAAATTTTCTTGATTTTTCCGATTTACTGCAGTTTAGTTTTTGGGGTAAACGTTATGTGCTCTCCTTTTTGACGTCATATTTCAGGGCTGAGTTAATTATCTAATGTATGAACTAATTTTTCCCAGATTATATGTTTAGAGTTTTGAATTCTCACATTTTTTTCTTATATCTTCATCTTGTGTCACGCTTTTCTGAATTATGATTCTTAACACGTGTTCAAAAATGATCTGGCAGCAGCATAAATATGACAGACTGGAATGAAACAATCTTGAAGATTAGGGAATACTTTTCGGTATTTTTACTGCCTCTTTAATTGTCTATATTTCATACCTTGCTTTATTGAAAGTGTATAGACATGTGGTTTAGTCTTTTCTTGACGTATTTGCTGCTTTTGTTGGGATTGAGATAAGTTGCGTTTTTCTCCTGATATACTGTTGAATTTTTCTGAAGCTGCAGGTCAATTCACAGCTTCTATTTCCATGGTATTATCGAATTTGGTCGTATTTTTCTTCCGTGATAGGCCATATATCGGGTATCATTTCTGTTTCGGAATGGTCTATAGAGGAAGTGCTTATACGTCAGAATACCAGAAATGTACTTGGAAAATCTGGCATCCAGAAGCCGAACCTTCAGAATAAGAGGAAATGCAGTTATTTTTTGTTTGACGCACAATTTTCTGTCATGAAGTCCTTTTGCACAGATTTACCATCTTGTATAAGGTATTTTTTCTCTCTACCATGATAACAACAATTCTGGGCTTTTTCTGCGATCTCAGGGGATTCTCTGGTGCCTTTTCAATCAGTCTTGATGTGCCTAGGGACGATTTCGTGACAGATTCCAAGCTAGTATACATGCTGTTTAGCGTTCCTGAACCAAAAGCAGAGGAGTTCTAAAATTTCTTATAATCTCAGCAGAACACCGACGAACTTTTTCACATTTCCTACTATGCTTGTGACATTCATTTCTTTCTTTTACTTTTGGCTGATATGTTCCACATGACAAGTTTGTAATGTTTTAATGTTTACGATAGTAGCTGGCAAAGTTTCGCTGATGAATCGAAATAACTGACTTATAGTTGATGATGGATGACGCAAATATTGCTCGGTGGACGTAGTTCAGCCACCTTTTTTTCTTGAAGAACGCATAGCTGGTGCACACCTGTTGCATTCCGTTTCCCAGATGCTTATGAAGCTTCCCCATCCTACGATCGTTAAGCTATTATTTGTAAATTCTCTCGCACATGATTTGAATCCCAGTCTGGACAATCAAACCCTTCGTTCGTACATTTTCGTTTTTTTTCGCGTTTTTTTATTTCTTCATTTACTATTGATATTATTTTAGTTATATTTATAGGTATGGTGGGCACGATGGACCCAAGCCCAAGTTCGTTGAATGATTTGCTACAAGAACTCATGAAAATATCCGAGCAAACACTCGAAGATAACGATAATGTAAAGTAAGTGGCTTTGTACAAGTTGTCTTTCACATGTATCCATTCACATGTATGCTTCCAATGTTTTTCAACCCATTATTACACTAAGCGCTGACTTGTGACGATGTCATAAAGTTTTCACAAAAGATTTACACTGTAGTAAACAGGGAACAGATGTCATCGGTAATTCATGGGGTTTTCCGGCTAAAATGACTGTGTATATCGCTGACTTTAACAATGTTTCTTGTAAGTTTTCAGTATGGCTTCTTATCTAGTATAATCATGTTAGATAGAAGGATTTGGAAGTTATTTTGTTGTCAGCTTATAATCTTTATGCCTTCATCCCTCATTTTTTTTTTGATTACATACATCATATGATAGCCAACTCGAAGTTAGGCTGATTTTGACATTCATAGGGGAATTAGCAACAATCCCTACTCAAAATCTCAAAGTCTAAGACGTTATAGATTCCTAATTAAGCGTGAATTCATGACTATGAGTATGGTGCGTGTTTGCCTGAGACCACTATAGAATCACCCTGTGAATTATTTTGAGGGGTTGCGATATGGCTTATCTAGTGAATTTTCTTCATGACTCGTGAACTGTAACGTACCCCCCCCCCTCCCAAAAACTGTAAGCAAGAAAAATTGCTCCCTACCTCGTCTTATATTTGCAGCCCCTCGCTTACTCTGTTCACGAAAACTCCGTCACGGATTTATTATGGTCTTTTGCGCGGTGCACGTCAGCAACTCTTCGCCTACCCTCCCTCCTTCCGAATTTTGGCAGTTCATGTTTTGAAATAAATAAAAACTAGGCCTATGTAATGCAGCAATATGAACAGAGACAAACGCCGAATAATTACACGCATTGCTCTGTTTTCAGAAAACATGCCTTGCAATGCCATCCGATGCGACAAGCCTTATTCGATGTTTTGTGCGAAGTTAAAGAAAAGACAGGTATGTTTTTGTACATTTGTGGTTGAATTTTGTGTTAGCTTGTCTTTTTTTCAAAGTCCTAGCCTATTCTGACGATTTCTGTTCAGCGCTTCAAATTCGTACAGGCAATGACGATCAACCAGAAGACCCACAGCTGATGCGATTGGACAATATGCTGGTAAGATTTTTGTCAGATTCATCTCAACAAAGATTTTCTGATATAGCCTATATCGTTCATTGTTGCATTATCTCACATCAGGCAACCATTCATCGCTCATTGAACAATTTTTTATGCCCTAAACTCACATGGATCATAAATTTTCCCAGGTAGCAGAAGGTGTTGCTGGACCGGACAAGGGTGCACCGCTGTCAGGTGATGCATCCGGTGGTGATCAGGCAGATTATCGCCAGAAACTCGGACAGATTCGACTTGTTTATAATCAGGAATTGCAGAAGTATGAAGAGGTGGGAAGCAAATAAGCCTTATGGGACGGTGACTTAATTATGATTATTTTTCAGGCTTGTTCTGAATTTACCCAACACGTCATGTCATTATTGAAAGATCAATCTCGGGTTCGGCCGATTAGTCAGAAGGTAAGCATTCGAAATTTTTTCTGTGGCGTTTTGGCAATATTTTGTCGGAATTGTTCTTTATGATGTTTTTTTATTTTGTAAAAATTCAGGAAATTGAAAGAATGGTGTCTATCATTCAAAAGAAATTCAGCGGCATTCAAGTACAGCTCAAGCAGTCCACATGCGAAGCTGTAATGATCTTGAGAAGCCGTTTCCTAGATGCGAGGTTTGCATTCCCTTTTCTCTGAAATCTTGCCAAGTATAAAGTACTGATCCATGTCTCTTCAGACGTAAACGTCGTAACTTTTCGAAACAAGCGACCGAGGTGTTGAATGAATACTTTTATTCGCATCTGAGCAACCCATACCCGTCCGAAGAGGCAAAAGAAGAACTTGCACGGCAGTGTAATATTACAGTGTCTCAAGTGGGTAACTTCTGTGGTTTCCATTTGTTTTTGTTTTGATTTATTTTCCTTGTGGTTGTACAGCGTGAATTTTTCTGTGTGATGTGAAGAATTTGGTAGGACTTTGATCTTGTTTTCTTTGGTGTAATAACTGCTTAGAGAGTTGGGAAGTGAGAAGGGAGTGAAATTATTCTCTTTAGCACGCTACATCTTCTTTCGCGAAAAAATGCGACTCGCATAGTCTTCTCCTAATGTACAAGGTGTCCCAAAAATAGTACACACTACTTGTCATTAGTAACTCTCTTCCAATCAAGCGTTTTTTGCTTTTATGAACCAATCAGTAGAGCAGGCTTCAACTTGGTTCTAAAAGGTAGAGCGAATCATTCATCGCTCTAGAATTGAAGTGGGAACTTTGTAGAGGTTTTGAGCCTTCAGTGAGTGACTACACTGCTCAAGAATGGGTACTCGATAAGCTAAAAACTTTATCTTCATGCTGAACTGAGGTGATGATTATGAGTATTAAACAGGCTACTGTAATCCTTTTCTATAAGTAATTCCAGGTAAATCATAACAGCGTATCTTCAATGTTCGGAAAAATGTGATCCAACAATTTGGCTTAAGAAGCGTAAGAAGTTGTTAAAATCAGCTAGTATGAAAACACTGATACACGATTTTCCAGATTTTTTTTCCAACGGCCTATCTCATGTAAAACAAGTTGATCTACTTTACTGAGTGGTACCTGAAGGTAGCAAACGACTTTGTGAGAAAAGAGATACTAATGACTGAAAAGTGTGTACATACTTTTGGGACACCCTATTAAATTTGTGACATTAGTTCTATTAGTAGATTCTACAGCAGTGCTTTTTATTACCTAACGTCTTTTGGAATGTGAAGATTTGTTGAGAAATAATCTCAGTTAAGGTGAACGAAAAAGACAATTTTTCACTCTTCTAAAAGCCTTTTTGGGTATACTCGTTGAATTACTTGCGTGGTTGATGTTCTGTCCTCCTTCTCAAGTTGTCTAATCATTTGAAAGAGCCAAACATCTCTATTATTCATTTTCACAGTATTTTTTTTTTGGTTTAACGACTCGCCATCAAAAACCCTTCTCGAAGAATTGTCGTTTTTGTGTTCATCACACGAGAGAATTGTTGCCTAAGCAGGTGAGAGATAGACTGATTTATAGGTATCGAACTGGTTTGGCAACAAACGTATTCGTTATAAGAAGAATATCGCCAAAGCGCAAGAAGAGGCAAATATGTATGCAGCAAAGAAAGCAGCCGCACATGGACTTGGAGGTAAGCGGGGGAATGAAATCCTTTTTTTTACAACTCTGTTCTCTTTTTTTTCTGCTTGGAACAAGAAACTTGATGATTTGCACGCTGTAATACCAATTCATACAGTAAGAACTTTGGACATAAGCTAGTTTGCATAAAGTCTTAAAGACAGCGTCCAGGCAAGTCAGAACCTGTGGGGTACGTGGATAGTAATTTTGGGATCCTAGCTAAGGAGCGGCCCAAGCGGCAGCGCAAATTATTCACTAAGGGCTGAGATATGACCGTACTATCGAACGACTTGCATCGTGTTTGCATGCTTTCGGGTGAGGACCCACGCGAAAAACTGGTGTGTCGCGCCATGAATCCATGCGTTAACGATCCTAGGGTCCAGTTTGGAGGCGAATATCCCATCCGTTAGAGCACTACCTGAGGTGCTGCTTGGGCAGTGGCTTAGTTAGGGCCCCAGAATTACTGTCCACGTGAGATCCCCGTATGTCCAGATTTGCCTGGACGATGCCTGTAAGTGTATTTTAAGCATTATGTCTGGAAAGGGCTCAATTTGACGAATTAGGATGTTCTCATTTTTTGGGTTTTCGACCCAACTTCATTTTTTGAAATCTAACAGTTATGTGATTGCAAGAGTTTATATCAACATTTGTAGTTCCAGGGCTTCCTACGGCGAACTATGGTATGTTAGCTGGTTCATCATCAATGCTCAATCCTTACCAAGGCATGCTACCCGGTCAAGATCTCAGTCATATGGGTATGCCACCGGGATTTGATTTGACCGCCTATAACCCTCAGCTAGTAGGTTTACTTTGACCTTATTGCTCTATGCTTTGTATTATTCTTTTTTATTAGACAGTTTGTCAGCTATTCTCTCTGAATAATTATTTTGCAGATGGCACAATATCAGGCAAATCTGGATAGCGACAAGTAAAATTAGCTCCTCATTCTGATCAAATATTGATCTGTCTACTTACTGATGACTTCTTATGAATCTCTTGCCAGCTTTTTTACAAAATTTATAGTAAGTACTAAGCACATGTTGGCCAGTTGTTTTGGCTTCCCAACATGCTATATTCAATTTGTTCATTGTCTTTGTATGTTGATCTCCATAAGTCCATTTATTTTTTGGTTTAATAGTAAAAAAGTCTTGACCACTTTGTAACCGGTTTTAGTAGAGTTGGATTGTTGTAGGGTTTTGAAATGTTCACTCAAACTTTTTAAGCGAGTGCCTCAAATGAAATTCTGCAACATAGCAATCCTACTCTGCATGTACATAGTTAGCTAAGATTTTGAACATGATTTTGAGCCGAACATGATTTTGTTTTATGCAGGTTTCGTGCGAAAGCGACACAATTAGCACTGAAGGTGCGTTGTGTATAACAACCTTAGCAATATTTGCATAACTATGACTTGGATTTCACTCTTCTACGCATTTTTTATTGAATATTTTTAGATAGTAATTGAATAAGCACATATAGCACAAAATGCTTGATCTTTGTTTTTCAAACTTGATTGTATGTTTGTTAACATTTCATAGATGAAAATGTTGAATAATTTGCTGTTATTGTCCCAAGATAGTGTCTGTGGAAGCCGCAAAGTGTCCGAAAATTCTCGGCGTAGTCTTAGCTTCTTATGTCCACATCTGACCCATGCATCCTTACCTGTTACAATCGCCTGTTGCGAGCTGGTAAGTGGCGTGTAGCCCTTTGAAGAAGCAGTGGAAATCATCCGGAACAGGTTCGACTCCCCTCTGGCTTACTCCGCCCACTGGCTCGCCCCACCCACTCGCTAATAATCTACAAGTATGAGATTACTGGTTTGCGGAGCACAGCGTAGGAAGCCTACGAGGTATCTCGATATGACCGCTATGACTGTCCGAGATTTTTTTTTTGTAACATAGAGAAAACACTCTAAGATTTGCTTTAAAGACAAAGATTTTCGCATTTTATCGGGAACGAAGATGTAAGAAACGAGACAATGCAAAAAAACTTTCTTGGCAGGTTGTAAGTCGCAGTGAAGCACCAAAATATCCTGGAATGTTAGAGCCACTGACTGTTTGGGGTTTGCGGTCTATCCAAAGAAAGTCCTTTCCGTTGCAGTGCTGGAAATAACCGAGATAAAATATTCAGATATAGATTTACCGCGCACGACAGGGTTTGAAATAAGACGAACTCACTCAGACGCGTCATCCGAATAGCTTACTGAGGGCACGTATAATGGATTATCGAATCGATTGGGGACTCTATAAGAGAATGACATTTGGTTAACTTTTGCAGAAGTTTATTATCTTCATACCTTCTATACAAAGCAACAGCACTTGCAGCTATTAATAATAGGACTAGAACGAAAATAGCAATTGTTGACGCGTGTATCTGGGTCTTTAGCTGTGGGCTGTAGTCATCGTTTGGCTCTGAAAGTAGCTTATAATGAAAAAAGAGAATATTCAAGATTCATTATAGAAATTTTAGGATAAATAAACAAATTAAAATAAATATTAGGTCGTTTCAAAAGTAATTTCGCTTTTTTCAAACGGACGCCACATTTGATGTAACCAAGGTTTTTAGGAGATCTTGGAAGCATTCGATGCAGCATTTTATCCTCTTTCTAACGGTTATGAAGATGCTGCAAAACAGTCAATGAGCTTTCAGAAAGTAACCAAATTTTGCGACCCATGCTTTTTGAGATGGTCAAGTTTCACGATTTTTTAAAACTTTCATATCAATCCTCAGAAGGAGTTCAAGTAACGATTCGATAGAGCACACCACCTAGGATATGGCGTAACTTTTTTCTCTTTTCCATAGCTTGTCATACATTTTTAACAGAATTTTAACTGATGCTACCGATTTCCATACTTGGACAGCTAAATCCTCGTAGAACATCAAACGGTGAGTAGCTCGGGTGTCATTCGATGCAGCTTTTTCTCCTCTTTCTAATGGGTGTTTTTTGTTTCCGATTCGTTTAGTTTCCGGGGAGAAAATCATCATAACTCATTTTTTTAGCGAGCCCCAGGCTGTACCCGAAAAACTCGAAATTTGATATTTCGAACCCGTAAACCCTCATTTGCTTTTTAAAATTAATGCTAACTCACAGTACCATCTTAGTAGTCTTAAAATCCGAAAAATTATGATGTTTGATGCGATTGTTGCTGAGGTGGGCCTGCCAAAATCCGATGGTTTTGTTAAAAAATCTTCTAAAAATTTACGGCGAGCTATGAGAAAGAGAAAAAAGTAGTACTGTATTCTATAAGGTTTACTCTATCGAATCGTTACTTGAACTCCTTCTGAGGATTGATATGAAAGTTTAAAAAAATCGTGAAACTTGACCATCTCAAAAAGCATGGGTCGCAAAATTTGGTTACTTTCTGAAAGCTCATTGACTGTTTTGCAGCATCTTCATAACCGTTAGAAAGAGGATAAAATGCTGCATCGAATGCTTCCAAGATCTCCTAAAAACCTTTGTTACATCAAATGTGGCGTCCGTTTGAAAAAAGCGAAATTACTCTTGAAACGACCTAATAGAATAAATATGAAGCTTCAAGTGTGTACAGACCAAAGAGATCAAGATAAAGTTTACGAGAAGAAAAAGTAATTGTGCCATAAAAAAGGTTGATTTTCTCTGATTAAAAAATTCTCCAGTCGAGCCTTGATATGACTAACCAGCTGAGAACAGCATTCTAAAGCCATCGAACGAGACATCGTGATCCGTTTTGAAGACTAGAGATAATGTTTGATTTTCGTTCCGAATGAGATATGGAAATGAACGTTTTCCATGAAATCTGAAAATTTTTGTGCGATAGCTGTCAAAACACGAAAAATCCAATCATAGTCTAATTCTAGGCGAAGGCGGATGAGCATATAAGTCGCACAGATTATTGGCCTCGAGCACTGTTCACGCGCTCCAGCTATAAAAGATGCTCGACAGCCGCGTTTGCACCTGCTTCGTGACATCGAACCGTCCGCCTTCGCCCATGAGTGGATTTTGAGCCTATCCTTCATAAAGTGTTTAGGCCTTAAAATGAGTTAAATAATCAACAACACCAATCTTACTATTCAAAACTTCCCTATTTGTTTTTTTTTTCATTTTTGATACAAGCATTCGACTTCTGGATTTGCTGAAAAGTACAAAGACAAAGAAAGAATGATCTTTACTTACACATCGATATGTTTTCCGGTTGTGTTCTCACCATCAAATAGCGCCAATACATCGTTGTATGGTTCCGTGTAAAATTCCGTAATATTCAATACGACATGGTGTCTGTAAAAGAATTTCTGGTAGAGAAAAATTCAGAAAATCCAAGAATGAACTAACCCAGCTGGAGCAACAATCCTATCTACACAAACTAGGTCGCTACAGTACGGTATCGGATAACCAGGAGATGTCAACTCTTTCCACTCTCCAACAACAGCCTGATGGATTTGTGGCTCCAGTTCATCGCATGAACAGTCTGTAATTATTTGGATTAATTTCAGCTGGACGTATGCCTCAACGGCGCATTGTCCAGGTTGTTCATCATCTACTAACCACGCCCCCATTAGTGGGTGTAACGCCGATCCCGCCTATCTGCGATCACCTATTGACGCGTTTTAACATGACAAGCACGATGACAAGAATAACGCCTGGAACTTGTCCATGCTCTCAAGAAAATGTTTCAAAAAGGGGGTTTTCGAAATTTTTACGCTTTTTGAACCTCTTATCTGAAATCGGGACAAAAGTTTGGAAAAAACCAATATTAAAGTCGAAAATCAACCAGGACAATGTCCTCAGATACAACTAATTCCTTACCATCTGTACCCATCCATTTCACAGAAAATGATGCGATAGAGTCAAGAGTATAATTCTCAGGTAACATTCTTTGGAAGAGAATTACGGTATCAGTACGCTCAACGCGTTTCCAGTGACGTTTCAGCTGTTTTCCGGTAATTGTTGAGAATCTAGAATTACAAAATCATTTTACTGTAGAGGCGGACCCTAGGGAGGGAAGGGAAAGTGGGGGAGGGGGGGGGGGGGGGGTTGGATGAGAAGTGTGATTATAATATGCTGCTATTTTCCATAAAGAGATAATTTTTCTAGAACTGTTAGCCTTGATTCTGACTTGCCAGCTCGCAGGATAACCTCAGAAGTTTTGTTCGGAAAAAATTGGCGCTTTCAACATCAGAATATTTTTGGCAACCGCACTTTGGCCGCTCCTGCCACGCCCATTTTTAGCCTCCACATTTTTTCCAGAAAGCGCCATCAACAATATGCACTCACCGTCGCACATCTGTTCCTGTCACAACAGTCAACGTATCGAATTCCGATGTGAAATTGAATGTCGATGTGAATTGCTAAAGAAAAAATAATCAAAACGTCACAAATTCAATTTTAACGAGACATACCGAGGCATAGTAGGAGTTCGGTACATCCCACTTACAGTACATTAACCTACAGTGTGGTGGTATATCCATTTGTATGTTGCCTTGAGTTTGCATCACTTTTGTTCCCTTGTGGGGACAAGTACATTCTGAAAACAGGAAATCAAGATATAATAAAGATATATGCGATTCATCGCAGGCGCAGACTGGACGCCGTTGTGTCCGACTAAGAGAGTTCGTACATGGTAGAGACGAGAGACGGTGAGAGGGATGAAAAAGCGTACGATAAGGAGAGGGTGACAGCTTCCGTAGTGGCGCCCAGTCTTTGCGTGCGATGAATAGTCTGTAGATAGATAGCAGTGCCGGTTCAAAATATTTCTTCTGGGAGGGGGGAGGGGCAAAAATTTTTTCCGCAAAGCTTATTTGAATTTTTGAAAAATTTCAAAAATTTTAATGATTCACAAGTATGAACAAGTCATTTACCCAGGTTTTTAACTCATGTAAGCAACTTCAAAATCTTTTAAACTTCAAAATTGAAATGTTACTATCTCTTCAAATTTGAAGTTTTTTCTATAATTTCGGTTTTTTTGGTGCTACAGAAAATCTTCTATGAGAATTCTGATTCCACAGCTGCTGCATGCTAAATCTCTTCTGGCTCCTCATCTAACTTTTTGATTATTTGTTTGCATTTAAGTCAGTTCAAGGCCGATTATAAGGAATCAAGTAGCTTTTCTTGCTCGCAATTCCTCTGGGAATCTGTCCTCCACTTTCTAGAAAGGTCCTAGCTATCCTTGCTCGAGGACTTACTGACCTTGAGGCATCCATACAGACTCAACGCTCATGTTGAATCCATGACGGGTGACCAGTCGATCTGTTACAAATTCAGTCTCCATAGCGTCACCGGTCAAGACAATTTTGCTGTCATCGTATGTTCCATTTAATCTGAAATGCAAAGCAAAGTTCAATGGAGTAAAAATGTGGTAAGGGGGAGGGGGGCGGGGGAGGAACCGCCTATAGTGCCCGGTGACAAAAAGTATAAATCAAATCTTCGCAAATTTGGGTCCTGACAAGACATAGTGACTTGAGGCAGGTGTGGGTGGGGCTTTGACTTTTTTCCTCAAACGGGCCTTGTTTGCGTAGATACGCGCAAAAAGGAGCAGAACCTCAATCTGCAGCCATTTTGCATGTTCATCTTTTGCATGACCAGAGGGCGGGGCGTGCTCTGATTGGTTGCTTGATCAACTACAGTAGTATGTGTAAAAGGACCGGTAGTCAGTGGAAGCGGCTCCCGAATATCTTCTTTATCTTTGATTACCCACTTACCTTTCCAGAAGTATTCCATCGATGAAGAAATCAAGATAATCTTGTTTGTCAGTATTCATGTAATGTATAGTAACCACAAATGTTGGCGACATATTGTCATGAAGAGTTGTGTTGTGCAAAAATTTCTTTCTGCATCGGAAATTAGAGCAGTAGAGATCAGGAAATCCTGGTGACGTTACGAACACTGGCGTATTGCCAACAATTACATCCGATCTGTCGCAGTGACACGCTGAAAAAATGACAGAATATATAGGAAAATGGATGAACGAGAAACTGCGAGGATGGCTATGATTTTGAAGATAAAACATTTCGAAAAATTGTGCGTTTATAACATTGGCGGTCCCTAGAATTGTTTTAAACCCTCTAAAATATTTTTGAAAAAGCTTTTCAAGTTTTCTGTGAGCTTCTACAGTTAACTTGGAAACTTAGCCCCTTACAATTGATTTAAAATACTTATTCAGCTTTAAAAAATGCAGAAATCAATTGAATCATTGAAAGAAGGAAAATAGTGTATTTCTACGACTTTTGTTAACTTCCAAGAATTTTGCGACGTGTTCCTAGTTCCCCTCCCGTTCTTTTCCAATGTTGCCATTCCCTCAATTATTTCGACGGAAGGGAATTTTTTAGTACTTAGTTTTTTATTAGTTATGAAGGAAATTATGGGTGTATGCAAAAGGCTTCATCTTTGGTCAAATTACTTACGGTCCTCAATGAATTCCTTATAAGAAATGTTGAACTTCGGCTGGAAACTGACAGATCTTGTCAGCAAAAAGTCTACAGTATCCGTTGCAGAGACTAAGCGTGATCCTGATAGGCTTATCCTCCTAAATTTTGTCTCTTGATTTTTGTCAAACGTATAAAGAGAAAAACGTACTTAAAAAAGACCTCACTCTCTCCTTTCTGATCAAAAACGACACTTTTTAATTGGTTGAAGATGAAATACAATTTGCGTCCAGGCACTGATGATACAAGTCGAAAAGGACAACCTGAAATGCCCGAAATTGAACGGAGTTGGTATTTCTCGCAAATAGAGTTTTGTACTAAAAATGGTAGAACTCACACATATGCCCTGGACGATCAAAAGACGGTACTTCCTGGAAATTCGGAGAGGCCACGAGATAGGGATATGGACATGTTTGTACTTCTAAATAATTTCTCTCACAGATGCCGTGATTACTAAGTTTCCCTTCTAATCTGGTTCACTTGTTCAGAGGTGTTTGCTTTTACACATGTGTAAGAATGATAGAAAATACTTTGTTTGTTTTTTTACTTTAAAGTTATTGGAAGAGAGGGAGAGCGGGTTTTCTGTTGGGTATGCTTAAATGAAATTTGACGACATTAAAAGTTGCTCGAGGATAACAAGTTGAAAATGAGGAAAGGAACCAAGAAAAATGGCTGCCGCAGGACCTCTTCGTGCATGGGAGGAGGCGGGGTGGGAAAAGAATTTTGAAAGGGGTGCTACTTCAGAAATTTCCTTTTTTGTAGGCAATGGCCGTTAGCTACGATCTCCGAAAATATTATAAGAATGTCCAGAAACTTCTCGCAAAAGAAGTGTAATATCTAAAAAAAATAGCGTTGTCATAAGCTAAATTCTTTTCAAAAAACTGATCTAATCCTTACAAGTCTTTATGATTCGATATTTCAATAAAAAAAAAGATATCATGGAAAAGGGTTCGTACAACTCTGAGTTGCAATTTTACCTAGCATACCCAAAAGAAGCGCCTCATTTCTTGCATACTTTTAAGCTACGACCTAAAGCGAGAGCTGGTCTCCGTGATATGGATTTACCTGGTCCCACACGATCGAAACTTATCGTGAACGCTGTAGTGCTATAGTATCGTCTATACGAATGAGAATGTATGCGAAATCCAATTCCAGTAGTTGCTGTGAAAACGTAATTTTCATGCATACTGAAAATAATTTATATCAGCAAAGATCCGCAGTTTTGTCCGCACTCACGTCTTCAGCTCGGCGCAATGCAAAAGCTCAATCTCGGATCCATTCACAGTGAAGTACTGATAGATACGTACAGTGTCACGAAGAGACAATAGGACTGACTCGACAGTCAGTGCAAGACTTGAGTTATCTGCTGGTTGAATCTGAAGCAGGTGGGATGTCTAGTATACCAGTGAAAGGCCAGATTAAAACTGAATTATAAAGTTATGGAAATTATGAAATTTACGTTTTTAGTTATATGACTCGTGAAGTTCACATCTTTTTGTGGCAATTCTTATCAATAGAAGTATGAGGTAACTAGTGGCAGCTTATGTATCTTACCACCTTGGCGCAGATCAAAGTGTGCGCGACTTAGTGTACCACAAGACTGGTGTTAACATTTTCAAACGCTATCGCGAAATAAGGAAAGTACTACTTTATGCTTGCTGACTTAGGTTTATTCGATAGCTTTCCCAAAAAAATTTTGGGTTTCCAAGATGTTTCTCCTTTTCTCGCATTTTTCATAAAATATTTGGGGGAAAGACGCGTGCTACAAAGCTATTTGCCATTATAAACAGTCGAGCAAAGGCTGGATATGTATATAGTGAAGTACGACTCCACTTCTTAGTGATTTGTGCATCTTGGCACATATGATACAGTGATCGCAGAAAATTATAAAATCAATGCAAAAGTAGGACTGAGAAAAGGAAAAATGGTAAATTTGTGAGAACGTCAGGCAGGACGCAGCAAAGGCTGGCCGCATTTGCTTCTGGAAGTGCCTGGAGAGCTCCAGACTTTTTCGAGCCTCTAATCATTCTTCGCACCTTTAATTACTTTATAAGCAGGAATAGACAAGAAGCTTCTTGAAGAGTATTTTACTTTAGACCAAGTTGGAAATCTTGTAGAATGCAATTGTTTCAATCCGAGCTATAATCGGTTAAGTCTACAGAATATCGGGCCCAGAGCAGTTTCCTTCAGAAATCGTGGAGTAGAAAGGAATAAGACTGCCGCAAAATGAAGAACCTGGCTATAATTCTTTGAAGTCCTTGTTTTTGATCGAAATTATTAAAAGGAAAAAGATTTAAAAGAATGTGTTCAACATTCCGGCTTGAAGATTTGATAGACCGAGTCAAACTTCCATATCTGCTAAAAACTCTGAGTTTTATACCGCTTTCGATGTTGAATTAGGCTAATTCTACAAACCTCTACTGAAATGTACTATTTCATGCGCTTCGAATATGAAACATGAAACCTATGTCTCGTAATCTACCACCACTTGAAAAATTTCAGTAATTGGGTATAGGTCGGATAGATACTTAGCGGTGCGAGGAAGTAATTAGAAGCGCGAGAAACTCTGAAGCTCCTCAGGTATTTCCATAAGCAGAAGCGGTAGGCCTTTGCTGCCTCCTGCCCGACCGCCGGTTTGTGACAGAAGGAAGGGTAGGTGAAGCTAGCTGTGTACTAATCCGGTAAGGCCTAAGACATACCTCGCCCGATTTCGTCAAATCGCTACAACCACTCAACTTGGCAATTTGCCAGCTATTTACAAATCAACCGTGCGCGGGTCCTATATGCATAGGCGCGTAGCTTCCGTAAAAGTTAAAGCAAAAGCTTCAAGTCTGACCCATGGAAAGCGCGTTGACGACCAGTTATGAAGAGTCGCGCAGTGCTAAATCGCGCAGCGACTGGAATCGCGTGAGGTATGCCTTAGGCCTAAGACAAATGGTAGATCTATGATTTTCGTGAACATAAGTTGGTGTCTTAAATTTGACTACCCACCTTTAATTATTTTTGAGGAAATATACTACAAATTTGATTCACTAATATTGTGTGACCTACGGCATGTGATGGTGATCTGTACAAAGTCTTACACACACTCAGTAAAGTGGTCTAAAGTTGATTTGTTACCTCAAAAACACAATGCTGATACTCGCAATTGTTCATCGCTGGCTTCTTGATCTCTGCATGTTCATATTCGATGCCGTAGGTTAATCGTGGACAATCGCAAGTGGATGATCTTCGCGTTTCTGACTCATCGTCTGAAGTATAACTTCAAAACATAATGATTTTGGATTCTTCACTCCATAAATGAGTAATCGTTCCTAAATTACCGTCTAAGTAACTTCATCCCAATGAACAGCCTGTAAATGTTTATATAGGCAACCGTAGAGTTTTTTGCTATAATGCATATGGCCATTTTTTGTGTTAGGACAGAATTCTACGAGAGTGATAGAAAAACCTTCCCCGAGCTGGTAAACTTGCAGGGAAAAAAAGCAAAGACTTCGCAGTTTCGATTGTACTCGTCGATCGAGATTGAGCTCTAAGAAACATTCAATAGTTCTTTCGTTTTCCATACTATGATAGAAGTTGTCTTACTTGTTGATGTTTCATAGTTCTTTTTCCCGATCAAGAATAAGAATAATGAAAGTCCGAGTTTTTTGTGTGAGGCGAAGCAAAAGAGAGTTCCCTAGTTAAAGGAGCATCTTTCAAAAAATCTTTACGGTTATTCTTTGCGGAAAATCTCGAAATTTTAGGCGAGATGGATTGATCTAGCGACGAATCACAAGAAAAATTACATCTTCAAAAATTTTCACCCATTCTCGGGGGGAGGGGGAACTCTTGGACCGGCACTATTAGCTAGCTACGTGCCCATTACCATTAATAGATAGCCTATACTGGGCAAGATCTCAGGGCTCCTTTACTCCAAAAAACTCTGTAGTTGTTCTAACATAAGAGTGAATCAAAGCACCTGTTACTCGTAAAAATTACAAAAATGGCCAATGTTGATAAGATTTTGTAGTGCCCAAAGGTCGAAGGCAGCGTTCTTATGCTAACGTTCGAATACATTTCTATTATGCTAACCTCTACGGAAGTCTCTATCAACATACTGGCAGACCACCAACGTGATCATAGTATTGGCGACATAGAAGACTCCACCTAGGTGGCATTATAGCATTAGTTTACATAAATGCTTGAAATCAGTCTATCGCTGAGTCATTTGTAACTTAATCTGTGAGCCTGCACACTACGCGTGGCAACCGCCGACACCCTTACTAGCAACTCCTCACTAAAATCTTTCAGCATAACAGACTATGGAAATGTATCCTAGTAACTGATACAAATCCAATCATATCAAAAGAGACAAGGATGGCTAAAATCACTGAAGATGTGAATTTTCTAACCTTACAAGTCGTCGAGTAGCAAGCATGGTGGGCAATGCGCACAATAAGTCACAAATGACTCGAAGGTATGACTAGAATACTCAGGAACGCTTTGATGTCGGATTAACAAGTACTTACTTGTACTTAACGCGCTTTTGGACAAAACCACATGAAATTTGTGGAAAAACTTGTTCAAATTTTTGAACAATATCTGCAAGAGCGTCCTTGAATATCTAGTCTTCAAACGAGTGATACTTGTGCCTAAAGTTCAATGTGCTTATCAACAGTGATCAAGATGGGATTTTGTACTTCTAATAAGTTGTAAAATTAAACCAGATCAAACCGTAGCACAAGTATAAAATCAAGCCGAATTTTACGTTTACCGTAATCGTCAAAAGCTGCAGAACTCGCATAGATTTGGAATATAAGCACGTAGACGAAGACTGCGTAGATGGCCATTGCTAGAAGACCACACAATCAGGACGAATATCAGTTGAGGCAAGCCATGTGTTGTTTTTCTGTAACATCGATATCGTCTAATATAAACACACACGCACAATCGGGACTCGTAAAATGTTTAGGCAAAATGATCTGGCGGCATTCGACCACAATGATCGTAAATGAAGAGGGCCACGTAGCTCATAGCGATGTTCTGAGAGCTGTTGAGATGGAGAGGTCAGTGATGTTGGCTGGAAGGGATACTTTAAGGTTGTCCTATAAGTAAACTCCATTTATCAAGCTGTTTTACAAAGTGACCCACCAAAAAATCGCTTAAATCGTGATCCAAGTAAAATTTGAAACCAAAAATCAAAATTTTCAACTAATCTAAAAAAGGGTTTTCTTCCACAAGGTTCCTACGGACCTCCAATTTCGTCGTTATACAGTAGACACATAGTTCGGAAACTCCAAGTTAAGTTGGTATTCCTCCACGACAAGGGCGCATACAGAATTAAAATATTGAGGTTATATTATACTTATCATTCTTTCTAGGACTAGGAGGCGCGAGACCGCCTTGCACACATTGTCTAAACAAGCTTAATCGTATACTTAGCAGGTTTATACTTGTAATTTATCTCGCCCACTTTATTCACTCTTTGGAAACAGGGAAGAATAAACTCAAACATGTTATGACAACGTCCGCAATGCGGTCACGAGTCTTCTAGTCGTAGAATAGATGATACTAAGGCTTATAGTATACAATGACATATGTGGGATGGGCTAGAGGGGAGGGGAAGTTTGCAATTTTTGGGCTATTTTTTTTCTCGCTTTCTATGCGCCGAGAAAATCAGTAAAAGAATTTTTGAGTACTACTACCTTTCTACTACGAAATGAAGTCGGATTTGCTTCGCAAGGATCCAATTTCTAAATGATAGAATTTCGTTCAATGGCTTCAATGGCTTCAGTGGCTTTACTTGCATTACGACTTGCTTTACCGAATGGTACTGCAAGTCTCCTAGGAAAACAGAATAAGCTTGATTTATCTAAAATGATTTACTTTTGGGACATATATAATAGATTGTTCAGAAAATAATGTTGCATCAACGATTATCATGCAATATTGTGGCTGATCAGCGAATGATAGTGAATGGGTTACTGTTTGATATAGCAAAGCAAGCTCTACAAGGTAAAGCCAGATATTTTTGCATAAGTTGTATTTGATTTGTATTTGATGTATTTGTAGTTGATGTATTTGACGTCTGAACCTAATTTCAAAATGCTTTAAGTGCCTCAAAAATTGAAAAGTCGTATCTCTGTCCAAGAAATTCGGGGGACTCCCACTATGCTCACGCGTACATTTTCTACGTGAGACATGTATGCACTATTTCGTGATTTTTTTCATGGCTAGATATCGAGAAAACAAAATTTGGTATGTTTTTACCAGAACAAAGCTAAGCTCCTCACGGATAGGCGATTTTATACTACAGGGTGTCCCAAAAAAATGTATCCACTGTTTGATTGTTAATAACTCTCTTATTATGAAGTCTTTCGAGAAGCGGTAAGCGCCGTTTTGTAGAGCTGGCTTCAGCTTAGATTTACGATATAGAGCGAATCACCGACCGCTCTTCATCACTGTAGGATTACGGTAGAAACTTGGAACATATGGTGCCACTGTGGAAAAAGCTACCGTTTCAAAAATTTTCAAAATGGTGTGAAAACTTGTGTAATAGGGTTTTTAGGGACGCTGAGTTCAATACTCGACTATTCTCAAGATTGCGAAGCTGTTTTAACGGTGTATCCGCACTTTTTAGGAACATTGAGAAAATAGCCGCAACTGTTTACCTCGCATAACTCTTCAGTGAAGCATCATAATAAGTTGGGAACTTTACAGTTGGAATCAGCAACTCTTGGTCTAGTGTAAAAGTTTTCAGGTGTTTTGATTCCTTCTTGAGTCAAAATATGGCCTTTCATGGCCCAGAACCCTCTCTCAAGTTTCTACCGTAATCCTACAGTAACGGAAAAAGATGGACGATTCTCTCTATACTGTAAATCTAAGTTAAAGCCAGCTCTACAAAATGGCGTTCACCGCTTCTCGAAAGACCTCACAATAAGAGTTATTAACAATCAAACAGTGGATACATTTTTTGGGGCACTCTGTATAACCCTTTGGAAATATAACCGTAAATGTTATCTGCAGGGGCTAGTCCTTGAAAGATACCAAATTTATTGCAAAAGGCCTGAAGCGCGACATTTCGCACATTTGACCTATTTTCGTTTTTCGTATTCTATACATAAACAAATTCCACAAACTGTACACGGGGATGTGCATTGTGGAGATTACATACCTGTGCCGGAAGCTTTTTGAACGAAGACATATTTTTCGGGAAGGGGAAGGCGTGGGAATGCGCATGTTTTCAAAGGGCGTTGAAGTGCTAAACATTTCACGGGTTGAAAACTCACGAATCTAACATGGCGGTAAATGCCCCAAAAATTTTGCAAATCTAGTTCGAATATTCAAAAAATTACAAAAATTATCTTCATCATTTCATGTAAAAACAACTTGATTGCACAATTCTGTAACCCATGTAAGCTACTAACAAAAATTTCCAACGTCTCAAAAAACTCATTTCACCTCTGCTTTCATGCCTGCTGAGAGATCGTTCGCAAGAAATAAGTGATTATTTTTGAAAATCCTAAAAAAATTCAGAGTACAAGACGCACCTTTTTCAATGCTTCAAGCAAGTACTCGGCCGAATCACAGTGCCTCGCGACATACTCCTTCTCTCTCACGATTCTTTCAGGTAAGGAGCAGCATGGTAGAAGTTCCTTTGGTAACGAAATTTTTCGGTGTTTCGAGGATGTTCGATTTTAGAAGAAAAAGGTGCTTTCTGCACTCGTGAATAGGATATTTATTATTAGTGGTTCACGTTCAACAAACGGTTCAAACTCGTATTTTTATAAACAAGATAGTCAGCATCATTTTAATTAGACCCTCCAAGGCTAACCTTCAACGCAAACTATACATTGAGACCACATCTTTTCGTCCGTGCGTTTCTCCCGTAATGAATGTCTGCTGCTCTTGTATAATTTTCCATTCCCCTCAGTCCAAGGTTTGCTATTAATACGAAGCTTTTTCATGTCCGCTTTGGCTCTATCTAGCAATCGCAACCTAGGTCTTCCTCTTACATTAGATCTTTCCTAACAAATCCACTGACACGACCAATCTGGATACATCTCCTTTTTTTCGTCTCTCTTGTCTAAATCATCGAAGACATCTTTTCTGCATCTTTTTGACGAATGCATTTTATCATGCATTACACAAGGTCTTCAAAGTGTGGTGTGTGTGTTCTAACGAGACTCTTATAGCCCAACCCAGCACTCTGCTTCCATCACACTGATCTTCATCTCCTCGTTCCGTGTGCAGGGCCAAGATTCGCTTTCACATGTCGCAGGTCAAAACTTTGTGTGGTATCAGGAACAATAAAGTTGGCTCATTCGCAGTGCGAATGAGCTAATTTGTAAGGTCCCTATCCAGGTGCAAGCGCCGGACACGGAGTGTGTGCACGGGCGCGTGAAGAGGTTGGACCTTTTCACGCTCAGGGCACCCTTCGGGTCCGTGGTGCCTGAATCTCCCCGGCTTCCGTAGACCCAGAAGGTCATGGGCTTGTGCATTCTTCGTGTGCGTTCCATCTGGGATTAACAAGCCAAGCACTCACCTTCCTCCACCATTCATTGCAGAGTCGAAAGGTAGAGTAGAGTAGAGTAGGCAGGTAGAGTCGAAAAAATTAGAACCCCTACGATAATGATGACGAATGATTCATTCAATAACAAGTTTGACATGTTTGGGAAAATTCATCTATGAACCAAAATCACGATGGAGCTGCATCAAGACAAGCGGATCCAAAAAGAAAGAAGTTCGACGTGGAAACACAGTGGACGAAGACAAACAAGGAGTTCAAGAAAAGCGTAGTTTGACGAAAAGGACCCAGATAAGCAACTAAGTTCAAAGATTAATAAAAATTATCTCTGCATTTGGCTCAACCTAATTAAAACAAAAATTATCAAAAATCAAATAAATGAAACTAAATGTTTGATATATAAATCCTAATATCAATTTTACATAGAAAGATGAGTAATTTCAACGGATGCGGTGCAGGAGGAACCAAAGGCCTGCCGTCTGTACCCACAGGGGATATTTAAGAGCGCGAGCTCTGTGGAGAAGATTTTGGCAAAGATCCAGATAAACTTGGTAAAATACCTTTTGAAAACAAATTCTTATAACTCTGCTTGGGAATAACTTTGTAAGATTTGAAAAAGAGAATTGGAATCAGCGCTGAAAGGCGCATTTTTCAGTACAAGCCTGTGCGGTAAATAAACAACTCTATCTTGCGCTCAATTTCTACAAATAATTATTGAAGATGAACTGAAGACTTTCACAGTCTTTGAATACTGAGGAATTTGAGTTTCAGTGATAAAAAGTTTTGATTAAACTTTTTAGTGAGAATTCTGGGACTGAGGAAATGGGAAAGTGGTGATAGGAAGAGGTTTTTCACTCTTAAATCGTGATAAACTTTTCTTTTGTATACAATCTTGAAATCATCAACTACATATTTACTATCCCAATATATGAAAACTCAAAAAAGTCTCAAAAATGGCACTAGAGTAACTTTAAAGTAAGACAATCTGCGTCTTGCATCTTCATGGAAGCCTCCAAATTTATTTCTATGACATTCTGATCACAATTTGACTTGAAAGACGAACTGAATTTTATTTTTTATTTAACTAGAGGAGAAAAGGAGAAAATTTCAAATGAAAACTCTACTCCCAATATCTAAAACTTCAAATTTCATGACGTCAAAGAAAATTAGTTTTTCCGATTACCAAAGTTCGAAATTTGACACACTTTCGCTTTCAATGAATGCGCCTTCTAATTTCTATTACCCATCTGTTTTTCAAAATTTTCAAAGTCATTTCCAAGCAGAGTTATAAGAGTTCATTTTTGAAGGGTATCTTGCCAAGTTTTCATGGATCTTTGCCAAAATCTTCGCCACAGCTCTCGCTCTCTTAATTATCTCCTGTGGGTACAGGCGGCGACCCTTTGGTTCCTCCTGCACCACCCCCAATTTCGACTACCGCCATCCTTTCTTTCAAGAGTTTCGGGGATGATATAGAAACTGCACAATACTCCATCTAAGGGTGGATTCGAAACGGAGTTCTCAAATTATAATATTATAGCTACAAACATTATTATCTATTATTATCACTATTGTATTTTATCAGGAACTTGAGGTCCAGGCATCTTTTTTCGCATAGAACAGTGTGATGCTTCTGCACTTCATCTAAGCTGCCTTGACGCTGGTCGCTACCTCGTCGTAGAGACTGCCATATGTGAAATTACGAGGGAGCTTCTTAGTTAGCGTACCGCAATCTGAATGGTTCCAGGTTTCTGAGTCCCATCTTACCTCCGTATGCTCCCTGGTAGCTGTATTCAGCTTCTCATCGTTAGCTTCAGCTGATCTTCCCACTCCTGCACACCTTTTGGAAGTTCATTCCTGCTTCTTGCCAGTATGGTTACAGGGCTTATCAAACGCAGTGTTGCTTGCATCAGCATCTCCACCCCCCCCCCCCGCTGGACTCTGCGTCTCTTCCGCTCTCTAATCACTTCCAATCGATAGAAGCTCCACCTTTCCCAATCTCGCCCTGGGAAAGAGATAAGAGGGCATGTCCGCGAAGGAGGCGCGAGCCCAGCGCGGGATTGGGGATGCTGATGCAGGCGACACTGCGTTTGATACCCTGTACATCATCTGCATACACGAGAGCCCACGGTGGTTGCAAAGTCGTTTTATTGCATTCGAGGCTGTGATGAGCAACCAGTGAAAGTACGAACCTTTATGTACGCCAAAAGTACGTGCGATTCTTCTGAGGGTCTTGCTGGGTCGGCTAATGGCATCTTCGTAGATCATCTTGACCCATTGTACATAGACTTCTAATTCCGTACGCTTACACAGCGCGGATTACGTTTTGTCATGCCATATTTCGTCGAGCCCTCTCCGGATCTAGGAACGCGGCAATAGTTCATGTCGCTGTTCCCTGCTTCTTTCCATCATTGCAGTGCAAATGGCATCTGTTGTCCTCCAACCATAGGTGCGATAGGGGGAGCCGGGCTCTCCCCAGGTGAAGGGGGTCTCGGCTGTTTCCGACCTTCCAGGGTGAAGGGGGTATGTGAGTCTAGGGGGGGGGGGGGGGAGAAAGAGAGAAAAGGTAAAAAAGCGTGGTATGAAGAGCTCTAATTTGTACCTTATTTAGGCACAAATTGAAAAAAAAATTTAAAATTTTTCAAAAGAAATTAAAAAATCAAAAAAAATTGATTATGAAGATCTGTGCTCCTGTTTCACTGCATCAACAAAAAACGAAAGCAATAATGTTTATCCCAAAAGATGTACAAGTTAGGAACAACTTCATTTCCTGCACATCATCATCAACAATATCACTATCGCTAACGTCAGAGACAACAAGTTCGCTGCCTGAAAAATCTTCTTCTTCCTCCAAAAGGTCATCGGAGTAGAAGTAGAATTGCGTGCAAAAGCGTTCTGAGTCGAAAATGGATTTGAAACTTTCTTCTTCTTTTAAGCGGTTTTGTGATTTTTTTCGTGGCCCTCTGGTAGCACCAGGAAGTCAGCAGGTAGGTGACCAGTTTCTTCATACCTTCTTTTAGGATATTTCAAAAAGTCATACGGTAACAGCCTGTCTGGACCACTTATATCAATCCTTTAAATGAAGTTTTCAGATAACAATGGTAGAAGGTTGACAAATCTTAAGTATTTGCTTAGATGCTCTATCGTTGTACGACTTCTGCGTTGTGTTCTGATAACAGAGTAGATAGAAAATTTCTTTCTCTACCTCTGCCGTGCTAGTCGGAATGGAAACTAGCTTTGCTAGTAGGCCCATCAGATTTTTGCGGTAAGTAATGGGAAAAGAGCCAAATCTCATATGCTTTCGCAACACGGGAAGGAAATAGTGTACTTTTTGGGCCTTGTCGAACTCTGGCTTCACCTCCTCTGGCATACGTCCTGTTAGCTGATCAGAAAGCTGCTCAACTTCTTCTTTAACAGCATCTGCGGAATAGCCGAAAAAAGGAGGTACTATGCTGCGCGTTGGTTTTTTTTTTTTCAATATCATAGGTCATATTGTCACAAGGCGAATAACTTTCAAAAGCATAAAGCACAGAGTTGGGTTCGCACTCCAGCCGGGATCTAAGCGCAGTAACTATGCTTTATACTAACACCTTCCTTTTGTTCATATCCATGTTTGTGAATTTAGCAGCCTTGAATTCTTCAGCAACCTGAAGATCAGCAATGGACTTCCTGGACATTTCCTCATTGAAACTAGACAATCTGCTTAAATCCTTATGCAGGAAATCAGAGAGTTTCACTCAATTGCCAACTCTGTATCAATGTCGACAACATTTTCGTCGGCGTAAGATTCTCCTTCTGCCTCGCTGTTGAACTGGAACACATGCGAGTCATCTGCGATTTTGTAAAGTATTCTGCCTGCCATTTTTCAAACTGCCAACCTTTCCAAAACATTGAGGAATATTTTAATAACATGTTATTCTTCTGAATGTCTTAGAGTTTTTAATTCATTGAAACCAACCATTCTCTAAAAATTAGGTAAGGTGAGTCTAGAGCGTTTTCACGAAAGTGACCTTCTTCAGCACTAGGTTTACAGAGTATAGATTCCAGAAATGGGCGGGTTTTGTGTGAAGGTGTGGAAATTCACCAATCTCCCATAGTTTTTTGAGTGTGTGCTAACAATGATGGCATAACTGTCAATCAAAAGCGCATTTTTTACCAAAAAAACGTAAACATATAACAACGATAAGCACGCTCAAATAGACGCGTTCGCTCACGTTCCCGTTAGTGCTGATAACGATTTCAATCCACAGCACATTTTTTACTATTAACTTGCTCCACCTCGCTCTTATTAGGTCGTCCAGAAAGTTTTTGCACATGAATTTCAAAATTCATAACTTCTGATTTTTCCGACCGATTTGACTGCTTCCAATTTTATGTGAAAGTGTAAGCCATGCTCTTTATAATGACATCTCAGCTGCTTAGTAATGGTCATCTGTTGCATAGATAGGAGCGATAGAAGAAAAATGGTAAAAATTTTAAATTTCTGTGTAGGGTTATAAAAAATCGGAGACTTGCAACAAAAATCGGAGCAGTCAGTACTGTAGGTTCTTTCACCAGCTCTTTCTAACAGTGCAAAGTTTGCGCCGATTGAGCGTCTCCATGAAAAGTTATGGTTTCCCTGAAGAATGCCAAAATAAATCAAATTCGCCTTTTTGTACTGCTTGCTCGGAAATTATAACTTTTCATGGAGACGCTCAATCGGAGCAAACTTTGCACTGTTAGAAAGAGTTGGTGAAAGAACCTAAAATACCGACTGCTCCGATTTTGTTGCAAGTTTCTGATTTTTTATGACCCTACACAAAAATTCAAATTCCGAGTGATTTTGTTTGAGCTTCTATTTATGCAAGAGATGATCATTACTAAGCAGATGGGATGTCATTACAAAGAGCATGACTTACCCTTTCACATAAAAGTGAAAGCAGTCAAATCGGTTGGAAAAATCAGAAGTTATGAATTTTTGAAAATTGTGCTCAAAAACTTTCGGGACGACCTATACAATGTGTTGGCTTTTATGGGTTACTGGAGAAAATGATTTTTAGAGCCGGGAAGCAAAGAAGCCCTAACATGCTGTATACCATTCGAAAGCTGAGATCATGGAGAATCGACGTAGACCGTCGACTTTTTTCTAGGTCTTCTGTGCCGCGAGATATGAGAGATTTTATGTGCTTCAAAAATTAACTGATTTTGTGTCCTCACTTTCTGCTCTCCAAATGAATGCTACGAGAAAGTCGACGGTCTGCGTTTGTTAATGAAGACTTGCTCTTTAACACAGATAGATAAGCAGCAGTGATTAGGTCTTCATTTGGCAGAAATCTGCTGTTGAAAATGACCATGTTTTCAGATAAAATGCGGTGTATCTCTCGGTAGAGGGGGGCCAGAAAGAAGTCGACGGTCTAGGTCGAATCCCCTTTTCCTGAGCTTTCGAATGGTATATAGGTTGCTGGGCGAAAAAACGGACCAGTTTTCAAAAATGGGGTGGAGATATTTACTATTAGCTTGCTCCAATCCGGCTCCACCAATGTATTGGCTTTTATCGGTTACCGGAGAAAATGATTTTTAGAGCCGGGAAGCAAAGAAGCCCTAACATGCTGTATACCATTCGAAAGCTGAGATCATGGAGAATCGACGCAGACCGTCGACTTTTTTCTAGGTCTTCTGTGCCGCGAGATATGAGGGATTTTATGTGCTTCAAAAATTAACTGATTTTGTGTCCTCACTTTCTGCTCTCCAAATGAATGCTACGAGAAAGTCGACGGTCTACGTTTGTTAATGAAGACTTGCTCTTTAACACAGATAGATAAGCAGCAGTGATTAGGTCTTCATTTGGCAGAAATCTGCTGTTGAAAATGACCATGTTTTCAGATAAAATGCGGTGTATCTCTCGGTAGAGGGGGGCCAGAAAGAAGTCGACGGTCTAGGTCGAATCCCCTTTTCCTGAGCTTTCGAATGGTATATAGGTTGCTGGGCGAAAAAACGGACCAGTTTTCAAAAATGGGGTGGAGATATTTACTATTAGCTTGCTCCAATCCGGCTCCACCAATGTATTGGCTTTTATCGGTTACCGGAGAAAATGATTTTTAGAGCCGGGAAGCAAAGAAGCCCTAACATGCTGTATACCATTCGAAAGCTGAGATCATGGAGAATCGACGTAGACCGTCGACTTTTTTCTAGGTCTTCTGTGCCGCGAGATATGAGAGATTTTATGTGCTTCAAAAATTAACTGATTTTGTGTACTTACTCTCTTCTCTCCAAAATGCTACGAGGATAAATAAATAATATAAATAAACATAAATACCGTTTCTTTAGTAAATTTATGAGTGTACTTGTTGTTTGAGGTACCTAGCCTGCTTTTCATAACGATTTTTATCATATTCTCAGAGTACGATACCAATCTCAGCCCAGGTGAAGGGGGTCATCGGGAGTTTGGCCTCAAAGTGAAGGGGGTAAGATCCATCACTCCCCCTATCGCAACTATGCCTCCAACTCAACTTCACAAATTCGTATAGGCTAAGGGACAGTTTTATGATGTTACGAAGCCTCGTCTCTAGTATTTTTCCAAATTTTCAGCATGTGGTCATGAGGAGCATAGGACGATATTACCCAGAGAGATCCAATACTCCCCTTCGTTCTTCCATATCGATATATACGCCTTTGCACCATCTTTCGACGTCTTCTTCGTCTTAAATATTCTCTGATCAATTATTAGCCACTCCGGCTTACTCGCACTTCTTTCAGAAGCTGAAGTTGTAATCTGGGCTTTTCCTTGTCGGTGTTAGTCTTTGACATAACAATGTGGACTCCCTCCTCTGTATTCGTTACCGTATGTACTTGTCAAGTCAGTTGCTAAGGTAGATATTTCTTCCTTAGGTAGGTAGTCATGAACTCCATCGCTCTAAAATGCGTTCGCATCGTTCGTTTATTGCTTTTGGCTTCTCAGAATTTTTCCGTGCTCGCCCCTTCCTTAGAAAGTGATCCTCATCATTTTGTGGTCGGGGCTCGCCACAGAAGGCTTACAAGCAAGCCCGATATTGTTTGTACAGGGCTCCTAAATTGCAGAGTCGTTTGCACCAGCGGTCGCGCGACCATGTCGCGCCCGGGCATTTTGCCGGCGCCGGCGCCATCGATCGAGGCGGGGCCATTGATGCCCGGGCGCGACGCGGTCGCGCGACCGCTGGTGCAAACGACTCTGCAATTTAGGAGCCCTGTAGGACAAAAAGCAATGGCAATATCGTTTATGTATCCGGAAAAAATAGGTTAAGTCTTTTCAGTCGACTTTTCGTTTTTTAGGGTTTTTTACATTTTGGTTTAGGGTCCAAAGGGGACTTCGTATACTGGAAAGTCAACGGGACTTCGTTTATGGCTTTTTCGAAAGGCCACCTCGTGCCGAGCCCTATTTTGGCATTTGCTCTACTTTTTGCGACTCTCTAGATCTCTCGCACGCCTTCGCGAGTGTGCAGCTTTTTGGTCAAAGGCACCGTCCACACAAGTTCTCGACTCCCATGTTTTTGTGATTCCGGGGCCTCCTTATGTCCCTGATACCGAGTGAAGTCGAGAATTCGCGAAAGCTCTGACAATCCCCGTTCCGAGAAACCGCAACGCGAGTTCTTCGCAACGGTGATTGGTTGCGAGCGCATGGAAGGGCGGAATGAGCGATCATTGAAAGGGTGGGAGCCAACGCGGCGAATCCGTCATCTCTAGCGATTTTGAAAGCAATTTTCTCTTCGGAAGCAATTTTTGAGCGCGAGTTGGGTAATTAGAGTAGTGAACGCAGTAGTGAACGCCGACAGTCGTTCGCAACGACCGCTCGCTTACGCTAGTGTTCAAGGCACGGCGCGGGTAACTAGGTTTTACAGCGCCTGTACACAGTTGAAGGCCCCGCTACTATTATCGAAATTCTATCGACCCTTTTGGTGGACGGTGCCTTTAAACCTGCCATAGACGCTTCTTTCGATTCTTATACGCTCTTCTGTGCTTCACACCTTACACTTAGATATCCGTGATGGGAGTTTTTGACCTTTGGAAGTATAACCAAAAACTTTCAAAATTTCTCAAGATATAGTGGCGTGGGCGAAGGGACAGAACTTCAAGTTACTTGCGATTTGTAGATACGGTCCATCTTCGGATGCTCTATCATTTTCTTGTCGATCCCTATCTGGCGAGATAAAAACGAGAAACTTCTCCAAATGACGCAACCAGTTTATAACAAATACCCAAGTCTCAAAAATAAATAGAATTTCTGAAATACACAAATAAATCGCCGAACCCGAAATGCTCAGTACATAGGACTACAATATCACGATAGTAGCAATGTGCTACAAGTAACCAGTTAGTATATGAATTTGTTGACCTTTTGGTGAAGTTATTAATAGTACGGAGTTCGTATTGGCCGAGTGCCGAAGTACTTGTCCAGCTGATCTCGCAAGAGGCCGACTTCTTCTTCACTAGTGACTCGCTGCACGTCGTGGTCATGTGAACCCAACGTGAAGCCGTTCCGCTTGGCCTGATAAGAGAAGCAAAAAATTGCAGAGAGTATTTGTACAGTATCTTTGGAAAGCAGTAAAAAAAGCTATGCCCATCATATCGAAAACAAGCGAATTAAAGAAGACAGGTTTATGGTATCATCACTACCTTTGCTTTCACAGGGACAGAGGCAGATCCATGGAACCATGAGCAATTAGTCTCAGCTAATAAAGTAGGCAGCGACTGCGAATTTACCCCAGAGCCTGAACGAATTCATTTAACAATTAAGATAGGAATATCACTTTTTATTCCCTACTGGAGATCGCAACATGTGTACAACAGAAATTTTATGATCAGATCTGAGTCAGCGTAAACAGTACACAATCTCCTCTCTGTCGGTCGCTTTTGGCATTAGCACGCTGTATCTCCAAAACCTCACAAATCCTTGCACCCACTCATTCCGATAACGTATTTATAAGCATAATCTCCCAGCATGTACTAATAGATGCTAGAATCAGTCTCATACATAAATTTCTGCTTGACCTAAGGCAAAACCAGGCACACACAACTCACCGACAAGAATGTTGATTCTGTCGTCGGCTTCTTGATGGATTTTCTTGAGACGAGTCGTTCCATCGATAGCCAAAGGAGCATGACCACTACCACGAGAATAATTTGAGCTAATGTATCAAAGACTGAAACAAACTCCTAACCTAGTAAGAATGGTCTTGAAGCCAGCTTTGATAGCTTGTTCAATGGTTTCTCTCCAGTCTTTGGTCAGATCGAATGCTCTGTGAAGCGTGCAGGGGGCGGGTTGAGCAAGATGTATGAGACGTTCACAACGTGCCATGTCTAGTGTACCATCGCTGAAAAAGTTTCTATCTTTAATGACAAAAGAAGCGACTGGAATGATTTCAATTAAAACAGGCTCTAACACCTCCAATTCTGACCTCTCAAGAACTCCAAAAACGTATCCGGTAGCTCCAGCTAATCTCATGCAGCGAAGATCTTCTTCCATCACAAGTATTTCGTCGTCGGTATAAACAAAATCACCTCCGCGAGGACGAAGCATCACTAACAGAGGCATTTTCGGGTAAGCAGCTCGGATGCGACGAACCAGACCTATACATAGTTAGAAATCAGCACGTGCAAATAATTAAACCTATTTCAATGAATTTTTTGGAAAAATGAAGACATTTTGAGCAGTTGGACTTACCTATAGAAGGTGTTAAACCACCCAAAGAAAGAGCACTGCATACTTCAAGCTGATCTGCGCCTGTAAACCAAATGATATTAAGTAGAGTAAGCTCATGTTCTGACTATGCAATCATACACCTGAATATCTTATGCAAAAAGCGTAAAAGGCTAGACGAGGAGGAAAAAGAACAACGGAAAAAATTTTGAATGAATGTGCTTACCTCCGCGGATTGCGTTCTCGGCAGATTCAAACGAGTCGACGCAGATTTCCAGACGTCCGCCACCCATACTAAACGCACATTTTCTAGCTATACTGCTATCGCAAGCGAAAAGGATAGACTGATCATTCGATACTAACGACTAAACAAGAATAGAGAAACATGAGAGAAACTGCTACAATGAAGAGGGACAGAGATGCCTGTGGAAGCATTTATAGTATTTGACGGACTCGTAGGCACCAGCTACCGCGTCGTTAACACTGCCGCAGTTGCGACCACTAGCGTTAAACTGAATATCTGTAGATGTATGCGGGCTATTCCCCGCCCCATACCCGGCCGCCTACATCAAAAAGATACGAAGACAGATTTCTGGGTCTTCTTGTTTACGCAATCTTTGTGCTTAGGTCTTCACTTCCTTATGGTCTATTCTTTGTGCTAAGGTGTTGATGGCTCACATCTCTTCATGCGAGCGAGTGCAGTTAGATTTGATGCGGTTATGGATATGCTGGGCAGCTGATCTACAACCTCAGAATGGAAATAATTTTCAATCATGCTTTCCGGCTACTTTCTGCGGTGAAGTCATAGGTTATGTCTGTATGGGCTAGCGGATCTGATCTGATGGTATATACAAAGTCTTGCGGTGTCTAGTGGGCGACAAAATTTGCACGTGAACAATCAACTACATACCTCTGAAATGGCGGTGTTGTGCACGCGCAGGTTACCGGCATTACCGGCATGGCTATTATTCACGCGCAAATTTTGTCGCCCGTCTCGGCACAGCAAATACACTGCATTAACCGTCAGGTCTAGATACTAGTCTATAGAAACAAGATGATTGTAATTCCAAAGCAGCAAGAAGAAGGTGATCTCAAGAAAGTCCCTTTTCAAGCAAACTTTATGATAAGTAAGAAAAGGAACATTATAGGATGTCTGAACATTTACAACTTCTCTAACACTCGAACATGAGCTGAAATACTCTACCGATTATCTTGTGTTTACCCTCCAGTGCAACAGTATCACCTGCACTATCAGAACAAAGTTCAGTTTCATTGAAAGATGTTTACATCAGACTACTATCAGTCATTCGTGATGCGATATCAGCTGTTTGGCGATGCATGGAACTACTGAAAAATGTAGGAATCTGCAGGTTTTCTGTATCTAGAGCGTTACTGGTGTTTTTGGGGTGAAGGCTATCAATCTTTTTAGAACAATCGTGCAATTTTTATGAGCGAAGAAAATTCAAAAAAAACTTCTTGCAAACTTTATCACGGGAATAGTTTTTACATCTAATTTACTGTTACTTTTTTGAATATTATACTTTGCTCTTCATTGAAGTCAAGCACAAATCACGAAGGAACATGTCCAAAATATCATGAAAATAAAATTAGTGATAAGACCTAGCGTTTGATTCTGCCCGATCGAGATTTGCTGCTTCATTTCGGCGAAAAAGTAAAGCATCCGAATCGGCTGGGAAATAGGACGCCCGTGAAAAGAACGAAAAGGGGAGTGTTGTCGTACATGCGCAGTTCACGTGCCAGCGACCTTTGGACGATCTATTTCCGCAGCTTGCAGGGCGTTCGCGATAACAACAAACGCATTTTGCAGAAAAAGAAACGTGAGACCATGGAGGAGTGAGAAAGGCACATTGATACAGAATGTAGACTATATTATTGTTAACGTGTGCAACTGCACACTTTAGGATGCTGAGCAGGAAATGGTCAAAACCTAAAGGCAGTGGGTCGGCAAAACTCGACAACTCAGGATTTTATCGCGGTAGGTTCCTTATCGTCCAAGTATGAAAACAGTGCAATCCCGGTTGCCAGCATGCCTTCCCTGCCGAGAAATTTGCTCTCAAACTTACACGCGCAGGCAAATCTTACACGCTCCCGGACGAGTTTGCAGTTTCCTCCTCGCCATTGGAGGCTGCCCGCCGCAATGCTATAACCATTGGGCTGCAAAGATTCAGCGTCATCAGCCCTGCTCCACTCGTCCAAGGCAAGGGCATTAAAAAACGCTCGTTTTCGCCGTTTTCGAGCACTCAAAAATGCATTTTTGGGGATCAGCGTATTGAAAAACCCCAGGTAAGCGAAAATTTCACTAGGTTGAGATTTGCCGAGCCACTGCCGTTAACCCAGCCATACCAAACAAGCACATCATCGAACTCGCCTAGAAACGCTGATTTTAAATAGATGTTTATCATCTGTCAAGCGACTGTCTGGAGGGAATTGTGAGCGTTTGAATGTGCGACTTGTCAATGTTGTGTGAAGCATATTTCACGAAATACGTTTCAAAAACACGTATGTAGATTTCGGTGAATAGCTTTTTTCTTTTAATTAAACCACAGCCACCGTAAATCCATGCCACCAGGCTGACTTTCAACGAACTCAGCGTGTCCCAAAAGTAGGTATACACTGTTTGGTCGCTAATATCTCCCTTTTCCAGAGGTCTTTCGGCTACCTTCAGGTACATACCACATTATAGAGCTGTCTTTACATTTGCGCTATTGAGCGAATCACCTCTCTCTCTCTCTCTCTTCGTTATTGTATGATTGCTTAGGAACTTCAAAGGTTTTGGACCATCAATGACTCTGTTCTACCTCAAAAAGCAAACCAAACAACCTAAAACTCTTATACTAGGCTGATTCGCGCCGCTAAAAGAAATATGAAGTTTAAGCTTTATTACAACGCTTTCTTCATAAATTTCCCCTTGTAAACCGCAATAGCTGTTTTTACACTTCTCCTTAAAATAGTGCTTACAGCATTTGAAAAGCTTTAAGAACTCGTAAAAAGTCGAGTAATGAAATCAGCATGCCTAAAAACTCTGGTACACCACGTTTCAGATTTTCACAATTTTTTTGAAATATTTAGCCACAATGACACTGTAAGCTACAATTTCGTACCGTAATAATCCTACAGTAATGAAAAGCCATCGGCGATTTGCTCCATACTGTAAATCCAAGTTGAAGCCAGCTCTACAAAATGGTACTGAAGATTCTTGGGAAGAGAGATATTAACGATTAAACAGTGTATACATACTTTTGGGACACCCTGTATATTCGTTGAAACTCAAATAATTTCCCTGAACGCTCATAACTCCGTCCAGATAGAAGCTCGGCAGATAATCATTACTTATAATAACGAGCTAAGGATGTTTACGTGACTTGTGTGTGTGTGTGTGTGTGTGTGTGTGTGTGTGTGTGTGTGTGTGTGTGTGTGTGTGTGTGTGTGTGTGTGTGTGTGTGTGTGTGTGTGTGTGTGTGTGTGTGTGTGTGTGTGTGTGTGTGTGTGTGTGTGTGTGTGTGTGTGTGTGTGTGTGTGTGTGTGTGTGTGTGTGTGTGTGTGTGTGTGTGTGTGTGTGTGTGTGTGTGTGTGTGTGTGTGTGTGTGTGTGTGTGTGTGTGTGTGTGTGTGTGTGTGTGTGTGTGTGTGTGTGTGTGTGTGTGTGTGTGTGTGTGTGTGTGTGTGTGTGTGTGTGTGTGTGTGTGTGTGTGTGTGTGTGTGTGTGTGTGTGTGTGTGTGTGTGTGTGTGTGTGTGTGTGTGTGTGTGTGTGTGTGTGTGTGTGTGTGTGTGTGTGTGTGTGTGTGTGTGTGTGTGTGTGTGTGTGTGTGTGTGTGTGTGTGTGTGTGTGTGTGTGTGTGTGTGTGTGTGTGTGTGTGTGTGTGTGTGTGTGTGTGTGTGTGTGTGTGTGTGTGTGTGTGTGTGTGTGTGTGTGTGTGTGTGTGTGTGTGTGTGTGTGTGTGTGTGTGTGTGTGTGTGTGTGTGTGTGTGTGTGTGTGTGTGTGTGTGTGTGTGTGTGTGTGTGTGTGTGTGTGTGTGTGTGTGTGTGTGTGTGTGTGTGTGTGTGTGTGTGTGTGTGTGTGTGTGTGTGTGTGTGTGTGTGTGTGTGTGTGTGTGTGTGTGTGTGTGTGTGTGTGTGTGTGTGTGTGTGTGTGTGTGTGTGTGTGTGTGTGTGTGTGTGTGTGTGTGTGTGTGTGTGTGTGTGTGTGTGTGTGTGTGTGTGTGTGTGTGTGTGTGTGTGTGTGTGTGTGTGTGTGTGTGTGTGAGTGTGTCTGTTACGAAATTCGTAGAGCATGTTCCAGCCTACCTCCTGGGCTCAAATTTTGCACAGCGCATGCTACCCGCATGAAAGTCCAACACGCAAAAGCACGAGCAGCTTCGTTGAGTGGATCCCTCGGAAACTGCGAGTCAAACGGATCCACTTTGCATTTGGGCCGCAAAATTGGGTCCGTAATTCCACTTTTTGCAAAGTAGTGGATGTTTATGCCAAGTAAAAGTGCAGATCATGAACGTAGACCCAAAAAAAGTTCTCAAAAGTCCATTACTTTAAAAAGACGGCGCCAAAAAGTATTGGTTGCGCAAATGGTCAATTTGCCAAGGTTTAATCAGAGCATTTGACAAGATTTTTGCACAAAGATGTAGCTCACGGTGACTGCTATTCTTACTGCAACTGTCAAGACCATGGAAAAGTCAAAAACCTTTAGAAATTTGCGTTTGTTCTCCTGCAAAAAGTCTCATCTACACAAAATCACCGATTTCACATAAAAAAGCTTTCGAAATGAGTAGTTGTTTACATTTTGTTCGTGATAATCGGCATTGCTCGGTGAGTTCCAATGCCATCGTTATGCGAGAATGAGTAGGGCCTAGATAGTAGAGCCAGTGCGAGCCTCTGCGAAGCAGAGGTGACGCACTGGTAAACATATATTTGAAATCAGCGTTTCAAGGCGAGTCCGACGATATACAACTTGTTTAGAATGGCTGGGTTGAGTACTGACCATTTCCCACTGACATGAGCTGTGAACGATGGCCTCTCAGGTATCATTCACCGTGTGATTAATGTAAGAGCAGACATGCGATAGTGGAAGCCAACGCGCCTCCCTTCCCTAGCTTCACTTTCTTTTTAACTGGTACATGGTGATCTGCTTCACTTTTGCGCCTTGAAAATTTTTTTCCACCAACTGAAAAAGAAAATTAACCCATTGACGACGACGCCTAATTTTGCGTGGCGGCGCTGTGGGACGACGCGATTTTGCACAATACTTTCAGTGTGTGAAGGTTTTGTGCTTACTTACAAAATGCAACGTTGCTTTGTAAACAACTATCAACATCTTCTTGAACGACGGAGCCTACAGGTCACAAGAATACAAGAAATTTTAAAAAATATTGACATGTCGAAAAAATACTAGACCTGCAAATAGTACAACTTTGCAAGAGGTGTGGGCCATCGGGGGTCCACATCGTCCCTGGCAGCAAAATGCGCGTAGACCACCGGTGGTCCACATCGTCGTCAATGGGTAAGAAGGAATGCATAAGAGGTTAATGAAAGCACGATCTCATGCAATTTACTTTTGGGAACTCGCCGTTACCTACTAGAGTAAACGAAGTTCATCACACGCCATGGACGCATCTACGCCTCAGCACTTCCTACGATTTTGGAGAACAAAGCTTCTTGATGACTTCTGATTATTTCAAGCCCAACGGCCCTCTTTACGGCCACGAATACGATGAATAGAGCGGCATAAATATTTCGAATAAAGGTGTTTATTGAATGTTGTGTTTGGAAGTGAAATTTAAGTTTGCGGATTTCCTATGAAGAAAGTAGGTCGATCCAAGAAGTAACGCCGAGAACCAGAACTCTAAACGTAAAATTGCGAAAATGTGAATATGCAACTTTGCACTTCATAGGTATTGAAGATAAGTGTTCTTCTACCAGGTAGTGAAAAAAGCTGGTTGATCTGAGAGTAGGTTGCCGAGAAATAAATTTTAATACAACATCTTAGGTTGCCTTGCGACAGCTGACATTTCAACTCCTACAAATTTTGAGTGTGAAGGTGTGTGAGGTTGCGACCTCATAGGTTTTGTAGCGTAAAGTTTGCCTATCAGATAATACCTTAGTCGTGCCAAACTACTGTAACATCGCCGAAAGCCAGGTCCTTGAAAAGCAGGTGAAAAATCGGTTTTCCTGCTTTAAGAGGTCATAACTTCAACAAACTGTATAAATTCGGTTGCGACTTTACAGGTTGCAATCTCCTCTTCAAAAACTTTTAGAAGATCTATAACATGGGGTATTTGATGCCTACGTTTTAGGGTTGTATACTGCCGCACTGTCCGCAGCAGACTGGAGGACCGGTAACGGCAGAGTGGGCGATCGAATCCGCGCGGCGGCGGCAGCGCGGTTCGCTGGGACCCACGAGGATTACGGTACATCCCGCTCCGAGTGTCCGCGGAAGCACTGAATTTCTTTATTTCTCTTTCTATCTGTTTGTTTTCTCTCCTATACTCGGATGACCGCTACTTTGGATCGCCCACTCTTCCGTTACCGGTTCTCCGATCGTATTCGCCGCGCAGAACCGGATCACTTTCTCGGGAATACGCATTTTTTGAATAGTTCCGATAGCAGCCGGCTTCTCAGCCTGCGCATTCAAAATGGTTTTTCCCTTTAGATCACTTTGAAATCATTTTGTTTTTTGTTGTTGATGCCATCTTTCCACCACTTCCTTATAAACATTTCCAATCATAAGACTTTCAAAGTAGTTCGTTTTCATCGTCGTTCACTCTTGTCCTTTGTAAACAACTATTCAGTCCATTCCAATACGTCTGCTTCTTTTCTATTCAGTTACGCACGCATTTTACCATCGATTGGCCCCGTATATGTGCGACCGTAACGTCTAACGTCGTCGTTGGAGCATTGACGCAACCGATTTTCATTGTGCCAGTTTACACACTTTAGACCAAGTTTACCGTTGTTTTTCTACGTCGTTGCTACTCCAATGGTTGATGTTGATGTGAAGAAGCCGCATAATGTAAGTGATTCTACATGTCTTTGTTTATTTGATTTTGTTTCAAGAACTTTAAAAAGTTGTATAAATCTACATTAGCGTTCTTTAGTGGCTATGATTGCTCATAGCTCGCAAGTACTTGTTTTTTGATTGTCAGTGACTTTCCTTGACTGTTTTTCTCTCAATTCAGAGTTCGATATATGTTCTCGTTAGTCGGTGGAACTGGTGAGAACACTCTTTGCCTCTGCGGAAGTGACGTCGTTGCAGTTTTTGCCAGATTTTAATCGTGAGCTATGAGCTTTGAAAGGTTTGTTCTCTCTTCCGTCATTCAATTCACCACATCACTTGCGCAAGCTCTTCAACTTTATGAGGTTGTGTAGTCAACCCATTAATGACGGCGTGGCCTAGCATTGGCCCACGGTACTGTTCTGTTTATATTCATGATTTCCTAAACCTTTCATGATGATCTGGTTTTTCAATCAAAAGCAATTTTGAGAGCTTTGACTTTCTTGCCGACATCACTAGCAATCAGAAAAGTTGCTCTTATGACGGAGCAAATCTTTGGAAATCCGCGCTTGGAAAACGCGCGTCGTATTGGGTTGAGATTAGACAATTTCTAAAAGTATGCATTTGCAGAAGGAAGTGAAGTTGCCAGTCTGCAAGGGTCCCAGCATTTATTCCATGATAAGGGTTGCCCGTGGGACAAAGATACGACTAAGTGGTGATGATAGTAAAGTTGCTCGCGGGTAAGTTATTTTAGCACTTTTTACGCTTTGCACTTAAATGAGTTCAGATCAACCACCGGCATCGTGAATGTGTACGATGTAATGGATGTTCGCCGAAGATAAGAATCCCAAACCGCGAAAGGTCGTGTCGAATTTGATTGCTTCATGCGACTCCATCGCTTGATAATTCTTTGCTGTATTTTTGTCAATGTAGTAGATTTTGTGAATAAAATGCTACAACAAAGGATCTATTGAAAATCCTTTTTTTACCACTAAATCATATTGATGTCTCAGATCAATTTACATCTACGTAAAAGTGGTTCAATACAAACTTGCTACAAGGTACTATCCAAGCAGAAAATCGGTACGCGAAACAAATACACGACCATACAACACATAATCTACAGTTTACATTCATTTGTTTTTGCCTCCTCTTTCCTTAATCTGCAAAATAACGAACGATTGCTTCTTCATGTTGTAAAAGGCCAAAGAGAAGTTGTCTTTCAGAAAGAAACCCTAAAATGGTAAAACTAATTGAAACAAACTTAGATCTCCTTGATATTCGACCGATTTGGTCTTACCAGATCAAAAAATCCAATGAACGAATTAAGAATTTACAACAAAGAAGTATGTGTGTATTCACATCGAAGTAAGCTTCAGCTATCTTGTTGGCATGCTGTGCTTATCCTGAAGTTGCTGCTGGAGGTCCGTTACCTGCAAAAACTTTGATAAGGATGCTCTGAGGCATTTCTAGATGCAAATTTCCACAATGAATGTAAAATATAATACTAGCAGTTGTCAACAGAGCAACTGTAATAAATAAGTCCAACGATTTCAAGAAACCGAAGTAGACTCACCTGCAAGGAAACATCGATCTGTAATCCGATGATCGATCCATCCATGTTAAACTCTGCACTTACAGGTAGTTGTATACGCAAGTCAATCGCACCATTCACCTGAGATATGAAGTGATCAGTACAAAGTAAACGCGCAAAATATGATTCATAGTCCACTAACTTGCAAAATCACACCGTAGACGAAAATCTAAATGATAAGCGTTTTCTACCTTCTTCAACCATTCAGCCTCCGGCTCCAGCTCATCAGTTCTTTAACGTTTTGGCGGAGGAGCCTCAGGTTCCTAAAGCAAGTATTCTATAAGCAACACCAGTTTTATTCAATGAAATCTGAAGTTGGTGGGGGAGGCATGGCACCATAACCTGCCATGGTCACCTGTACGGGCATGCCACTGCCAGGTACACGCATTGGTATGCCCGTCTGCGCCCTG
Organism: Cylicocyclus nassatus; assembly: GCA_958299035.1. NCBI lineage: Eukaryota > Metazoa > Nematoda > Chromadorea > Rhabditida > Strongylidae > Cylicocyclus > Cylicocyclus nassatus. The sequence continues at coordinate 78,914,074 of CATQJL010000223.1, forward strand.
GCAAAAACTGCTGGTAATGGCATCAGCCCTGCAGCGCTAGAAGGACATGCCGTCATGCGCTGAGCAGTTGCAACAGCAGCTGCAGTGGCGGCAGTGCGTTGGTGCTGAGCAACTTGTTGTGTCCCGATGCGTTCTTTCGACGCATCGGGTGGGACGCCGTGTTGACGATGAATTTCGTAGATTTGTTGATCTAAAATGTGTCCCAAAGAAAAACCCAAAAAAGAATGCAAAACTTGCTTTGAACAAAATACAATCAACTAACGGAAAAAGTTTTTTTATGTACAACTTACTGCGAAAAACTAACAGAGCCAGTAAAAAACCAGTAAACTTACCAATCGTGAATTGGCTTTGTACGGCAAGAGTGTGCTTTACGAGTCTCTTCAGATCCATCCCAAATAAGTTGCTGGAAATTCAAATACTGAATCACGCACGGGAAAATAAACAGAACTCTTGAGAGAAGGGGTTACAAGAATGTGCCATAAAAACCTGATGCTAAATGGTCGAAGAACTCACATATTTCTCTAACAGGCATCAAAATCCAATGAAACCAGATTGTACTAACCTTTGCAGGCTGCGGAGCTTCCTCTCCCAATTTTTTTCCGATTACCGTTTGTTCTGCTCCAGCAGCATCAACACCGAAGATATCGGTACGACGCTCGGCAAATCTTCACAAAATCAAGATAGTTATATAAGAGTTTAGTTACGAGCATGTCACTCGTACCTTCCCAGATTTTTGCTAATTTCTGCACCAGGTTTTGAAACAGGCTCTTCGTTACCACGTTCCCCGAGCCGTCTTTCGCATCTTCCTTGTACTGGGCATCGACGGTGTTATATCTGTAAGTTATAGAATGCAGATGATGAAAACGAACTACTTTGAAGGTCTGTATGATTGGAGACGTTTATAATGAAGTGGTGGGAAGATGGCATCAACAACAAAAAACAAAATGATGTCAAAGTGATCTAAAGGGAAAAACCATTTTGAATGCGCAGGCTGAGAAGCCGGCTGCTATCGGAACTATTCAAAAAATGCGTATTCCCGAGAAAGTGATCCGGTTCTGCGCGGCGAATACGATCGGAGAACCGGTAACGGAAGAGTGGGCGATCCAAAGTAGCGGTCATCCGAGTATAGGAGAGAAAACAAACAGATAGAAAGAGAAATAAAGAAATTCAGTGCTTCCGCGGACACTCGGAGCGGGATGTACCGTAATCCTCGTGGGTCCCAGCGCGAACCGCGCTGCCGCCGCCGCGCGGATTCGATCGCCCACTCTGCCGTTACCGGTCCTCCAGCAGACTGCAGCTAACGTGCTGACCGCAACGGCTGCACATACCGCTGTATCTTTTCGTAAAAGAGAAAACAACTGCGATTACTCCAAAACACCATGATTTACGCCTAGGAAGTTCATAGGTTCTAAATTACTCTTCTTAATCAAACTTTGGCGATTGTTTTTTTGGTATGCTCCAGTGGCGTACCCAGGATTTCCGCTCGGGGGAGGGGGGGGGGGCGACAAAAAAATTTTTCGAATGAAAGTGCGTGGCGTTAGCCGCGCACTCCGAAAAATTTTGGCGCTATTCGGCTATCCGGGCCCCAAAATTTTTTGGTCATGGATTTCGCTCAAACTTAACCCAGAGGGGTTATCTGACATGCTGATCACGAATATCACCTTTTCTCCGCAAGAAAATGCCTCCCTGCAGGGTTACGGTAGGTATACGGTAGGGAGTCAAAATCACGGATTTGCCCGAAACTTCGTCTAGAGGGGTTATTTGGCACGCTGAACACGGATATGATGTTTATCTCGTGCGACAGCGCCATCCGGTGGAGTTACGGTAGGACTACGGTAGAGGGTCAAAATCACGGGCTTGCTCGAAACTTGGCGTAGAGGGGTTATTTGGCCCGATGCCAAATATCACATTGGTTTTGAACCATAGCGTCATTTTCTCGGGTTACGGTAGCTACACGGTAACGGGTGTAAAGCATAGTTCTGCCTGAAGCGGGTGTACGACGATTCGACGATTGTGAAGCTTTGCACACACAAACACCGCCGCGCGCAACACACCCTGCTGCGGCTTTTGCCTAAGCAAAGCATAAGGGGAGATACATTTGCCGATTTGTGATTTTGACCCCTACCGAATACCCACCGTAACCCGAGAAAATGACGCTACGGTACAAAATCAATGTGATATTCGGCGTCAGCGGGCTGAATAACCCCCCTGGGCCAAGTTTCAGCTGAATCTACGATTTTGACCCCCTACCGTTTACCTACCGTAACTTCACAGGAAGGCGGTTTCCTGCGGAGAAAATGTGATATTCGTGAGCATGTCAGGTAACCCCCCTGGACCAAGTTTGAGCGAAATCCATGACCAAAAAATTTTGGGGCCCGGATAGCCGAATAGCGCCAAAATTTTTAGGGGTGCTTCTCAAAATTTTGCGGGTCCCCAACCCCTAATATCTGGAAAAAGGGGGCGTGGCTTCAGCCGTGCCCCCGAAAAAATTTTTTTACAAGGCTGATTTGAATTTTTAAAAATTTTTAAAAATTATTTCATTGTTTACAAGTATAAATAAGTCACTTGCACATTTTTATAACCCATATAAGTAACTATCGCGACCCATTCTCGGAGGCGGGGGGGGGGCGCTGGTATGCTCATATTTGTTCTGATTCCTCCTATTGTTGCATATAACTGTTTTGTAATACTCTTGCTCATGTTTTCTTTTGAGTCTAGACATACACTGTTGTTGATTGTTTGGGCTACAACTATTTATATTTTCACCTCTACGAAAGGATGCAGCGATCTGTGCGGCCGTTGCGGTCAGTGCGGTCAGCTGCAGTTTGCGGCGGTCTGCCGCAGTCTGCTGGGTCAATGCGGCAGTCTGAAACAACCCTTATGCTCGGAGCGAGGGTGGGAGACTTTTCGTCACTAATTCTCCCCCCCCCCCCCTCCGCCCATTTCAATGCATTGGCTGAATGCCGCCAGGATAGAATTAGTGAAAAGTCTCCCCCCCCTCCCGGGCATAAGTCGTAGGATGCATTGAACGCGCCATATTCTTCTGGGAGCTCTCGAAAAGGAGATTCGAATCTATAAAACCGCCACCGAATACATAAAGTTTTGAAGAAGTTATGAACTATTGAAGCTTAAAAATCGAATTTTCATCTGCTTTTTCAAGGATCTGGCCCTCGGCGATGTTCCAGTAGATCGGCACGACTAAGGTATAATCTGACAGGGCAACCTTCTCTACAAAACCTATGAAGTCGCAACATCGCAAGCCTTCACACTCAAGATTGTAGGGTTGAAATGTCAGCGGTTACTAAGCGGCTTAAGATGGGTATTTTTTGATATTTTGGTTCTCGGATCCAACTCCCGGATCGACCTGCTTCTTTCAAAACTACGAATTCGCAATTGTTGATATCTCCATACACCAGATTTATAACAGTTGCAAATTTACATATATTTTCGCAATTTAATTCCAAAATTCTATTTCTCGGCATTACTTTCTGGATCGGCCAACTTGTTTCACAATATGTTATATTATATGTACGTGAGGAAATCCGTATAGCCTCTCTACGATTTGCTTTCAAACGGAATATTTATGCCGCTCTTTTCTTCGTGCTCGCAAAGAGGGCCGTTGGGTCAGCATTGTTGGCCCTGATGGTGACCGTTGGGTTACAGCTTAGATTATCGAGAAGCTTTGTTTTCCGAAATGTAGGAAATGCGAGTAGATGCGTCTAGGGTGGTGTTGGCCTTCGGGTTCTCGCAAGGTGACGGCGATTTTACTAGAAGTAAATTGCGTGAAAAATGCTTTCCTCTGTTTGCGTTTACGTCTCTTTTATTTTTCCTCTTTATCATTCAGTGAAAATTTTATGAAGTTTCCGAAAAGGAGGAATTTTTGCGAAAAAAGGCGGCTAATTCTCATTCCGCCCTTGATCGACGTCGGCTTTCAATCTCACCTGTCGACGTTCCAGGGCAGGGTACGAGGTGGCTTTTAGAAAATGCAAAAAGCGAAGTGCTCCAGGCCTCTGATGGCTCGCATTGTATTTTCTCGGCCGTTTCGTCTCTTTTCTTCGTTCTTTCACTCAATTTGCCCTCGACTAGCCTCATGATAATTTTGCGATATCATCCCATGCAGACAATCTGCGTCACAGTTCTTTTGTGCATCTAGCTGATGTTTTAGGATTTTGGCTTGGCAGAGGTGGGATTTTCTCGTTCATTTTATCTCACTTCTTCGTTTTTCGCGCTGTGGTCCTAATAGCAGACAAACACACAGCTCCTACATTTGCATGGCGAGAAGAACAGGAGCTAGAACCCTACAAATACCATAGGTCTGGAAGAAAACTGTTGCGCTAAATTTCGGCATATTTCTTCCTCACAAAACTACGATAAAACTTTATGAGGGACCACAGCGCGAAAGAAACGAAGGTGCGAGATGAAATGAACGATAAAAACCCCTAAAACATCAGCTAGGTGCACAAAAGAACTGTGACGCAGATTTTCGGCGTGGGATGACAACGCAAAATTATCATGGGGCTAAAATACAATGCCAGCTCCGGCGTCATCGACCGAGGCCTGGCAAAATGCCCGGGTCACGCATCGCAGACGCGGCGCAGAGTTTAGGCGATGCGGCCGTGCGGGACGGGAGCTGGGTGTAAGCGACTCTGTAATTGAGGAGCCCTGTACGGTGGGCACGCTGGGCACACCAACATTTGGAGTGGCGCATTGGTATGAACGCTTCCGCTTCGTAACTGTAATCACGTCTAGATTAATTTTTCAACGCATGTTAGTCTGCCCCAATTCGGATCAGGGCAAACTTGGAGTGATGCGCTTCCATTGCAGCGGTTTTGTGTCATGTCTACCGCTTGCTTGTCTTCTCTACTTCAGTCACTTCGCTCTCCCCATCAGTGACCATATGCAGAGCAAAATCCTAGCGCTGCTACCGCCCGAATATACTGCAACTTTTCGAGTGTATGTCAAGGTTTTTATTACCAGGTGGACACCAAATAGCACATAATAAATGTTTTATAACATTCTAAAAGTATTTGAATTCTTGAAGGAGATATATTAAATAGCTGCTGGGTTCCTCAATCTTGCTACCTTGTCAACTCAAAAAAGCAATTTTGAAGGTCAAAAACCCATAAAAATGCAGTTAAAAACTAATTTCTGAATATTTCGGTCAGTTTTCCAGAAAAAGCCATCAAACTCAGCTGTTTGTTGTCTTAGTTAGGCAGATAGTTAACCCAGTGCACTTCATGTGGTACTTTTTGAAGACTGGCGTAGCACTAAACTGAAGTTTTGAGCTGCTAGCAGCCAAAGAAATCGCGCCTCTTGACCATCTCCCCAACTTTTCTACCTGAGCGTAGGGACAAACCTACGAAAAGCCATAACATTGTGCCGGTGTGAACCTTGGCAGCGTTTGCAGCGTGTGCAGCTACGTGACGTTGTGAACACGTTCTCGGCGTATGCAGCTTACGCGGTGAAGTTCACCTAACCAAGGTCAGAAGCGTATTGGTAAGATTCAATCAATGTATCATGTTTTGAGGGATGGTACAGAACACCATTGCCGGTTTACCGCGAATGGTAGACAGTTCAAAGGCAGTGGCTCGGCAACTCTCAACCTAGTTAAATTTGCGCTTAATTGGGGTTATTCGATACGCTGATCCCGAAAATCTACTTTTGAAAGCTTGAAAACGGCGAAACTAAGCGTTTTTTAATACCTTTCCCTTTGGAATTGGACGAGTGGAGCAAGGCCGATGACGCTAAATCGTTGCAGGACCCAATGGTTATAGCGTTGCGGCGGGCAGCCTCCAACGGTGAGGTAGGGGAACGAAAGCCGCCAGTTTGGGCCGCGTCCACGGACTGCTGGTCCTGGGACGACATGCAACAACACTGCGAAGGGACCAATTGGCCGCGAAAGGCGGCTCAGACTGGCGGCTTTCGTTCCCCTACCCCCAATGGTGAGCAGGAAATTGCCAACTCGTCCAGATGCGTGTAAGATTGGCCTGCGCGTGTAAGTTTGAGAGGCAGGGAAAGCATGCTGTGCAACCAAGATTGCACTGTTTTCATACTTGGGCGATAAGGAACCTAACGCGTTAAAATACTGAGTTGTTGGATATTGCCGATCCACTGCATTCAAACAGCGAACTAATTCACTAAACAAGATAAATGGCGGCTGCCTTTTCATGCATTTATATTGTGCGGAACATACGTGAGTCCGCACATAACAGGGAAACCATTAATTGCCTGTATTCCATTGATAACAGCCTCCATTCACATGCATCGCAGCTGATATCTTTGCAGGGAAAACTTGCTAAGTGTCTGTCTGTATTGCGAAATCTTTCACATGATATAGTGGAAAGATAACATGCTGGCTATCTGCTCCGTCTACTAATCATTTCCATGCGAAACTTGTGGAAGTCATGAACGGAGAACAAAGACTATGTTTTACAAATAAAGAATGTGCTTTGCAAAGGAGAAAACCACTTTCTGCTATCCGGCAGAAATGAAGCATGAGCGAGAATACGGTAAGAAAGGAGACGTTGCACAGCTTTTGGTACACTTCAAACTCACACCCCCTGAATGCAATTAGTTTGCGTTAAGATACTGTGCAGTACCTTGGCGCGATTTTGGTACGATTGACTGATTGCTAAACGAAAATGACAGTCATTCTGGGTCATAGTTTCTTCTCGTGCGGAATTATCACGGTATTACGACAGTATGATATAGGCTTGAGTATCGAACTCGCTATCTACCAAAGGGGTCGTTTGATGCTGATTACGAGCAAACATTCCTCAAGTGGAACCTCATTGGAGCCATGAGTGCGATAGTCTAGGAACAGAGTCTCAATAATGTTGAGGCTCTGTATCCCATTTGATTGAAGGGCAGTAGAAGGGTGGGTCAACAAAAAAAAGTAAAACGGCAAAAGCAACCGCGATACGTTCAGAAACCCATCTTGGCGCTCTTTTTGTTATTCACGTTTCTGCTTACCGCCAATTGACAGTCGGAAGAAGCAAGGAAAAGTGCATATCTTCTTCTTGAGGACATTTCGCACGCAGTGGGAATGAGTTGGGACTACGAAAGTAGAATACGCTTTGCAACATTGCTTAAAAAGCTCTAGGTATCTAGGTCAAATAGTGATGCTACAGTCACGTGTAAAACACGTTGGGATATGGCCTCATACTCTCATCACAACACTAACCAAGTAGTGCTGGATTGGCAATATTTTAATATGCTTGGGGAAATATAATGCACAAACTACTAGAGAACTGTGGCAATGGGCCAATGATTAACACCCGTGTTAGATATCTATATGTCGAGTAGATAGAAGAACTGTGCTATCCAGAGCCCTGCTCATTTGTAATTATATGTACAAACGACTGCTGCAAAGTCGCATCAACAAAGTCCGATGAATTTAAATCGAACTTATTCACAGGAGAGGTAGCCAACCACGCGACGGTTGAGTAAGAGTCGGCCGTGTAGGGTATCATGATTACTAGGTTGCAGCACAAGGTCATCAAGACCTTATAATAACGGGCTAAGGGTTGTTTACGTGTTTTGTGTGTGTCTGTGTGTCCGTCTGTTACGAAATTCGTAGAGCGTGTTCCAGCCAGTGTTCTAAACCCAAATTTTGCATAGCGCATGCTCCCTTCATGAAAGTCTAAAATGCAAAAGCACGAGTAGATTCGTCGAGTGGATCCCTCAGAAATTGCGCGCCAAACGGATCCACCTGGCTTCTGTCTCGCAAAATTGGGTCTGTATCACCACTTTTTGCAAAGTCGTGGGTGTGTTTGGTTAGCAAATGTGCAAACGATGGACTTTAGCCCAAAATGCGGTCAAAAGTTTACTACATTACGAAAACGGCGCCAAAAAGAATTGGTTGCGTATATGTTCAATTTGCCAAGGTTCTAGCCAAGCATTTCAGAAGATTTTCGCACAGAGATGTAGCTCACGATTACTATTGCCTTTATGGCGACTACCAAGCCATGACAAATTCAAAAACCTATTCAAATTTGCGTTTGTCTTCCTGTGAAAAGTTTCATCCACGCGAAATCACCGATTTTACGTGAAAAAGCTTTTTAAATGAGTAGTTGTTTACATTTTATTCGTTGTAGTCGGCATAGCGCTGTGAGTTCCAGTGCCACAATTCTACGAGAATGAGTAAGGCACATAGATAGTAGGACCAGTGCGAGCCTCTGCGAAGCAGAGGTGACGCACTGGTAATAATAAAGTTTATTAGGTGGATCATCAGATATAGAATAAACAGCGGCGGTTGATGAAAGGGGATATCTGGGGATGAGCGTACCGCTTTGCAGCCGGGATTCGAAACTTCTTCTCTCTTCCTCCTCCTCTCGTCCTCTTGCACGCCGCTCGGCGCGCTATCAGCATCATACCGCTTCGTCGACAGTGGCATTCTGTAAACATCTGCATAAGTATACGGACCATCTTTACACCTCCCCATTTTGCCCAAAAGTCCTGAAGGGACTTTTAAAATATTTCCTATGAACAAGCTAAGTGCACACTTTCTGTGTTCACGCCCGCAAGTAGCGGCCCAAGCTTGTCGATGGTATGATCGCGTTGTGGTTCTCGCCCAGTCCAGAACCGTCTTCCAGAACGGCATTGCTCGAGGGATTCTCGATGGCCCAGCACGAATTGCCCGTGTCTGCATTTAGTTAGAGCGACGTTCATCCGTCGTGGGTCTCCCCGAAACTCCGCTCCTTCCGGATTGAAGTGCGTCTTCGTTGTCAACACGATCACGACATCCTCTTGTCTCCCCTTAACGGTGTCTACCGTGGAGAGGTTTGCATCGATCCTCGTGACGAATTCCTCCAAGCATTCGTACTGATCCTTGTAAAAGGTGATGATAACGAGGTTATTCGCCGCAACTCCTCTTCGGATAGCGTAGTAACCGGAAACTCGCATATCATCTTTCTTCCCCCCTTCGTTATAATGCGAATGTGAGGCAGACTGCACCGACGTTCCGTTGACGTGCACAAACATGAACGGCAGTTGGGGATTTGGGAAATCCATCACATCTAATAGTAGGTGTCTGTCTTTTGCGGCTACACCCTTACCAGCGAACCTTCATAGCACAAGGTGTTGGGAAAATTGATAAGTGCTAAATGCGCTCGGAAGATGGTGACGAGGCTGCACAATGGAACGGCTTTTGCTTGCTGAAGAACGTTCATGATACTTTGCGCTCCCATTCTGGCGGGGTAGGACAATCGCGAACAGCGAGCGTAGGGTTCAATTGATGGATGTCCCCAATGTAGATGTGCCGTGCTTGAGGAATCCGCGCCGTAATCGCCATGAATTCTGGAATTTGCGAAGCTTCGTCGCATATGATAAGGTTGAACCTGCCAAGGTAACCCTTGAAAAGCCCGTCTTTGTTCGTGGTGTTGAGTAAGATGTCGTTGTGATGCACACAATCTTGGCATCCATGCGGCGGAACATAACATCGACCATGTCTTGTAAATTTCGGGAGATGTCTTATTCCGCTAATATGATGTCTTCTCTTTCTTAGGGCCGCATGCACTAACATCCCCGCGGGGAGGTTAGTGCATGCGGCCCTTAGTCCGTGAGGTCGGTGCGTCGTTCCCTCTTGTACCTTTCGTAACAAATTTGCCCTTCCGTAAAAATGCGGCACTTTCTTTCTCTCTCGCCGTGAGCTGTTGTTGGAACACTCCTATTACCTTTGAGATTTCAGGGAGGTCCACGACAGGTCGGGGCGTCCGCGTCGAAAGCAATGGCTTCTGCTATAAAGCGAGTAACTCTCACCTGCTGCGCCTCCTCAAACCCGAGAATGGTGTTGGCGAACTGAGTGACGGCAGTGTTGGTTGAGATGATGATGACTCGTTGCCCGGCGAGCGCTTGACGTATGGCCACACTTGCACCGACGACCGTCTTTCCTGTTCCGAATGCGGCCTGGATCGCTTGGATATTTGCTGTTGTCTAGGCCACGGCACCCTGCTGATCGCGCGTTAGCTGCAGTCGGCGGCTGCAGTGTTATCGAGGCGATGAGTGTTTGTCTTCGTCGCCTTCCGCTTCCTCGGCCGTCTTACATCCTAGTTCGTGTGCTCCATAGGCGATGTCAATTAAGGTGGTATCAGTTCCGCCTTCCTCTGGATTCTTGTGTATCTGCATTCTCGAGACCGACTCGAATGCTGGGTTGGCATCTGCCGGAGTACGGCCTAGTTTGACGAAAAGATCTAAGAATGCGGTGCTGTGAACCACTGTGTGTACCACTCGCTGCTACCAGTAAGAGCCGGCCATGTAGAGTATCATGATTACTAGGTTGCAGCACAAGGTCATAATAATAAAGTTTATTAGGTGGATCATCAAATATATTAGGTTGTTACATAAGTCTTGTTACACTTTAATTTCTTACGACGATAAGTCGTGAACTTCATAATTTTAATAGGGCTCCAGGGTATCATTCGATAGAGCAAAGCAAGCTCTACAAGAAAGTATGCAAAAATTTGCCCCAGCTCCGACCCACCGTAACTTGCATCCGGAATATGAGTCGCACTGAAGGCTCAAAAATTGCGAAAAATTCATATCTTTTTTCAGAAAAATCCTACGAATCTCCAACTTGCTCATAAAAATTGCACACTATATCAGACACTCATGTGTATCGTTCCTGTATTTTTTCCTCAACTAGAAATCGAGAAAAGGCAAATTTTTCAGTTTTTACAGAAACGAAGCTATTTTGTTTTTACTCATGTAGCTGTATACTATAAGCTCTTAGAAGTATAACCGTAAATTTTTAGCTTTCTAGAGCCCTAGTTTTCGGAAAATGCCAAATTTGGTTTCTCACTCAAGTGTTCAATGCTAAATAGGTATTTCGAAAACTAGGGCGTCTGGAGAGCTGAAAATCTACGCTTATACTTCTAAGAGCTTATAGTATACAGCTACATGAGTAAAAACAACATAGCTTCGTTTCTGTAAAAAATAAAGAATTTTCCTTTTCCCGATTTCTAGTTGAGGAAAAAATACAGGAACGATACACATGAGTGTCTGATATAGTGTGCAATTTTCATGAGCACGTTGGAGATTCGTAGGATTTTTCTGAACAAAGATATGAATTTTTCGCAGTTTTTGAGTTTTCAGTACGACGATTTTCGATGCAAAGTTACAGTGGGTTGAAGTTGGTGCGAACTTTTGCAGACTCTTTTGTAGAACTTGCTTTGCTCTATCGAATGGTATCCTGGAGCCCTGTAAAGAATATGAGGTGCATAACTTATCGCCGTTAGAAGTTAAGTGTAACAACACTTATGTAACAAACTAATAGAATAACACCAGCGGTTGATGAAGGGAGATACCTGGGGACGAGCGTACCGCTCCGCAGCCGGGATTTGGGACTTCTTCTCTCTTCTTCCTCCTCTCGTCCTCCTCTTGTACGCCGATAGTCGCGTTATCAGCATCATCTCTGCTTCGTCGACCGTGGCATTCTGTAAATATCTGCATAAGTTTATGGGACCATTTTTACGGTTGGTTCTACCGTTCTTGAACAACGACTAATGTTGACAATGTAGTGTACATCGAGTGGTTCCGTAAATGCAATGCATCTCGCAGGCGAAATTCGCATGCCAGACGCTGTCAGACGCGCCGTCGTATTAGCGCTGTATATGAAAGGCAGAAATCTAGAGGCAGTAGAAATCATAGACTCGAATGAATGTATTATGACCCAGACGTTTGAAAAGAAACACCTACAAAGGCAAGCGAAAAAGCCCTATCTTTGTGCTTGCCCTTTATCTCCGAATGGATTACCGCAGTCAAACAATGCCTGATACAAGCACAGCTTGAAAAAGATACTGGCCCGTAATAAACCTCGTCAGGGCATGTCCCCTGAGGCGGACCGGAGTCGATCTCTCGGCACCTCAGTTCAGCATACAGCGAGCTATCGATCTGGGTGCTGATCGTTCTGCTGACATGACAATTCTCAAGCCTAGAAACAGCAGCAGTTTTGTACGGGCCTGGCCAAATGGATAAGGATTGCGATGAAACATAGGCGATCATGGCTCGAGATCGCTTAGCGGAATCCTTTTTGCTGCATCGGCGCGCAATCATCGGTAGGGGTCACTTATTGAAAAAAACGATGATGACCGCTATCAAGAGACTCGCCTAGCAAATAAATGGAGAGAACAATTTCACAGTATTTTAGCGCGAATTTTCATTTAAAAAAAAACACATTTTTGAACAGAAAGACAACGAGACAAGCAAATAAATATTCATTCACTGCAGCATTCAAAAAAATAAGGCAAATCCCGCGAAAAAGATTAAAACTTGAATTTCCGTTTTCTTGCCTGCGAATAGCTGATCATCGATTTTTTTCCTCCGCAGGTCCCCCAAATATGTGCAATTTGGCGCACTCTCGTCTGCATAATTTGGCGTCTTGAGGTGTATTGTAAGTTACTCAGGAGCAACTTACGAAGATTTTCTCTGCGTTTCCTCTTTAGAACACTATTTCTGGACATCATCGCTCATATCATCTCCCATGACCTGGCAGGGAGATTATCTCCCTGCCGAACTTCACCTGAGGCTCACCTCTCAGGTGACGTTGCATCCCTATAGCATGGGGAAATGGGCGGTCATCATTTTACTGACGGAACCTCACATGAAGGTCTCAGGGGAGATCATCTCCCATGACCGAGCTTTACTACGGGCCATTGTCTCGGTTAACATCCCGCGAGACAACATCGGAAATCTGTTTGTTGCTTTTATGATTGAGTCAACACCAAAATTATTATAGCATTTATTCGGCTAAAGTTTCGGCCTAGTCGCCTTCGTCAGAGCCCATAAAGTGAGGAACATTAGGAATTAACCTCTCAAACATCTAAAGGAATCTCATCGACCACTGAGGTACGTATCAACGAACATCTAACTAACAAGAAGAAGCTCAGCATGGCTAGTCCACCGGGAGCGCAAACATAACCAGGATAATTTTGATGTCAGGTACAAAATCTGGACTCATAAACACCACATTTCCCGCTCGAATAGCCTGGAAGGCTCTGTATTCTTGTCCGAGAGCAGAAACTAAAACACGGATGAAAAATGACGAGTAATTTGAGCCTTATCTGTTGTATTGCTGGACTGTGAGACTGTGTGCCTAGCTTAGCAGCCGCGTAGTGACTGTGCGCTCATTTGACAACCCACTCAACCAAGCACATCTGGGGCGGTATGTATCAATCGCCCGTCCGGTAAGTTACCCGGACAGGTAGTTTCCGCTTCACACTTCGGTGCCGTGGGGATCCGTGTCCTTGCTTGTCGCTCATATTTTGGAGGCTCTACTACCCAATATTGTAGCACAATGAATAGCAGCACTTTGCTGTATTGGGTGAGATCGTTATTTGTATGGCCCCGAATGGGACCTCCCACTGATCACGCTCATTTTCAAAGTTACTTGTATCCGCAAAAACTTAATGAAAACATCAGCAGTTTTGCTGTCGATTTAGCTGCTGTAAGGTGTCCCGCTACCCAAAGCGTGTAACATCTTCATCAGCACGCCAAAACACTTTGTGGAGAAAGTTGAAGCGAATTTTGAGGACTCCAATTATTTGGCCAGCGAGGACAGAAGGCATTTCGAACATGGTTGACTTCGTCTTAAAGTGAGCTAGCTACCCCTTTTTGCACTCTTACAAAGCATGCTCTATCTTAGTCTATAAAAAAACTCACTATATTTACGCCACTAGGGCACTAGAAGCCCAGCCAAGATTTTTTTATCGGGTTCTTCGCTTTCAGTGGCTGGCTTTGAGCAACTATTACTCCTGAATTCTATGCGAACTGACACAAAAAACTCGTATTTAGCACAAAAAAGGCTAGAAAGACGCAGTTAGGTCTTGCTGAGATGTGTTTGAGATATAGATCTTTGTATGCTTCATTCACATCAGCCCGATTTGGTTATGATCATATTACCGGGGCTTCGCTCCGGATGACTTACCTTTTTTGGTGAATGTAGGTCACCATTACATGGCTCCATGTATCGAAGGTATGCATGTAATGTTTGCAACCAGAAGTGATATAAGCTCCTGCAAGACGAAGGCGGTCGGTTCGATGTGCAACGCGGCTGCGGCATGGCTGCGTCACAGCCGCGTCACAGCCGCGTCACAGCCACGTCGCACATCGAACCGACCGCCTTCGTCTTGCAGGAGCTTATACTGCTTGCGAATCAATGCTGACATCTACAGACTGAGCAAAACGAAAAGCTCATATATGACCAGCAAGGTCAATTAACTTAGTAAAAGGTCTCTAGCACAAACACTTGGGGCTATACATGTTCCCATTAGCGAAAAACCTTTCGAGAAGTTCTCACCTAATTTACAAAAAGCGAGAGGTGATTTGTTTAATACAGTAGATCTGTTGAAGCCAGCCTCACAACGTGGTATCTGAAGATCCGCGAAAGCTACCCACGCAAGGGAATCACTACTGACCAGGTGTTACTTTATTATATACAACTCAATCATGGTTATGTATGTAAAAAGACAATGAAACCTTGAACAGCACAGGAGAAATCAGCCTCGAGCATAAAGTGTTTAAAATGAAAGAAAAGCAGGAAAAGGCGAATAGGTGCACCAAAATGTGCAGGCATTTTGTAGAAGAGGCTGCGAAACTGCAGTAAAGCAATCACATAGACCGAAACGTATAGAATCTGAGGCTTGCGTACTATATATTTATGATGATCCCGTTATTCGGTGATTGAGCCGCGGACAAAAGATAGCTGACTTGTCCCCGGTGAAGACCTCATGGCGGAGAGCGAGATTTCTATTGGCACTGTTCTCGAGGAGAACTGATTTGGGGTATGGGGCTAAATTTCAGTGAGTTGTTGATTCCTAAGAAAAAAACATGTAACTAGGACGGGCTGCTTTACGGTTATCGAATGCATAAATCATAGTTGGTAGCGCTGAAAATACAGGAGAAATGATATATTCATGAAATGCAATGTACTCGGGCGTCGGAAAGGAATGGGACACTCTTAACCACTTTTGTTTATCATCTTTCCACGTAGAACAACTTTCAATCACAATGTAATCACCATTAGTATCAACAACTGTCAAAATCGCTCTGGCAATTAATGGATTCCCTTCTTCCAGAACTCCGGCAGCAGCGCTGCAAAGAAGTTTGAGAGGGCAATTTTGACTTTATCATGATTTGGAAGCTTTCTCTTTGCAAGTGAATTTTTAACGAGCGGAAGAGGTGGTAGTTTAATGGCGCAAAATCAGGAGAGTGGTGGATGGGGCACGACAGCCTTCGAGCCGCTGCAACTCCTGGCAGGTGGCGGAAGCGATGTGCGGCCGAGCATGTCATAGAGAAAAGCGACTTCCAGACGTCTTCGCCTTTTCCTGGACTGTGGCAGCCAGCACTCTCAATGGCTTTATGTCAGTGGCGTACCCAGGATTTCGGGTCGGTGGGGGGGGGGGGCGCGACGAAAAGCCACGCACTCCGAATTTTTTTTGGGATGTTTCCCAAAATTTTTCCGGGCCCCTGACCCCAAAATTTCAGAAAAAGGGGGCGTGGCAGCAGCCACGCCCCCGAAAAATTTTTTTTACAAGGCTAACTTGAATTTTTAAAAATTTTTTAAAATTATTGCAATTATTTAAAAGTAAAAACAAGTCCTCTGCACATTTTCATAACACATTTAAGTAACTTTCAAAAATTTCGCGACCCATTCTCGGGGGGGGGGGAGGCGCCCCCCCCCGCGCCCCCCCCCCCCCCCTTCGGTACGCCACTGATATATATATATACCCCCCTGTGACCGTCTGCCTGATTTTCAACAACTCCCAAGACAGCACCCCAGTGCATCCCACCAACAGAGAAACATCTTCTTTCCGTGCACCACTGGTTACGGCTATGTAGTGGCTCTTCTTCGCGAGGTAGCCAGAAACGGCTTTCTCATCTGCTTATAGAGGACCCCTGACTCGTCCCCAGTCACCAGGCTTATTTATTTACCTATTTATTGAAAGTGCGCCGAAAAAAAGGAACTCAAACAAATGGGGAACCAGCTAGTCTTAAAGCTCAGGCAGATAAAAATGACATGGAAGAAAACAATCAAGAACTTATAATAACGGGCTAGGGGTTGTTTACGTGTGTGTGTGTGTGTGTGTGTGTGTGTGTGTGTGTGTGTGTGTGTGTGTGTGTGTGTGTGTGTGTGTGTGTGTGTGTGTGTGTGTGTGTGTGTGTGTGTGTGTGTGTGTGTGTGTGTGTGTGTGTGTGTGTGTGTGTGTGTGTGTGTGTGTGTGTGTGTGTGTGTGTGTGTGTGTGTGTGTGTGTGTGTGTGTGTGTGTGTGTGTGTGTGTGTGTGTGTGTGTGTGTGTGTGTGTGTGTGTGTGTGTGTGTGTGTGTGTGTGTGTGTGTGTGTGTGTGTGTGTGTGTGTGTGTGTGTGTGTGTGTGTGTGTGTGTGTGTGTGTGTGTGTGTGTGTGTGTGTGTGTGTGTGTGTGTGTGTGTGTGTGTGTGTGTGTGTGTGTGTGTGTGTGTGTGTGTGTGTGTGTGTGTGTGTGTGTGTGTGTGTGTGTGTGTGTGTGTGTGTGTGTGTGTGTGTGTGTGTGTGTGTGTGTGTGTGTGTGTGTGTGTGTGTGTGTGTGTGTGTGTGTGTGTGTGTGTGTGTGTGTGTGTGTGTGTGTGTGTGTGTGTGTGTGTGTGTGTGTGTGTGTGTGTGTGTGTGTGTGTGTGTGTGTGTGTGTGTGTGTGTGTGTGTGTGTGTGTGTGTGTGTGTGTGTGTGTGTGTGTGTGTGTGTGTGTGTGTGTGTGTGTGTGTGTGTGTGTGTGTGTGTGTGTGTGTGTGTGTGTGTGTGTGTGTGTGTGTGTGTGTGTGTGTGTGTGTGTGTGTGTGTGTGTGTGTGTGTGTGTGTGTGTGTGTGTGTGTGTGTGTGTGTGTGTGTGTGTGTGTGTGTGTGTGTGTGTGTGTGTGTGTGTGTGTGTGTGTGTGTGTGTGTGTGTGTGTGTGTGTGTGTGTGTGTGTGTGTGTGTGTGTGTGTGTGTGTGTGTGTGTGTGTGTGTGTGTGTGTGTGTGTCCGTTACGAAATTCGTCTAGCATGTTCTAGCCAACGCCCAAATTTTGCACAGCGCAAGCTACAAGCGTGAAAGTCCAATATGCAAAAGCACGAGCGGATCCGCTGAGTGGATCCCTCAAAATTGTGCGCCAAACGGATTCCTTGGCTTCTGGCCAGCGAAAGTGGGCCTGTACCACCACTTTTTGCGAAGTCATGGATATGTTTGACAAGCTAACGTGGAATCCGTAGACTTTAGCCCAGATAACTAAACTAAAGTTGATTACCTTATGAAAATGGCGCCAAAAAAATTAGGTGCGCAAATGTTCAATTTGCCAAGATTGTACCTGACCATTTGAGAAAATTTTTGCACAGAGATGTAGCACACGGTGATTATTGTCCTTATGACGACTATCAAGGCATAAATGTTCCAAAAGCCGATCCAAATTTGCATTCATTCTTTTGGGAAAAGTTTCATCCACACGAGAATACGATCTCACACAAAAAAGCTCTAAAAATAGTTATTTACAAATCATTTGTGATAGCCTGCATAGCGCGGTGAGTTTCAACGTTATTATTATGCCGCAATGAGTAAGACAGAAGTGCGAGCCTCTGTGAAGCAGAGGTGACACACTGGTTACAAATTAAAACACTGTAGATCATTGAAATTTAAATCAGTTTTAGCTTTTCGAATGACATTCGAAGTCACAGAATAAATGCTGAGACCTTGCTTCCTTCAAAAATTGTAGTGCCCCCTTTTTTTTGCAAGCGAGCCTGCGGGCGAAGGCTAGCTGACTAGGCCCAAACAAAGTTGCATTTCAGAGAAGAGCGAAGGTTATTAAGCACAGAAATGGGTAAATACTCTGGAAATTCATGTTCGGATAGGATTGTTTTGGGATGTGGTCGAGATGCTATCTCGTGTGTTTTCGGACAGCTTTGACAAAGATTTCTTCATGTGCGGCCGAAGAAGAAAGGATTGGCAAACCGAGACGCTGCTGTTCGACTGGAGTTGGTAGCCCATGAGGAATCCATCTCGCTAACACTCTTCTATAGCAAAGCTTGTGGAGACTACCAACTATATTCAAGGCATGTTCAAGATTCTTCTCCATTTCTCGAATTCAGAATGCTGCTGCACCTAATCAAGAAGATTGCAATCTTTTAATGTCTTTGCCCTCTCAGAACTCCTTTGTGATTGAGACTTGTATCACCGGAAGCAAAGCCTTTGTACCAACGGGCGACTGCAGATTTGGTGACCGTCCCTTCACCCATTGCAGTGTTAACATTTTCGACGACCTCGCGCGTACTGCTGCTGCGGTGCTGCTCGTAGTAAATTTGAGCACCAACCCATCTTTTTGGTTGGTGTAAGTTGCATTTGTTCCGAAAATGCCCCATTACTTTCCGACCACCCCAAGGCCTCGGGCAGAGTTCACGCGATTTTATCGTCGCGATTCTTCCGACAAGACAAACAGTTACGAGTCCATTGCATGCCGAACATCTTGCATTTCGGTTGTTGAGTTTTCCAACACGACCAATCGTGACTAACTATTACAACCGATATGCAAGATGATCGGACAATGGACTCGTAAGGTTTGTTGTCTTGTTGAAAGAATCGCGGCGATAAAATCGCATGAACTCTGCGCGAGACTAATAGTAATAAATTCCGTACACAGAAGGCACAAGGTTCTGCGGGTGGCTTTCCGAATATGCAAAAAAACGAAGTCTTTTCGAATTTCGCGGAATTTTTTGAAGTCTCCTTTCACCCAGGGTCGGCGTCGACTAGAAAAACTAACCTAATTGCGTTTTTCTCAGACTGTAAAAGCGATATCCCTTTTGCTTTTGCCCCAGAAACGATATCCAGCTTGCTTATAAGCCACTTGTGCTGTTGCCCCATCCTGAAAGTGAGTTGAGAAGAGCAGAGTGGGGCACCGCACATAACTACCTAGCTGTACAACGATGGATTTCATGATTCGCGGTTTACCCGAAGGAATCCATTTGGATTCGTTTATAAAGTTTACGTTCGAAAGTTTTACTATCATTACAGCAAATTTCACGATGCAACCTTTCAAGCATTTGTGTACGGTTGAAATACTTATGTTCAAACAAGTAGCAAAATGTTTTCGTCCTCCATTTGCTGGACATATGTGAAGTATGTTGACAGTGTATATTGAAGAATGAGGCATAGTTTATGGGATAAGAAACACTTCGCTTGTCACAATTGCCTCTCGCTTCATTTTTGGCATCGGGGTTAAAGGCAGTGTCCGAGCAAGAGCTCGATTCTGAGATTTTATGCTTACCCGGACCTATTCGCTACGCTGAGTCCAAAAATGCACATTGAAGAGCGCGAAAACGGCGAAAAACGGCTCCAACACAGGAGGGAATTAGCGGGTGGGCGAGGTCCTTCCCACTGTGAATTCACGCTTCCAGCTTCCGGAGCGATCTTCTCGCTTCCTGTTTTAAGTCGATCGTTCGTACTTGGCCGGTAGCGATGTTATAACGGTTAGCGGAATCGAGGTTACCGCTCCGGAAGCTAGGAGCGTGAATTCACAGTGGGAAGGACCCCGCCCAATTCTGTTTTTTTCCTGCGTTAGAGCCCTTTTTTTGCCGTTTTCGCGCTTTCCAGCGTGGATTGATTCAGCATGGCGAGTAGGCCCGTATAAGCATAAAATCTCAAACTCGAGTTTCTGCCCGGGCACTTCCTTTAATCTGAAATTGGGAAGAGTTGATCTCGCAAGACTACCAAACCATCGTCGACTCCCCGGAGTAGACGGGCGTGTCACTGCGGACTCGATAAACTGATGATATACCATCTCAAAACTCTAGTATCGTTGCCAACTGCGCAAGTCCGCAATCTTCGCCCGTCTACTTCCAGGAAACAATGATACCGTTCTTCTCGCCTGTCAATATGTGGACGGATCTCTTGCCGAACTTGACCGCTGATGTAAGGTAATTCATCTCAAACTGCCGATCATTCCTCGAACACGTAGCGAGACAAAACTTCAAAAGATGTCCGACACATTTTCATCTTCATTTTTCTACCTTTGTGTTCATACAAGGCCCTCACAAATCGAAGACTAATTGAAGAGCCACTTCATGGATATGTGGAATAAATGGAAGATACGAGACACGCGCACAACAAATGCAGCCAATGCTTTTCATAGTAAGAATATTTAAAGTGCTTGGAACGCTAATTCGCTGCAAGTACCTAACCATAGCCAAGCTTCTGCGAGACTGTATTACAACAATATCTTAAGGAGCACCTCTTGAACATGGAACGAGTGAGTTATATTCAATTTAGCGTTCGCGGTAATAAAGCTAAGTTGCAGAAACCGCTTGAAGGATGTTGAGAAAGAGGGACATTTGGAAGCAAGTGCGTATCAGAAGGTTGATGGAAGCTATAGGCTATTATTTTCACGCGCAATTTTTTTTATCACTGATGCCATCGTATGGCAAGGTTTACAACTATGCAAAAGAACTAATAATCATTTATGATTCACATGTTTGGACTATTGCATTATTGCATTACTGATACAACCTTGCCACTGCAGCGTGATAATTGACTTCACATGTGATGTTGTTTCTGTCAATTTTCTGGTGATATTCTGAAATGTGATTCATGTTTCTTTCTGTTTCCCGATGATATTTTCAAGTTGTTTATTTTGTACAATTGTCATTGCATAAATGTTGAATGTATAGCACATTCCTCAAAAAGTTTATTTAGACCAGTATAAGCATCAATTATCCATCAATAACCAACAATAAAACAAAAAAATACAAAAAGTACGATTAACAAATAATATTTGAATACAACGATATTAATAAACAATCAACCCTGGCACGCACCAAAGTGGATACCCCATGCCTCCGTATTATTGGAAAAAAATCTAGAAAAGGAGTAATAAACTTATTGGAACATCAAAACTCCGGACCTTAGAAAAAGATCTTAGCACAGTTAACCAATACAAAAAAATTGCACAGTCGCTGAGATCATCGACCACAACCTCAGACGCTGCATCTAAGGGTGCCTTCATACCGCGCCCGTAGCAGCCGTTGGCAGCCCGTAGCAGCCCGCAGCAGCCGCCAGCAGCCCGTAGCCGCCGCTGGCCGCTTTTGTCATGGAAGCGAAAATCATCAAATTCTTAGTACTTTGCGTGCGCCTGCCCATACTTTCCCTCTTCCACGCCGATGTGATATGACTGAAGCAGAACATCCTAAAAATTAACGAATAGCAACCTGCAGGAACTGGACGCATCCGAAGTCAGAAGAAATCACATCGCGAAGAAACTTTGGCGAAAATGGTTCATTTGTGAGAGGGAAACTGAGCATCAGTAGGATAATCAATCTACGGTAACAAGACAATAACAACAATGGACCAAGTATGATGATATATGAGATTAGAAACGTGGAGGATGGAGGGCATGGACGCATTTAAAATAGTAAGATCTTGATGATTTTGCGCTTGTATGACAAAAGCAGCTAGCGGCGACTACGGGCTGCTAAGGGCTGCTACGGGCTGCTGCGGGCTGCTGGCGGCTGCTACGGGCTGCTACGGGCTGCTGCGGGCTGCTGGCGGCTGCTGGCGGCTGCTACGGAGGACCGGCCCGCCGCCCGTCACCGTCGGCTCACTACGCGCCGCAGTCCGCGTCGCACTGAAACTGATCATTGAAGCGCGTTTTTGCGCTGGCGTTGAAAATATGCAAAAAGAGTTAGCACCATGCTAGTACCCATCACCACTGTTCATCACTTTGTAATCACCTAGCATAGGCACATCTGCCCGAAAAGGACGAGGTCCACGGCAAATCCATGGCCTCATGCCGTATACCCTCGATATCATCCCATATGTCTTCCCTCAACATGACGTGGATTACGTGGCTTGATGAGGCGCCGCCTCGCCTTGGGCTCGCGCCACGTTGCGAGCGCATCATTTGGCGCGACGTGGCGCTCAACACAACGTGGCGCAGGCTTTTCCACGTTCTTCTTGTTGCCACATCACGCCGAAAATGCGCACGCAACGTGGCGCAAGTCCGAGGCGAGGCGGCGCCTCATCAAGCCACGTAATCCACGTCATGTTGAGGGAAGACATATGGGATGATATCGAGGGTACCTTCCAGAACTCTACGAAGAAGTCGTTATGCAAAGATAAGTACCGTCTGCGCCCCAGAGAGGTTCCCATGTGAACCAGCGTGCGTACGTGATGCGACGCTGCCTTTCGCTCTTTTTGACACGTTTCTCTTGAGGTTTCAACGGAAGTGCCCGAGGTTAACACGTTCAAAAGTGCGAAAGGCAGCGAGATGACGTGGTACCTATGGGAACCTCTCCGGGGCGCAAACGATATGCTGTTTGTGTTTAGCATACCAGATAACCCTCTTAGACCAATCAAAGCCAAGTCTGTGGTTTTGACCCAGACACACAATGCAAGAAAAAAGTAAGTTGTCGGAAAATTTTCGTAAATAACGTGTGGGAGAATGGCCATCTATCGTGTTCCAGCAAAAATCACAGCTTTGAAATTTGAGACCTGGATGTTAGAATAGCGCCAATCTCATGGATGCGGAATGCTTGCCATTGCTATATAAAACCCCACCATCCGCTCAAGACTAGTGCGGGAAAAGGGGCTACACAACACGTGATCCTATCAGGGAAAACCGACTAAACAGCACAGCAACTCTATATTTCCACATCGCTTTACTAGTCATCTTCAGACAATGAGCGTGAATTGTGAAGCCTACAAGTCGTAGATGTTCATCCTTGTTGCGATGTCTGTTGCGAAAATTTCTCGTAGCGGATTTAGTGAGATTACTGTGACTTAATGAATGCGATAGTCTCGTTTGATAGGAAGGTATCGCCTCAAAACCACATTTAGCGACGTGTAAACCAATAGTTTTGGATTGGTATTACTGCCAGAACTCTGCCACGGATGAAGCTGATGAACTTATTGACAAATTTGGAATCCCGCTTAGGCCATATTCCCGTGACTGGACAAGCATGTGAGTGGACAGAGCCACTGCTCTAAATTTGCATACCATACTGACATCCTATCGTCCAACATGCCCACCATAAGGCCTTGTCTTCTTGGTGTGCAGAGTGAGTCTAATCCGGACCGCGCAAAAAAAGATCGTGATCTCAGCAACAGATTGCAATATTTTTATACATGTTCTATCCACTCTAAGGCTGCGTTCATACTGATTTCGTAATCCGGGAACAGTCTCAGCACAACGCTAACTTTGAGCGCTGTGCTGGAACTGTTCCCGACTTCGGGATCAGTATGAACGCAGCCTAATAATAAGAAGCTGACAATCAAAAATGGAGGAAAATTTTCGTCTGTGTAGACTCATGCCTTCTTCACTGCATGGTCTCTCCTTACTGCCTGCTCATATTTTACGTTTGACCCATAGTTGTGGTAGAAGCAATTGTTTGGCGTCTACCATGTGACACAAAAGCACACGAGGCAAAGTGATCGACTTGTTTGGCCAACAATTCCGCCCAACGGAGCCATAACGAAATCTACGCACAGAAATAACGTTTAAAAAACACTTTCCGTTTGGTAGCTTATAACAGTTGCGCAAAATTCTCATGTTCTTAATGAAACAAGTATACGAGTGCACGCGTCGCCTTTGAGCCGCGACGCGTACTGAGCCGACGGTGACGGGCGGCGGGCCGGTCCTCGCTGCTACGGGCTGCTGCGGGCTGCTGGCGGCTGCTACGGGCTGCTAGCGCGGCTGCCGGCGCGGTATGAAGGCACCCAAAGAAGCAACAATAAATTCATCAACAAACAAACGCGTCAACAATGCATCATCAAAGGCTCCAAAGTAACACAGAAGATGACATCAATGTTCAATCCACAAAAAGTTGCACACTTGCCTTACCATAACTGCGATCCTGCTCTGAGTCGAAAGACCTCCAAATGCGAGGATGTAATAATAAGCAAAACACTACGCAACGAAAAAGAACGACGAAGCAAGGCTTTAACCTTGTAAGCACGAAATAATTACTTAGCATAATGAAAAAGAAGCATCGAAAGTAAACCTAAAGAATAACAAAAATAGTAAAATATGATGAGTGAAAAACTAAAATATTGAAAAACTATTCACACCATCTGAATAAGTGCTTTGCGAACATTTGAGGGTGCAATTGCGAGGGACCAATGGATGATTTACAGCAGCATGCTATCATGCTCTGAGGTGAAAAATACTGTATACTTCAGTAAAACATTATTTATGAGCTTCTTCTTAAGTGGCCTACTTCCAAATCTTTGACTCCGAATCGTATGACGCTTCACTTTATCAAGAAGAGCACATGTGGTAGCGAGGCCTTTACAATTCCTATAACTTGAGCCTGATAAGACCTGAGGTTTCAATTAGGTAGAAAATTTCATTTGCAACCCCCGTCCCTAAAAAGAAACTACACGCTAGTTACAACTACCACCCCATCAGCATTACATTTATTCTTGCAGGAGTGTTTGAAAATTATTGAAGAAACACATGATAAAGCATCTCGATCTCCACAAAATCACATCCCCAGCCCAGCACGGGTTCCAAGAAGAGAAGCCGATCGTGACAGCTATACTGCAAACTTTGAATGATTGGACACGTTCCTTAGATGCTATTAAGGCCACTGACGTTGTATATCTCGATTTTACTCAAGAGTTCGATAAGATTGTGCACCAAAGCTTTTATAGAAGCTGGAAACGGCTGGATTGCCATTGTTCCTTGGATTCAAGCTTTTCTGTCCAGTCGCAATTCCATAGTTCGTGCAATTAAAGCTTTTTCCATTCTAAGGTCTATGACCAGTGAAGTACCTCAGAACGGAGTTCTTTCACCAACTCATTCATTATTTACACCTATGATCTACTGCAGGTTGTTTGCAATGGTAGACTCTCATGCTGAGCTTTTGCTGATGATTTCAAACTTTATAGTGCTGTATCACGGAAACAAGAGGTTGCGAAAAGCTTCAACTGCCGTGGTCAAAAAAGTGGATCTACCCATTTTCCAGGAAAATACTAGAGTATTGCACATCCCAACGACACTGAATAGTTCTATCAGCTGGATGGGAAGCTGACAGAGTATGCCGATGAATCGATTGACCTAGGATTCTTAGTGGATGGTAGCTCTCATTTAACAAACATTGTGAGAGAAATGCGGGAAAACGAGCCCTTACTACAAATGACACGGATATTCTAATCCGTGCATATTACGTTTACTTTTGCTCACTAGTTGAATATGATACCATTACTTTTGATCTCTCCTTGAGTCACGTTGCCCACCGATTAAGATCGAAAATAGCTGGGTTCGTCAACTGCCGGACTTCAAAATTCGCAATGAAAGGATGGGTGATGGGTCTGGGAAATTGGGTACGGGTCAGGAATCACGATTTTTCGCGAAGCGACGCCGCAACGCTACACCACCAGTACAAGACTCAGCTTCCGCAAGTACTCTCTGCGCAATGTTGCTTCAGAGCCATGTACCTGCCGCCACTCGCCACCCCCCCCCCCCTAATGTGGCCCTTCCACTTTAGCACCGGAGAGTTTTTGTGAGGCACAAAACTTCAGGGCGGCGAGCGGCAACCGCGTACGGTGTGACCCCTTATCTGTAGGCGGAAAATTTGAGCCTGAGACGGCAAAAGTTTGATCTTTACATGGCACATTATCCTGGGGGTCACTTTGAGCGCAAGAACTCTATAACTGGAGGTGGCCCAAGTAAGATTGAAATATTAGAATGTTAAGGATTGTGAGGATAAACTTTTCCGTAAATGGAACCACCGCGACCTTGACTAGCAAGAATGCAGATGCTTCGGTAAAACTTGGTCAAAGAGATATTGTTTAGAACCACCTATTTTCATCTTTGAACTGCATACTGATTACGAAAATATTGACAGGGCAGCGCGGAGCCGAGTTTGACAACTAGTCTTATATATAAAACTGAATGTCTGTATGTATGTTCCGAATAGAAAATTCCATTTCTGAACCGATCCGTACCAAAATCGACTTTTCCAAACTTCGAGCTGTCAAGTCCAGGAGGTGCACTCTCCCGACTTGAATCCTTCACCCTGGTTGTTCTGCTTTACATGAACATAACATTATGACTATAATCTTTATTGTATATTTGGAAGGTAAAAAGAGGGAAAGGGAAACCGCCGGTCACCCGGTTAAGCACAGCTCTTCTGGAGTCGCTGGGCATCGCCCGGTTGGCTGGGGACTGTCGGACCATCTAATTAGTCTGCGTCTCGACAGAGCTACGGGGCTGAGAGTGGCACACGGGGATAGGTGACCATGCTGACTACAAAAATATTATTAACGGGGCCGAGCGGAGCCGCGTCTGCCAGCTATAATCGAGTAATATCTCCTCCACGACGAAGGCGGTCGCCCAAACAGGTTGAGATCATGCAAAGCTGACGCGCACGCGGCGCGCGGGCAATTGTCAACCACAGGGCGCGCGCACGCTCGCGTGGATGACCGCTGACCGAGCGTGCGCGCGCCCTGTGGTTGACAATTGCCCGCGCGCGGCAGCCTTGCACGCTTTCAACCTATTTGGGCGACCGCCTTCGTCTTGGAGCAGATATTAGATCCAGGATAAGGACGACAAAACGCGCATTGTGTGCAGTGACACATATGAACAAAGAATTGGCTCGACTGTAATTATGCAGAAAAACCATTGTAGAGACGGAAATCAAAAATGCGACGCGCGCCCCGCGCCATCGACATCGTATGAGTGCCCTACTCTTATTAATCGTTTGCTTACATTAAAATGGTTTGAAAATTTTTGGTTAAGAAGCCATGGGGTTCCGCGGAAGTGCAAAATCCATATAAGGTTACAAATGACTTGAATGTACAGTCCGGGATCAGGCCGAACACATATCGTTGATTCGTTGACCGTACGGACTGCTCAAACGCTGCGGGCCACGCGTGGCGCGGCTAAATTGTCGCGAGGCACGAGTTGTACAATGGCGAATTTGCACTGGGGCAAGCGTTTTACCTCGCGGAGTGTGCTCCGCAGTGATGACTGGTCCGTGCGGTCAACGAATCAACTACAGCTAAATTTGCGCGATCGCATCGCTAGGGGTTTGCGGTGCGCCTGATGCGGATTGGGGCAGAATGTAGAGCTAATCCGTAAAATCATGTGCGTTTACACAGAACATGCACTTTGCTTCCAGATTTCATCAACAGAAAAACGTATCCTTAGTAGTGCTCAGTTTGGGGCTCGGCGCGAGGGCCCCGAAATGCAAAAAACAAAGTCCTTTGGTTTCATAATGAAAGTACGATATCCGCCATGAGATATTAGAAGAGAAAACACATGAAAAGGAACGGAACAAAGCAAAACGAAAAAAAATGCCAAAGAAACATCACAAACACGGTGATATTCGTATTCTTCGGATTGGCGGCATGATGTAGTATCCCGCGCGCAGTCTACGCGCCGGAGCAGCGTTGCACCGTCATTCGAAATTTTCAAGGGGCTGTAACTACGCGGGGAGGAGGGGGTTTGAGACGGTTTAGGAACCAATTTGTAAGGTTTGGGTTGTAGATAAAATTATGTAAAGAAGGTAAAAAAATTATATGAAAGAGAGAAAATTTACGATTTCCTCTTCCCCAAGCTACCTCAGGTGGTTCCGGTGGCCTGAAAGCTCTAACTCCGAGAAAAATTGGGCCGCCTTCAGTTCACATTTTTTCATAGTTTTTCGTAAATAGTCTTAACTCCTCATTGCCCATCTACACTCTTTTTTCAACCCGTGACGAAACATTCCAAGTGGAGCAGCGCGTTCGCACCGCCACTGGCTCAGTGAGATATTAGATTAAATGGAGTAACGCAGACTGCAAAATGGCGCAAATCTTTGCGAACGGACTCCCACCAGTCCAATTTCCGCCTAAGCTGAGTTGCTTATTTACGCACCAATTTTGGTGTCATTTCATTTCCATTTCTCTGTAAAAAAGCCCTTTGTTTGTTTGGGAGATCATGCCACTGGCATGCCGAGTGCCGTCGGCACGCCGACCCCATATCGAAAAACAGCTGTATGCTGTCTCGCAAGAGCAATATTTCCTTTGCTTTTTCTACAAAAACGATATCCAATGCTTGGTAAGCCACCTGTGCCGTGCCCTGCCCTTATTAGTGTACTTTTTGTAGTTCCCAGTCGTTCCAGAGTTAATCAGACCATGCTTTGATGGATATGCACTCTTCGGTTAAAGATTTGATTTTGACGCCATATTGCATATCGTGTGCATTTGCACGCATCACATTAGTTTTCGATTTAGCTGTGTGTTTCGCGTACTCATGTGCCTGAATGCTAAGTCGGGATCTCCATAGAGACCACCTAGTTCACATGTGTTTTCATCGTGCCCACAACCATGGCAAGCGCGTGGCGCAATATGTGTCCGTGTGTGTTTGCGTTCCCCTATCGATCCCGCATTTTTTGTTGTGTTCGCATCGTCCGTTCGTGTGCGTTTGTGTGCTGTGAGAGAGTATATGAGTTTGAGTGTTTGTGCAAGAGAATATCCGTTCGTGCTCTACGCTCTTCTCGTCAGCTGACCTTTCCACCGGTTGCGTCAAACATCAAGGTTTTTAATCGGTCATATTGATCATCTCGTTTCCAGAAGGAAGGAATCACACAGGTGCACAGGGTATCGGGAAAAACTTGGTTCTTGGTTTCATTTGTTTCATACATATGAATTAAGCAGCGATAGAGGGGAACGGGAGGAGGGGGGACTCGTGGTAAAAAAAATGATCAAGAGATTATGTTGTAAGTCCTCTTGTCTTTGAACCTTGGCATGTTCTTGCAGGTGAATAATTTTAATTATTATATCATGCCGTACAGGTTGTTATAGATTATATACTTTATTGCCCGACGTTTCGGCAAGACGCCGTCTTCAGGGGCTGAAAAGGCGTCAATCACATTGATACACGATCTCTGCCGCCAAATATCTCCACCGACTTGCCACTCGATTCGTCTTGAGTGGAAGCAGGGAGTTTGGGGGCGATGGTCTACCCACCAAGTATATCACCGATGTTGTAGCTAACAGCCGCTCCGGATATGCTTGGTCGAGTGCGGTGTCAAATGAGTACCCAAGCTACTATGGGGCTGCTTAAGTAGGGCACACAATCTTGTGTGTGATTGTGATTGTGTGATTGTGTGTGTGATTGTGATTGTGTATTTATATTTATATTTATGATTGTGTATTGTGACTGTATACTTAAGCAGCCCCACAGTAGCTTGGGTACTCATTTGACACCGCACTCGACCAAGCATATCCGGAGCGGCTGTTAGCTACAACATCGGCGATATACTTGGTGGGTAGACCATCGCCCCCAAACTCCCTGCTTCCACTCAAGACGAGTCGCAAGTCGGTGGAGATATTTGGCGGCAGAGATCATGTATCAATGTGATTGACGCCTTTTCAGCCCCTGAAGACGGCGTCTTGCCGAACCGTTGGGCAATAAAGTATATCATCTAATAACAACCTGTACGGCATAATATAATAATTAAAATCATTCACCTATAAGATCAAGAGATTATTTGGCTAAAAAATATGACTAATGCACGCACAGCATCCTCACATCAACTTCATTGGACGTGACTAGGCAGGAGGCGGGTCATAACACGCATTTGCTTACGGTGTTGCATGGAACAAGTTCTTTTGTTGTTCATGTTTTCATTTGTTGTTTCGCCATATTAGTGTTCATGAGCCCTTTCATACAAAATGTAAAAAATTAGTGTATTTTGATAGAAAATGCACTGACGATGAATATGAATTAGTTCCTCTTTGTTGGACTCAAATGAAGACTCCGTACTAATGTTTGTAGGGAAGGGGGGGGGGGCATCGTAGAAAAAAGGCGCCCCTTCGAACAATAAATCCATCAAAAACATCCAAAGATACCCTATACAAAGATTCTTTCTGCGACTGGTTTGAATATGCGATATACCTAATCAAAGTTGAGCCAGTGCTCAGTTAAGTTTTACTTGGAAATCGATATTTCGAAGAACTTTATTTTATTTATTTTATTTTATTTATTGCGTAGGAATTTCCTATGCATATTACATTCAACAGAACAACAAGTCTAGTTAACAACACAAATCAGCACAACAAACTAGAAAGGTCTAACAATCACATAAGGAACTATGGCGAAAGAAGATAGTTCTCAAGAATCATTTTAAACTGAGACAATTTTAGAGGAAGCATACCCTTTCTCATCATTTTATCTAGATCGCCGCTGACTCTGTTTGTAAAGAATCTTCTTCTCACATTCCTCCCTGCTCTTGGTATTACCATTTTTTGAGGTGCCCTCTAGTAATAGAACTTCTAGTCTCAAAGAAGTTAGCGGGATTGAGTTGGCAATCTCCGAATAATATTTTGTGAGCCATGATAAGAACAAGCTTTCTTCTTCTATTGCACAGGCTGACCAATCCCAAGATTTTATTTCGATCCTTTCCGTTGGGTAAAAGTTCGTATTTGAGGCCTTTGGTTCTAATCAATAATTTCCTTGTAAAGCAGTTTTGCACTCTTTCTAGTGCTTGTACAGTTCTCTGCTTCGTTGGATTGAAGATTACCGTTCCATACTCCAATAGAGGTCTTACATAAACCTTATATGCCCTATGAAGTGACATCTTGTATGGGCGATGTGGACCGTCTCTCTTACCGTTCTTTGACTGCACTTCTGTACGAGCTTATACTTGCCGCCGAATCTCTGCCGCTTGGTGCAATTGCACATCATAATTCCACTCTCCAGTTGATGTTACCCACTGCTTTCTATTTTTATAATAGCTCAAAGTCACAATTAAGTCATGCCCATGGGACTTATGTGCTTGATAGTGGAAATAACTGTACTTCTTGGTTTTTGCCTTTGCTCGAGTCTTTCCTACAAGCATATGATAGCTTCTGGATACTTCATATGATAGCTCCTAGATGCCTAATGATTGAGTTGAGTGTAATTAAACCTTTTGTTAGTGTATCTAATATGTCCTTGTGGCATTTGATGGGCGCAAAGATTGTCAATTTCTTCCACGATTCCCTGAAGACGCTATAACTGGGTATAAGACCTTTATAAATGTGGCAAAATTCGATTTTGGCTTTGCAAGGGTGTATCATTAGAACAAGATCACGCATGGAACAAAATTACATTCTTAACTCAGCTCAATAAGTTCAGGTATCGAAAAACACATATGTAAGCAAAAAAAAACAGGTAAAAACTATAGTTAGCACCGAATAATTTTCGAATATTCATATTCGAATGGTTTACTCGAACTAGAGCAGTCGAATATTTAGGGAAACGCACTTATTCTATTACTCGATTAGGCGAGTAAATGAAAAACACTTTTATTCGAATGTTTGTTTATTCGATTCGTCGAATAAACAAACATTCGAATAAAAGTGTTTTTCATTTACTCGCCTAATCGAGTAATAGAATAAGTGCGTTTTCCTGAATATTCGACTTCTCTAGTCCGAGTTAACCATTCGAATACGAATATTCGAAAATTATTCGGTGCTAACTATAGTAAAAACTAAGGGCAAGAGAATTCATTGCATGACTGCGTGCGCGACGCACACGCCACCATTGTCATAGTTTAGGCTGCGTTCATATTGTTCTCGAACTTTCAGATCAGTATGAACGCAGCCTTACGAATGTCCTTTCCGGTGGTAACAGTTATTACTATACATAATATATCGTGCGCTGCACTGACAACTTATGCTCTTCAATACTTCTCGAATTCACATCATGGTTTCTATTACTAGCCATAAGTATATTCAGATATTTTTTAAGCGATCATTTCGCAACTATAGGCGATTCATAGCACGCAAAGAATGCGGACATATCGGCGTCTCCGTGATTGAGCGCTCTTTCGTTCCTCTTACCGTCTGCTATCTCTTCTATGCAGAAACTATCTTCGTCGGACGCAGCGGCGCCCAGTCTTTGCGTGGCATGAATCGACGATACTCAGTCCAACAAAATGGTTCTCATCGGCTGTTTACACTCAAACATTTCACCGCAACTTCCGCAAACAAACTAAATTTGCAGCGGTTCCGTAGGACTTAGTTCACTGATACGTGGAAACGTTGAAAATGCGAACTTCCGCAGGAATTTCATTGGACTGGTTGAAAACGGGAACTGCCGGAAATTTTTTTTATAAAGCGCTGCGGAAATTCCGAATGCCAGCGGTTCCGCAGCACTTTGACCTGCCAGTACTTCCGCAGGTTTCTGAGTGCGTTGTCTCTTACGAACTTGCTTCGCCAACAATCGGAATGCATTGTCGAAATGTCCATAGTGCAGAGGATAGGTGTCTCATAGTCAATAGAGCAAGGTGCGAATTTTGCTTGGGTATTTCTTTTGCTGTTGCGGATCACACCGCAGCACGTTTACGGAACTTCCGGAGGTGACCCAGCGGAACTTTCCCAAACGCTTTGCGGAAGTTCCGGCTAATTGTCTGAGCAGTCTCTTTAGGTGCTGCAAACTTTCTGTCGCGGTTTCCTGACCTTTCTTGCTTTTTCTTTCGGGAATATTACTGCCAAAGAAGTTTCTGAGATACTAAAGACTGCCGCTCAGTTTGCATCCTCATTTTCATCTTGTTGAACTAGTTAGCTTTTGAAACTCAAGAAAATATCAGAAATGAAACGTTCTTCCCACATGTCAGAACAAAAAAAAGTCACGCGTTATAACTACGAAGTGCGGCAAGCTATATTCTCACAGATTTTACTGCAAACTAAGTAGAGCAACAATTACTGCTTATGAGTGCTGTCTCCGCGGACCACTGGTTCCTAGAAAGTGTGCAGTAGTCTGCGCCAGAGGACCACTTCCGGCTGAGGCAGCGCCTGTCGGGTCTCTTCTTCTGTGGCTTCCCTTTACTTCCACGTGCGTGCCCGCGGAGGTGCCTGTAGACAAGGAGAATTTTCTCAGCACTCGTTGCTTTCTTGATTCCCGAAATGGTTTCCCGCATTTGATTTAGTGATTCACAAGCACATAACGATACTCAGTAAGATAAGATCCGGGCAAGGCGCTGGTATCTTCTTTATCGTGACAGGTACCCGGACAGGTACCTGGCTTTGAAGGGAATCCAAGGTGTATCTGGCACGTGGTGCTTTTACTGGAACCGATTGTGGGCACTGTCCAGGCTACAGCGCTAATGATTCATCCATGGCCCGGGAATCTATCTAAATTCCTGTTCCCAGTACCGCAGCGGAGATTTCATCTGCATGGGGTCCCCGCGTGAAAGCATGCAAGCCGATGCCCGTCCGTTATACGTACTGGGGACGGAGGAGAAGAGTTTCTCGATCGTGAATGAAGCATCAGTGCTGCTGCTTGGACAGTGCCTTGCCTTATCTAGGGCCCTACATGCATACGCAGGATGCCATAAGGCTTCAAACCATCCAAAAAATCCCCTACTTAAAATCGTCTCAGATAATGGAAAACTGACATCTGATAGCAGAGAAGTGTTTGAAAGGAGAAAGATGGCTGAGAATTTCAGTGCGCGTGCAATGGCCGCAAGCTCAACAACTCTTGCGATCGCGCAAAGCCCTATACCAGATCCGTCTTGACGCTGCCTCTAAATTGCATGCAAAGAATCGATTAGCGTCGATTAGCTCAGGTGATGCGAAGGTTTGAGTTCTGCAATTGCACCAGATGAGCCAAAAATCTGCCGCAATTTTGTCTTGTAGGTCAACTTTCTCGTGTTTTTTTTCAGCTCTTCTGTGTATTGGCTTTCGTACATACTTATGTATTAAGATTTTACAACTATCATGTGTCGCTAACGAGAACTTGATTCGGGTCATGTTTTGCCGCTCGGCTACGTCCTTATCGCTATAAAACTACGTCATCTCTTCTTGGCTTCTGTTCGTGCACTAGGCGCGGCTAATGTAAATCAATGCAGCACGTTTTCCATGTGGTTTGATTGGACACTCGGCAAACAACGGATGTCCTCGTTGCCCTTTCCATTATCCATTTGGAGGAGAAGTTTGCAATCACGCAATTTCATGATTCAGTCTGATCTCTATGATTTTGGTTCCATTTTTTGTCCGATACATTGTTTTCTTTCGCTAAGTTGGGCGTTGTAAACTGTCAGCGCTGAAAGATTTCAAATTTCTTTGTCATAAGACATGATTTCTTCGTTTCGCAGTTTTTTCACACTTCGTTTACTTTCCTAGTTAATGCCCACCCACTGATAAAGATCTCATGCCATACGCTTATTTGCTTATCTTCTAGAAACTTTCATAAACGCACATCGTTTACGTGCCAACTCGCATCGCATTCCATATCACTCTTTCTCGCTCCACTCTCTCTCCGCTCTCCCACTTTCTCCCACTCTCTTTCTCTCCTTCACATTGAAGTTTTTCACCCGACTTGGCGTCAGTTTCAACTGAAGTACGCGTTGTCACGTGTGCTGTGTGCCACATGGCGCTGGCACGTACCATCGATTATCGATCGATTGTTCTGTGTTCCTTGAATCAGGATACTGTGTCATTTCAGTGCATCGCACTGCACACTCGCCAAGGACTGCAGTTGGACAACAGAACACATTAGGCGCTCCGAGTGTGTGTTGTGTGTGTGTTTTCATACATTCGACATCCGAAGGGCGTGGACACGTGGTGCGTGCGCGCGTGTGTGTGCGAGCGCGAGTGTTTCAACTGTGTGTTGCAAAGCAACGCGCACACATCGTGTGTGCTTCTTTCTTCGATGATGCTGCGAAGGCTTCATCACACCACCGTATATTCATTACTGATTCTGCTGATTATTTTACCGGAATTACTGCCAGCTGTTCCCGTTCAGGATAATGCTGTGCGGATACGAAGGTGAGCACAAACTGTTTTTTTTAGTTATGTAACTATTATTTTCTGTTTTTTGACGTTTTGAAGATTCGCTCTGATTTTACGTTATCTTCATACACATTTACATAATGATACATCTTTGGAAATGTGTTCACTGGAAAGAATCTGCTTTTTCGGCTTTTGCACGCGTTCGCTCAATCCAGAATTTATCTGTTCCTTCACCATGTAGACTTATAACATTTGCTCTGTGACTAGGAGACTAATGCTTGATTTTGGTTCTAACAGGTGCTACTTGTGTTCTATCTAGTCTATTATTATTTGCTACTTAGAAAACTGGACAGAACTAGTTCAGTCTTGTTTAGACAATATGTGCAAAGCGATTTCGAGTCTCTTAGTCTTAGATTGAAGGATACCTTCATTCTACCTGGAATTATAACTTCCATTATCCCCTGGGATGTCCTCATGTTTTATTGTAACTCATTTCTTCTCTGTATATCACGTCATATTACTCACACTTTGGAGATCACCATACTAGCAAGTTCGCTGATCTTTATTTTGTGTATCTCAAATAGGCGCACTATAGGTTAACAATCTTTGACCAAAAGTTCTGTACCAAAGTGTTCGACCCATTGTTGAGCTTATTTTGGAAAGTCAAAGAGGATTTTGTGTTATGACCTTGGTTTGTTTATTGTTCATTCATTTTTGAATGTCGTAACAGCCTTTTCATTTACATTTGTTGAAGTGCATCGGTCATTCTGCCGCTACAAGCTTATTGTGGAATTTCGGTCAAGCTAACAGTTGCCTCCGAAGCCAATTTTGTTTTCAAGACCCTAGCAGAGGTTTGATATGACACCTCGAGCGAATTTCGTGAACTAAATGAAAGCAAACCATTTAGTAAACTGATCCGATTTACTTCACTATTTTTGGAGCCTACATGTGACCTTGTCGCCGGGCATAACAGAAAACAGTGTTATATTCCATAATGTTTTTACGTTATGATATGCAAACAATCTACCAGTTCCAATATTATATGGTTACCTAGCTGTCAGTGTAATAATTTCCAGAAGTGGAGACTCATCGTTAACTACTGCAACAGCCATCGACCCAGTCAGCGCATTATTAGGAGATAATGAAAATGTACCTTCACTGGTGAGTTCTCGTATAATTATTTACAATTCACCATACAATTTGTTATCTAGTACGTTTGTACTTTGTTCATTCGAGTAAGTAACATTTTGACGTAGAACAGAGGGATCTTTTGGATCGTGTCCAGTGAATTATTTTAATTTGTTTTTGGCTTTGTGTTCTAAGATTTGCTATCATTTTCAATCACTTGGTTGCTGTCTTTTTTGTGACCATCTCCCTCAGAAGAAAAAAAAAGATCAGATGGATTTAGAGCGTTTGTACAGGAGATGTGCTGTATCGGAATAGTATAGAATAAGCTGATAGTATAAGCTGCTGCCATTCCATTTTTCTGCACTTACAGTCGAAAATTCTATACCGCGTGGAACTCGCAACATTCAATGTTTGTCGAAGGCATCATTTTTCCGATTCCAAAAAACCTCATGTGAGTGAAAGTCTGCAAAATCGATGAATGCCATGCACAAGGGTGAATACGAATTATGAATTTGTTATGTGTTACGGCCAGAGTTCAACTCGATGTTTTTTTTATCGAATTCCTTCCTGATCGATTGTTTGAATATGGTAGCCAGCTTTGGAATGATTTTATCAGTATGAGCAAAATGTTTTGCTGGGCTGAGGAGATTTTACCTACATATTATGCTGAGCAAAACGTCATGTCTAGATTATGTGAAGATAACCATCTGTCTGATCAGCTTGGCATAGCTTACAGTCTCATGGACTGCTCATCTGAGTTTTCTGACTTGCTTTTGATCCACTGGAGCGAAATTGTGTAGGTTTTAGTCTATAAAATGTGAGTTAGAACTCAGATTTGGAAAAACAGTAGCAGAAGAGAGCTGCAAAAAAACTGAGGGGTGCTGATATGCGTTTTCTGATCCTTTGCGTAATGCGCTAATAATTCAGAAGGTATACGTGCATTTGCGTATGCCGCTACGCATTTTTGGTATTCTATCAATTCAAATGACAGGCTGAATGGGCACTGAGCGTGGGCACATCGGCTACATTCCAATATGCGTGCGTAATATGAGCCATTAACGCGCTGTGTGTGGCATGAAATCAAACTTATAAGACCCTGCACACGCGCTCAGCCTTGATGCAGAGCGCAATCTCAGAAGCTGCAAGAGGGAAATGCTGGGAATGTTTTAATCTGCCTAAAAGCATTGTGAACATGGCTGCAGCAGCAAATAGCTATTAGGGGACAAATAATATGTTATCTGACTGATTTTGCAGGCGCTGGCTTCCTTGTCATTCTGAGATTATACGGAGGGATGCATGAGTTGGGTACAAAAAAAGTATAGTTTGGTTCTTTGAAGCGAGATTGGATATTGCTCCTTTTTTTCGAGATTAATTGCTGGAGCAGCTGAACTAAAACATGCACATTGAGGATTTCAGTTTCAAACGAGTGGCTTTTGGATTACAAACATTTATCTGGCACTCAGGTTATTTACAAACTGCAAATCAAGGAGAGTAGAAGGAGAAGGGGGGATGGTAGTTCATGTAAAATAAAGTTTAATATTCAACATGTTATTTATTGTCTTAACTCATATTTTGGATAGACCTCCCACGTTGCGACTCGTCTGAGGCCGTAAAGCGTTTCTTTTCTGCTGCGCTTTGTGACTGTTTTTATCCTCAAAATTTCAGGGATAGGTGCAGAAATGGGTGCATGAAGTTTCATGTTTGAACTCTTATTATCATTGTCGCTATGAATTGAGTTTCGAGCTATCGCTTAAAGGCACCGTCCACTCAGATTTTCGACTTCCACGTTTTTGTCGTTTCCGGGCCTTCTCATGTCCCTGATTCCAAATATGAAGTCGAGAATGCGCGAAAACCCCGGCAGTCCCCGTTCCGGAGAACCCACAGGCCGGCTTTCCGGAACGGTGATTGGATGGGCGCGCACAAAGGGGCGGGCATGGATGGGGGAGGGAGGGCATAAATGGGGGTCTTCGTGCATCTTCGTTATTCTAAAGCGATTTTCTCGCTTCTGAAGCGGCATTTTGCGCCGCGATGGGCAATGGATTGATAGGGGGTCCTACTGTTATATGCTTTTAAAAGCTCAACACCCTCAGCTTAGGGTGGACGGTGCCTTCAAGCCAAATATCAATTCTCAGTACTTAAAATTCATGCATGTTCTCGTAAATGCTATCCAGATTATATAACACGAATTGACATAGGAACAGTTTTGATTTTAAGTCATGGAAACGGATAGTTTTGAATTACATAAGACACTAAAGCAGGTTTGGCCCATTTCGGTCCATTCTAGTGATTTTACGGTTAGATGTAACATACTACATACTTTGTTTTTGACTCGCCTTAATGTCTAGGAGGTGAATTCATCTCGATTAGGTCCATTGATTCTGCGGGGTCTAGAAAATGTTTGACAGCACAGCTTATGTCGATGCCAAATCGTTTTTCCCTTGTTTTCGCTTCTACATCTTTTTTACTCCTGAATAATGGTTGTGTACGAATGGCTGAGTTGTTACCATGACAATCTTTCCTATGAGGTGGAAGCGTTTAATAAGATGGAATTTGCTGCTATAAGCTATGAGTCAGAAACAATGACAGCAAACTGTGTAATTGTTTTGCGTCCAAGACGCGATATGTTTTACTTCATCACAAGCAGAAACCTAACTCTAACTCTTTAGCCATAACCTATTTTTTTCGCTAATCAAGACTTGAAATTATACCCGTAATCAGGTGCACGTCAGCTACGATGCCATGGCAAAGCAGCTAAGGGCATCCGAGTAAACAATCATCATCATGAAAAACACATCTGATGTGACGGATCTTTGAACTTGGGGGAGGTATTCTTGCTGGTATTGTGGCGCATTGCACGAAGGTAGAAAGGATTTTCGATAACTTTGACTTTAGTGCATTTTTGGGCTGAAGATCATCCCTGAAATATGTTTTCGATAACTTCACCTTGTTTACTCCTAAGAGGGCACAAGAGAGCACGCCTTTACGAAATCGCCTCTGGCACTGAATATACTTCACGCGATCCAATCCCCTCACATTCTGGCAGTGTGCCAGATGTTCAAATCCAACACTGGCAGACTGCAAATGCGTAGCGGTTATGATTTGTAGATTGATGGGATGCCCTATCTTCTGTACAGTCAAAATGCATACCATGAATTATGAACAGTTGGAGTATTGCCAATTGGGTGAGGTATACCTGGGAAGCGGTGAATTCCCGCTTGCATGGTAAACAGAAATGCTGCCAAGCGAGACTTCCTGGCATACTTTCTTCAAAGTTTGACGCTTCTTGTACGCAATACAAGACATTTTGTGAGATCCAGCCAACTTGATGTTATTTGTGGAGCAACATTACCCGCAGCGCGCTCTTGCACTTCTCTCCCTCGTGCGTGTTTTACACGCAGGCAAGCGATTTGTATGCACATTGCGCAAAAGCTAAAAAAAAACACTTACTATGGCGACGAGGAAGTCTTTAGTGGACTAGTCTTTAGTGTGCTAGTTGGTGTGCACTAGCAAAGAAAGCGGTGCACACCAGCTAGCACAAAATGAGAAATTCTACGTAATAACTAACATGGGGTTAATAGGTTCTTTACTGGTTTAGTCTTTTCAATTTTCTATCAGTTTAAGCCAAGTTCAAAGTTTTGTGATAAGAAGAGCATTATCCTTGGCTAGATAATATATCTATTGGTGACGATTATTGTAGAATTCTTGCGCTGCCGACTGTAGCTCCGTCGTGGTCTTCGAAGCGCCGTAGCCCCCTTCCCATCCTCCCCTCTATCCTTTGAAAAGATAGAGGAGGGGTGGGGGGTGTTTTTTTTGGGCTGAGGACGCTTCGGTGCAGGGATGGCTGGGCTTGCCTGGGAACGGTTGTCTCGTTTAACTGGCTTTCGAAAATTTAGTACCCCGTAGCCGCAAACTCCATCGTTATATTCTGAAAACGGAGTTTCCAAAGCCCACCAACCCCGCCCATTTCAACTGAATGGGCGTCATAGGTGGTTGGAACCGGCCAACTATTCCTGTGATTCTTGAGGTTCCCGCAACAATGTATATTGCGAAAACAACAATGTATACAGAAATTCGCAAGCGCTCCGTGGTGCTGCACATCGGAAGTCGAGAAATCGAAGGAGTTGCAGGAATTACAGGAATCGCAGGAATTACCTCCTGGAATAGTATGGCCGGTCCAGTTGAGCTCGTTTTTAGGACTTAACACATGAAGTGGTGGGGGTTGGAATCTACTACAAAGACTGCCAAAACCGGACAGTGGTCTGTTTTGCC
Source organism: Cylicocyclus nassatus (assembly GCA_958299035.1). Taxonomy (NCBI): domain Eukaryota; kingdom Metazoa; phylum Nematoda; class Chromadorea; order Rhabditida; family Strongylidae; genus Cylicocyclus; species Cylicocyclus nassatus. Next base: position 78,954,159 of record CATQJL010000223.1, read on the forward strand.
GAACTACTTTTGAAGAGAGCGGAGACGCTAGGCAGATGCTCATGCGGTATACGCCTACTCATCTTCGTCGTCCTGCATGAAAAGAAAATAAATATTTCTCTATTTCGGAAATTCATAAAGTTCAAGATTTAGGTCGCGTAGTCGAAAATCAGCTGAACTCATGATTACCTTTGTATGGTTGAATCACATAAACTGAGTTCCAATTAGCCGACATAAACTAATCACATAAATTCATAAAGTTCAAGATTTAGGTCGCGTAGTCGAAAATCAGCTGAACTCATGATTACCTTTGTATGGTTGAATCACATAAACTGAGTTCCAATTAGCCGCTCGTTTGGTTTGATTAGGAAAAATTCAACCGCCAAATTTTGTTCATACTTACTCCGGCGTGGACCTATAAGCGTCTTCATTTACGGTGATTAGAGAAAACTGAGAACTTTGATGGTATTCGCATGAGGGATCAAGGCACCCAGATTTGCCTGAATATCCCCTTAATATCTGATGTCAAGCACAGAATTAGGCTGTTAATCTTCCTTTAACCAGGCCTAGTGGAAAGTTTGCGCTTACTGCTTGCAGTATGTTCCAGCGCTTCGCCAATCGAGTTCCTTATCCTCTTTCACCTCCGAAAAATTTTGCCATCAAAGTCCTCATTTCAATGTGGATATATTTGATTACACCAGTTTTATCGGTCAACAGGCTATAAGTGCTCCACATTTCCTTAGAGCACTTACAGTTTTCTTTTGCAGCAACGAACCTGTGCTTTAAGTGAGCCCCTAAAGTCATCATTTTCCCCCATAAGAATAACCAGATTGTTTTCTTCTTCTGCAAAGGTGTTTGCAATTTTTGCAGAACGGCAGAGAACCGTCATGTTTTGTTCTGCATTCTTTATGTTTTTCAAACACATGATGATAAAAGTGCCATTCTTTGAACCGGGCATGACTGTCTCAAATCTTCGATTGATTTTAATGGGCGTACAAAATTGCGATGTTTTGGATGGAAAAGTAAATATTTTGAACAGGGAATAGTTTTATGGAAAATATTTTCGGTTTACATGTTAAATAGTATAGCTATATTGGGCTTTGTGTTGATGTTATCGCAAAAGTAATCCAAAATTTGTTCGAGCACAAAATCTAGTGCAGCAAGAATTCGACCTGGAAACATTGAAAGCAGTGCAGGGAATTTGGATGCAGACTTTCTATGTGGATACCGATTGAGAAGGACTTAAAGGCACCGTTCAACCAAAATGGGGTCGATGAGATTTTGACGTCTAACAGTAGTAGTGGGACCCGCAATTGTATACTTGCTCAACTCGCGTTGCGAAAAGTGGCTTCTGAAGCGAGAAAACTGCTTCGAAAATCGCTTTGGATGACTATTCGCCACGTTGGCTCCTCCTCTTTGAGTGGGCGTGACGCTCGTCCCGCACATCCGTGCGCATCCAGCCAATCACCGTTGCCGAGAACTGGCCTAGCGGTTCTCCGGAACTGGGATTGTCGGGGTTTTCGCGGAGTCTCGACTTGATATTCGGAATCAGGGACATGAAAAGGCCCCGAAACGTCAAAAACATGGAAAACGAGAATTTGGGTGGACGGTGCATTTAACACGTTGACGACAGCGTGACCCACATAGTGGGTCATGCAGTGATTGCCACGTGGGACAATGTGACCCACATGGTGGGTCACGGCATAAATGCTGCTGAAATGATAACAATTACTGGGTACATCCGTTTCATGAGGTCTTCTACGCTCTAAGCTTAGAGCTGCTTTCAAGAATTCATGTAAGTATAGTTTAAATGACGATCTGCGTGATTTTAGCTGGAAATTTTTGACTTATCCGTGGAAGGCATTGTCCCACAAGGCAGACGACTAAAAATTGGCATTGTCGTCAACGTGTTAACTAAGCCATTGTCCGAGGGGCAGCCATATCGCTTATTTTTGGCCGAGAAATATGACTTTTAACTTCCGCTCGGATCGTACCCCTCTCTGAGAATCAATCACCGTACTTGCTCCAAGGTGTGACCGATGCGTTCGGAAAGAGTGCCGTCTGCGCCGTTCAAAGTTTTCTCAGCCACGAAAGAATCATTTGAGTTGCTTTTCACGCAAAATTTCTCATTGATACCCCCTCCCCTCCCCCCTCAGTTCACACATAGGTAGCACAAATTTGCGTGAGCACTGAATCAAAACAACGATGGCTACCGAATCAGTATGCGAGGTAATATGTATGTACGTATTATCTCTACGTAAGATACTTTTTGCTGCTGCCCGATCTGATTCCTATCAAAAAGTCATTACTTCGCGTAAAGTGAAGGAATGCCGGAAATGGTTCCACTTGTGCGTTTTTCAACGTACAATTAAACGTAAAGGAATTTGATTCATGATCTGAAATACGTGCAGCTGAAGTGTTTACGTAAGATAGCACATTTATCTGCAACGAAAGCCTGTCGACGTTGATATATGTGCAATGCAATTTCAAAAAAAGTTCTATGAAGATTATAGGTGGGGCAAGCGCGAAGAATGAACGACCAAGGGTTGTACTTGGATCAGAGAGGGGAGGAGGGGAAGGAGGTTTAGCATAAGTTTTTACCACATTATGCACTTTCCGAATTTTTTATACGGGGTGGATGTGTCTTTTTCACATTTTATGGATCAGCTTATCAGAGCTCAAAGGCAGCTCGGGAATATTGTAACTGCCTTTTCATCCCTCCTTAGCCTTCTGGATGCGCTGGGTCCAGGACTGTGCTTGTAAAGCCAAGAAAGTGCTTCTCAGGAAAGGTTATTTTCCGGCGTTGTAGAGACGTCTCCTATAACCAGCCACAGTTTTGACGGGAATCTTTCCTCTAGGCTCCTCAGCCATCTCTAAGGCCAGAAAACAATAAAAAAGCACTTTTTGACTTCAAGCACAACTCAGCGGTTTCAGGAAGCCCTCGTAATTGTGGAAGCCACATCCGCAATTTTTTCGAGTCACACCCTTTAGCCTAGGGCAAAGTTCACGCGATTCCGCCGTCACGATTTATCGCTACAAGACAAGTGTTACGAGTTCATTGCATGCCGGTGTTCCTGTATTTCGGTTGTGATAGTTAGTCGCGATTAATTATGGGAAACTATCGCAACCGAAGTGCAAGAAGATCGGCATGCATGATATTGTTACAGTTGTCTTGTTGCGATCAATCGCGACGATCAAGTCTGAACTCTGTCCGAGGCCTTCAAGAGATTTCAAGTTTGTTATTGCTGTACATTATTCAGTTTGTTTTTTGTGAAGCTCCAAGAGTAATGTATAGCTTTAACATCGCACGTTTGCTTACAGCAAACCGGTCATTATTTCTATCGTCACATGATACCATACCATCTATTGTGTTGATTTATCGTTTCGCCGTTTTTTTCCCATTGCGCCCGTTGGAATGTAATGGTAGATAGGGCATGTGATTCTTCTCATGCGAGTTTTTTCTCGATTTTATATACATTGAAGATTTGATTTGGTATACTGAGGCTTGGCATTGTAACTTTTCAAGGCTTGCCTTGTTGTTTTGCCAGAAAATTATGGTGTTAAGATGATCTTTCCGTCCCTCCCAGGATCCTTCCTTATCTATCCTCGCTCCATATCTCAGAACACATTATCATTCGATATTTAATGAGGGGAGCGAGCGCTCGCTGGGTGGTCTTTGATCTTCCACCTCGTGCCTCCTCCCTCCTCCCCCTTTGGCCAGCGAGTGAACGCTGCCGTCTTCATCGTATCGAACCACACACATCGCATACAACTGCACAAACACAAGCAGCATGCAGAGAGTGCGTCATGCATTCCACGTGCGGATGCACATACACCTCGGCACTGAAGAGGCTTTGGCGTTCGGACTCTTGTTGTGCGGGGACTGACGAGGTTAAAGAGAGCCGCTGATGGATTGCGCGCGATTCGTGTTTGTTTCTTCTTTGTAGCAAGGAAGAAACGAATGGTGGGGTACATGCAGAGGGATAAGATGAGTTGTAATCATGGAAAATTCGTAACACTGCTGTCAGGAAGTGACATTTTTGCCACACAATGCCCACGTACATCGGGGCTGTAAAGTGTACAAGAATGGGATGGACGGTATTCAAGCGGTAGAGAACCCAGGGTCATAATATGGTTAAATTAGAGATCATCTGCTTAAAAAAAGGGATTATGGTTGGGAAGAAGAAGGACGAAGTCCAGTGCAAATGTTACATGCGATTTTCATACCTGGGCTTCTTAGAAACCCATTGGGAAGTGCTGAGCCCATCACCCAAATGGCTCATGTGTATCATTCGGAGTTTTAACTCCGGACCGTCACCCGACTCTCTTACCGAGCGCACCAATCACCATTCTCGGGTACATTACGTTGATTGGGCTCATGGGTACTTCGGGAAGTGTGATTTATGGTATGGATGAGTGTCTCAGACTTATTTATCAAGTACTTAAGCCTCAACCGTTATTCTATGTCCCAACAAAACTTCTTGCTGCATGCATAAATACATCTGAATATCGATATTAGATACAATCATAATTCATACGTCACCTTCAAATAAATACAATTTTTTATAGCTGTAACTTTTGTTGAATCGCTGCTGTAGACTAGACAACAGATTAGTCCATGATTTTGTAGCTTGGAGAAAGTTTCGTAGCAGCATATTATGGAGATCACGAAGCCAGGGGTTACATTGTTTTAAGAGATACGTTTTTTTAGATTGTTTATAGCTTACGAAGTGTTGCAAGAAGTCATAAATCCTGTGCTTAAAATGAGCGGTTTAGTTCGATCAATTATATTCTCAAATCCGAAAGATCTCTCTTTTTGTCTTTTTTCGAATATCTAGCTATAAGATTTTTTCGTATTTTGCCCTCTGTCCGTTGATGTTGTTGTTTTCAGAATGCATCCGTTCGCTACGATGCGGTGTATATGAAACGAGTTTATGGACAACTGGGTTTGAACTACGACTTGGATGAAGGAAGGCCGTTCATATATTGCGAGGTATGTTTCATATTCTCTTAATCTTCCTGTTGCTATCACTTTTGGTAAACCTTCGATGTTCGGTTAGAATGCGTTTTAAAAATATATTTTTTAGAAGTTCGACCCAAAGTCTTGTGCACCAAATGATCCGCAATGTCCGACGCTCGAAAAATGTTATGCGGAACCAGAAAATCGAGCGCAAAGGCTTGGATGCATGACAGTATTCAAATATGTAACTGAGAGGGTGAGTGCAGCGATTATTGTTTTTTATTCCCATTAATCCCAAATGAAAACTTTGCTCCTTCCCAAATCAAAATATTTAAACAGTTTTGTTTTCAACTGCTACATCAACAAATACTTCCTGCTTGATTTTTGGTTTTTCTCGCATTTGTTTGTTGATGGGAAGGATTTTGCACTTTGGCTGAAAAGCAAGATGCGGAGTAGTACATGTGATTTTTGATTTCCTATTGCTTTTGCGTGCTCATCTCGCTCTTTTTCGCTGACAGTGAGGGACTCTTTGTCATATATCGCAGATGCAGTAATCTTCGTGCGTTTCACGCGGCTTAAAAGCTTGGTGCTGTTTTTATATGCTTTATTGGTTATCTGCAAGGTTGTTATGGAAGTTATCATTCACATGAAAATTGGGAACTTTTGAAAACTTGTTTACGAGATATCTATTGAAAATGAGCATAAACAAGATATCATTTGAGTAGAACGGCAAGAACGAAAAACAACAACAACTGCCGTTTAGCGAAGCTAATGGACAGTTTTGTATGATTTCTTTTTGTGAAACGGGGAGCGAGTAGTGGTAGCTGAAGCATAGATGTGTTCTGAACATGGCTTTGAGTTGACATTCAAGATGTCGATCCTCATCCGATTATTTTTTCCAGAATGCTAGTGCGGAGGAACGAAAGATTGAAGTTACTCTCAAGGGTTGTTGGCAGCATGACAAGGAAGTAATTGCCGACTGTAAGGTTCAGGATGAGGTTTGTTCATTTGTGATTTTCCCTGTGGCTGCAGAGGCTTTATGTTATTGAACTATTTTTAGTGTGTAGCTGTGAGCGGAAGACGTCAAAATCGCCCAAATATGGAATTCTGCTGTTGTCGTACGCATATGTGCAATAAGAAAGTCTCCATCCTTGTGGTAGATGAACCTCGAGAAGAAACCCCTGCTACAGCTAACAGTAAGTATTTACCCTGTTACTGCAAAGAGATCCTTAATTGTTGACACCTGTTGACGCTTTCTTCCCCGTATTTACCACGGAGCATTGCTCAGCGCTAGAGCTCGATATTGTTTTCGTTGCTTTTACTTCCTGCTACTGCGCTGAGCTGACGTAAGTTGTTTATCACGAACGCCGCCGCACACACACATACACATACTTTGAAAGCAACTAGTTCTCTGCAGGCAAAATGAGATGCGTGGATAACAGGAAGGGCATGCTAACGAAGTAGCTCGTGAGATTTATGGGGATCGAAGGTAAAAACTCGGACTAGATTAGAACTCATCCACGGTAGCAGAGGCAGTGAACATGCTTGCACTTAGAGAATAGTTCATAGTCAAAAAATAAATGCAAAATGGGTTCAGATCACCCTCTTCCTAGGTTCTTGCGTAAGCTCTAGTGCGATCTAGTTAATAAGATCTTCATTAAAAGGTGATTAGTACGAATACCGGGGCGGTTTCTGTAGATCCATTCTTTTTCACTCGTTATGGTTAATACGACATTTTGCTATATCCGGGGGTAGCGGACGCCTTAGGTACATCGTAAAAAAATAGATATGGTTAGCATTTTGAGTCTAAAAAAATCATAGGTTAAATATTTTCAAAAGTATTATAATTTTAAATTTTGTGAATCACGCGTAGTATTTCGCATCCAACCAGTTTTTGTACACGCCCTAGGTGTAGGCACAACGCTTTTTTCTTCTTTTTTTTTATTTTTTGCAAACTATGCCCTTCTAGCGACATCTATGGGTTCAGTATCCCATTTGATGAGTAACATGTGGTTTGTGATGCTGTTCGGCCTGATTGGTGTATGCATTGCTGGAGGACTGATAGTATTTTCATTGGTTTACGGTCGATGCTGGAGGAGTAAGGATAAAGTCAAGACACAGGTAGAGGACGTTTTTGATCCTCGAAATTTAAGTTTGTAAAATTTTTGTTTTCTATTTTAGACTGTCACTACAGCACAACAAAGTGAGACCTATGCTTTACTGAACTGTGCAGCACAGAAGCCTATGTTTGAAATCACGGATCTAAAAGTGAGTCTTTGTTCTATTTCTTTTTGCAATAACAGTCTCATAAAGTAGAATTCCTCTCATTTTATTATCTGACTTTATCGTACTGGGAATTTCACAGTACGTAGTACTGAGATGACCGGATTTATCAATTGTATGTAATCTGTTTTTCAGCACGTTGCTAGCGGACGGTTTGGTGACGTCTATAGTGGTTTATACCACAATGGCGAGAAGATCAAGGAAGTGGCTGTGAAAGTGCTGAAGGATGAGGAGAGCTGGCATTCAGAACAGGTGAGAAGCAGTGGAAGACTTGGGTATGAATTGGGTAATTGGGTATGACTAATGTAAACGAAAATAGGGGATTGCCGTAAGCGAATCACTTCCACTTTTTCTACCGTTTGGGTTGTAACATCAAAATGAAATTATGTTATTTACGGTCATCTTTCGTATGTGAGTCAGGTTTTTTAAATGAATCAGACATCTAAAATTCAGCTGTTTTTTAGGTCTGATGTATGAATGTTTCAAGAGACTATTTATTTCTTCTATATTCAGTTTATCTGTATCTAAAAATCCATGTTGTTTGTGCACACATTTACTACTATTTTTAGACTATCTACGTTGATGTACTTCGACGAGCTGGCCATCCCAACATTTTGAAATATATCGATGTTGAACGTCGTCCTAACGAGTATTGGCTGATCACCGAGTTTATGAAGGAAGGCAATCTACACGATTATCTCAAGGTTGTTAGAACTTCCTTCTACAGCTAACTTTTATTTTCGTTTCTATAGTTGTGCTTGCTTTCATACAGTCTCGCAGCTTTCATCCTCTTTTTGTTCTCCGTTAGTTTGATACGTGTTGTGAGGAATTGAATCAAAGTGCAAGAAATCTGAATGCGTCTTTTATGGACCTCTTTTTCGCTGAATTGGTGCCAAAACAATAAGCAAGTGATCAGACGTTCAAACGTTTTTGTAATTCAGTTTCTCTTTTTAGAAGAACGTGCTTTCCTTGAAGCAGTGCCTTCGTATACTATCTGGCATGCTGGAAGGACTGGCATTCCTCCATGAAGCGCAGGGTACAAAGTGCACAGTGGTCCACAGGTGAGATTTCTCACACTGAAGGAAAGGTTGATGTAGCAAGTGATGTTTTTTTTTTGCAGAGATATCAAGTCTAAGAATATCTTACTCAAAGCTGTGGAATCTGCGGATGAAAGAGAAGTAGCACTGACGGCTTGCATAGCCGACTTTGGATTGGCTGCCGTATTCAACAGCCCTCAGATTGATGATCAAGTCACTGGTCAGGTGAGAATCAAGTTTCGTTGATTTATAGTCGTTATATTTGACAAATGGAGTGTGAAATGACGGATGAATTGTCACTGCATTCTTGGCACATCGGGAGTCTTGGGGGTTCTTTTGCTGTACGGGTTACTAAGGTGTTGACCCAATACCTTCACGCGAAAGCTTGAACTCGCTTGCCCGTGCTGTACGCAAAGACTAGCCTATCTAGTTAACCTTTGCGGTGTCCGCCTTTATTTTTTATTTATTTATTTATTTATTCATGCACTCACAGGTGCGCCAAAAAATGTAAATAAAAACGAGAAGTACACTGTTGCTGGCTTAACTAGTTTCTGCAGAAAAAGTAGAGAAGGACATGTCTCTTGCATAGGTGGTCAGGTCGTTCTCCTTCTACAGAACGTGAGAAGCCATTAACCGACATCCTTGTCCCCTATCCAGACGCGTGTTTGTAACAGTGCACCAGGGCTTGGTTAACCAACTTAACCCTAGCAAGAGGCGAAGGGACCCTGGGCGAATGGACAAGGGGGGACCTCAAGGTAAAATGGTCACCGAACCTTGAATTCCTCGAACGGCTATTCCTGTAGAAGAGACCGCGAGCACTACAGAAACCGTGATAACAAAAAGCCGTAGACAGATCAAAGACAGCAAAAGAAACAATAAAAGAACCCAAAAAAAACACACAACAGAAAACGAAGAGAACACTTCAACTTTTCAATGTATCGCTTGAATAGGACTAGGAGGATGCACTAATAGTCTGAGCTCGATTGACCAGCGGTGATGATGTAGACAGTTGAAACAGCTCTAAAAGTCTGCAATATTCAAGGTTTGTAGAACATCAATTTGGGCCAGTCTCTTGCGAAAAACCAAGGAGTTTTCACTGGAAGTAATCTCTTTCGGTAAGAGATTGAGCCACCTTGACGTTCGGCATACAAAAGAATTGAAGGCTATTGAAAGGATTCTGTTATTTAATTTGCGATAGCGCACATTCAGCCTACCTGTACGAGTTCCGCAATGCCTAAATATCCAAAACTTACTCGCTCTTAATCTTGTTTCTAAACGTATTATGCGGAAGGCAAATACCAAGTCATTGAATACTCTTCTGTATTTCAAGCTGCGTAAGTTCAAGGCGGATAACCTCAATCTGTACGTGGGTAAAGATTGAGGATAGTCGGGGGTGGGAAAACAGCGATAGAAAACAATTCTTGTAAATATTTTTTGGACCCTTTCAATCGATTCAATATCTTTTTTCAAAAAGGGGTTCCACACCGGTGAGGCATATTCTAGATGCGGTAGAACATACATTTTATAAAGTTTTACTAATAGCACCGGGTCATTACAGTGGATATTACGTAAAAGAAGGAAAAGACTTGAAAGTGCTTTTTTAATAGCTGCGTCATAATGGTGCGTGAATCTTAACTGATTATCTACTAAAACACCAAGATCTCTAGTAGTGCTACAGGATTCTAAAGTGATCCCTTCATACTCATAAGTTGGGCACGGAGAACTACCAAGGTGCATCATTTTAGATTTGAGGGCATTGACAGGCAGATTCCAATCTCTGGACCACAAAGTCATTTTTTGGATCGATAAGGAAATTGCCTCAAATGCTTCATTATATTGGTCCTCATCATAGCATAGATATATTTTAATGTCGTCAGCAAACATTTGAATTTTCATATTGGTATGTGTTTTGAGTATTGCGGGCAAATCTGCTGTATAGGCAAGAAAGAGGAGTGGCGATAATATGCCACCTTGAGGTACGCCGCTGAGGCAGCTGTGTCTTTTGGAAAAACAGTTACCAACTCGAACAGTCATTCCCCTTTCTTGCAAGTATGAGGTAAGCCAAGAAAGAAGTTGACCTCGAATACCGTAATTTTCTAGTTTGAGGAGTAGCTTTCTATGGTCAACCCTATCAAATGCTTTCGAAAGATCAAAAAATATGATATCCACTGATTTGCCATGGTTAAGGGCAACCATCCAATCATGGACTGAATCACAAAGCAGCGCCGTGGTCGAGCCACCTCGCAGAAAGCCATATTGCTCCGAAGGAATAATATTGTTGTGTTCAAACCAGTCAAGAAGCTTATTCTTGATAATTTTTTCAAGAATTTTGCCGGATGGCGGCGTAATACTAATGGGTCGGAAATTGCTAATGGCATTTGCTTGGTCGCACTTAGGTATGGCAGTGACCAGTGCCTCTTTCCAGATGTTAGGGACCTTGCCTTGTGCCAAGGAAGCGCTGAAAATAAGAGAAAGGGGTAGGCAGAGGGCGCTAGCACATTTCCGGTAAACAATTTGAGGAATACCGTCGTAAGAAGCACTGGCTGTTGCATCGAGTTTCTTGAGGATATCATAGACTTTGGCTGGGTTTACATGTAATTCCGAACAAGAAGCAGGTACTCGATCAAGCTGTAAGGTGATATTGGAAATTTCATCAGAAGAGACTGTCATGAAAAAGCTAGCGAAATGATTGCCCAATGCTTCTGATTTTTCACTATCGCGAGTGTAGATATTTCCATAGTCGTCAAAAAAATTGGGCAGTTTTTGTTGGCCTTTACTTTGGTGTCTAAGATATCGGTAGAGCTCCTTCGCATTGGTTCTGGACAATCGACGCTCTCTATTGCTCAAATATTTCCTTATATGATAGTTGATGTCTTTACAAATTTTCCTGTAAAAGTGGTTATTCAAGGGGTCAGGCAATCGAGAGAAAAGCTTATTTTTCTGTTCTAGAAGGTTTTGGATTTGAATAGGATACTTTTTGAGTCGAGAGTGGTCGAAACGAAGAGGTACATACTGACCCAGAATAGAATATAGTATTATACAAAAATGATAGTAAAGATTGTCAACAGATTCATCGCGTAGCACACTAAACCAGTCAATATTGAGAAGAGCTCTACTGATATCTGTAAAGTCTGCTTTACTGAAATCAGGATACGGGAGAAAAGTGGCTTTATGAGGATAAAAAGCTATTTGGAAGCTGATAATGTTGTGATCAGATGTCCCAAAGGGAGCAATGGATTCGACGTTTGTGATTTCTCTGCCACTAGATAAAACCAGATCGATGGCCGCCTTCCCTCTAGTGGGGAAGTTGACGTGCTGATAAAGATTACTTTCAAAAAGAAAGGAGTAGAGCTGAGAATTGCGAGGGAATGATGGCGATAATACATCGATGTTGAAATCACCGACAACGATAGTATTAAAAGGAAGAGAACAAAGGTCATATAAAGCATCAGCTAGTTTTGCATCGTCGCTTGAACTAGAAGATGGGGGGCGGTAGATAACAATTACTCTGAGAGGCAAAGAAGACCGAACTGACCAGATATTCGCAACAAGAATGTCAGATAAAAGATCACTGATGAAACGAACTCGCTCTACGGCATAATCTTCTTTGACTAAAAGACATACCCCACCACCTTTGCATTGAGTCCTATCCGTGCGATAAGAGTAAGGAAAACTAGAGGTTAATTCAGAATTTTTGATTTTGGGGCTGAGCCAGGTTTCCGTAACACAGAGTAGGTCAGGAGAATGACAATTCAAGAAGGCATGAAGGAGATGTATCTTGTTGACGAGGCTTCGGGAGTTGAAAAGATAACAATTTAGCTGATCGTATGGACCGGGCAAGTTCATGCGTTTTCCGGAAAACGGCGGTTTGGAAGCTCTGAAATCCGTCTCAGTTCTCCCTTATAAACAACCCATTCCTTTACATTTTTGCCCCTGTTTCTCTCCTTTGCTTGCTGCCTCAATTCGTATTCCTGCGCCCTCTCGGAAGCCGTCATGCTTCTGCGGATAAAAATGTTGGAAAATTCGGACTGCCGCAGAAGGTGTGCATTGGCGAGGACCTGGCTCCACTGAGCTTTAGACGGAAAAACTAATTTTACTAAACGAGGCCTAGTTCCGTCGAACTTTCCCATACGGAAAATCTCGGTGGGAAAACAGTCAACTTTCAAGGTCTCCAGAATATCCGCTACGCCTTTTTCGAGTTCAGACTTTCTTTCGAGAAGCGTCTTGCCGGATTCCGACTCTTGCAATCCCGCGATTACGACACTGCGCTGTCTCTTCTCCGCTTCTACATCAGCGGGGATCTTTGACTGGAGAGCAAGCAGCATTTTTTCCATCAATGGGTCCGTATTTTTATTCAAGAGGGAAACCACAAGTTCGCTCGCCGTCATATTAGCAAAATCCTCAGTGTTGCCATCGGAAACTGCTAGAGGCTGAGAGAGACTTTTAGAAGTTGTTCTTCTAGTCACGCGTGAGGACACAGGTTGAGTGCTTGACCTCCCAGAACGTGCGGGCATGGCGGATTATTGATTGGAGGAAGAAGGAAAAGATAAGGAAATGATAGAAAGGAAGAGAAAAAAGGCTGTGACACCGAAACCGTAAAGGAATGAAAGCTAAGCGGACAAAAAATTCTTAGGCTACAAAAAATGAGTTTTGGAAGTGATAGGAATGAGTGAAAAGTCAGAAATGAAGGTGATGATAAGAGCTGGAAAAAAAAGCGACCACTCAGGGCGCGCGCAGATGAGGAATTCGAATTTATAGTACTAATGCGGGAGTATTATCTGAGTGTGAGTATAAATTTGCAATATCAGGTCGGTACCTTCCGCTACATGTCTCCAGAAGTGCTAGAAGGAGCCACGGAATTCACGGTTCCCGCGTTCCAACGAATTGACGTCTATGCAATGGCTTTGGTATGTTTGAAATTTTGAAATTACCGTATCTCCATTAAACGGTAAACACAAATTGTTCCAGGTTATGTGGGAAGTCCTTTCGCGCACGAATGTTGCTGAAGATGATGATCAAGCAGAAATACCGCCCTACAAGCAACCATTTGAGGAATATACTAGTCCCTACCCCACTTTAGGCGAAATGCGAGATGTGGTGGTTAACCGCAAACTTCGTCCAGAATTTCGACCTGAAGTCTCCAAGCACCCTGTGAGTTTCGCGGGATCTTTCCATTTTTTACTGTTTAGATTCGACTTTTCATTATAGTTGCTTGCTATTCAGGTGGGAGGTGCAATTGAATACACCATCTGCGATATGTGGCATACAATCGCCGATGGACGAATTACGGCAAGTCTAGCACGTGAACGAATCAACGCCATGAATGGCTGCGATTCACAAGGATCTGAAGGATATCATTCGAGTAGTGGTGAGTAAATTCTTGATGTTGTTACGGTTTGCGGTAAGCTCCGCCTTTTTCAAGCGGGACAACATTGTGGGGTAGAGGACTATGCCGCTAAAAGGGGAGTTTCGCGCGCACTTCAGCTACAAATAGCACTTCATGCAGAACCATAGGAATGCAAGAAGCGCATAGTTATTGCAGTTGTCCGTGTGGGACTTGTCCTCTTGGAACATATGGTCCTTTACCCGGCAGTTGTTTTAGAATGTTCCTCTCAGGTCAATTATTCCAGATCATAACCGAAAAGTCTCCCTGGCATCGACCGGATGTGGAGATGGCGAATGTGCCCCAGCTGAAGTCAGCACCAGTAGTGCTTGCTTTCAACCTATATCAGAAGAATACCAACGAGAGCGATGACCTTACCCCAAAGCGGTAACGCGCTCAAGTCGTTACCCAGCTAGGATATGTGCCTAGCATTAGCTAGAGCACTCAAATAAGTCGTACGCTCAGGACGGAGACACAGAGGATACGTCAGTTACTGCCTCTCTGACGTGATGTGCGACTTGACTCCATCGTATAATCGGCCTTCATATCTGAAATCGAATGATCTCTTGCTGGAAAGAAACGAAAGAGGCTGCGGCGGTTATGTGCCGATCATGCCCCGTATGTTGCTCACGAGTCTACTAAAGCTGGTTCTGTAGCCATTGGGACTGCTAAGAGCATTTTGTGACCAAATACTGGATTAACGTTCCATGTGCTGCCATAGAGCAGTCCCAATTAACTTATTTCAACAAATATTATGAGGTAGATTACGTGTTAGCTAGTAAGCGGGTTCCCCATGTAATCCATGCATCTCCACTATACCGTTAGCCTCTATAACCCTGTCAAAGTCCACTCATCTGAATGATTGTCCCTAGATTCTATTGAAGAACGAGTTTGTTCTCTGACGGGCCGTAAATGGTTTTGTACATAGTTGTATAGAATATTGCTGATTGCTTTGATTTTTACGCTATCTCACCTCATGTTGTTAATCTTGTATCATTCATTAATCACTAAAGAAATCTGCTAACGATTTTTTCATTCATGTGACCTTTAATTGTAACTCTAATTTTTAGAATGCGATTCATTGTTACTTTGAGCCAAGGTGAATCTCTTAATCTTCAAGATAATAATATCTAATTTAGCGATGTTTCATCTTGACTGGAGTTACTAACCTGTTATCCGGTTCTGCCAGTGTGATATCAGAATTCTAGTAAAATTTATTTAGATGTCTCCTTCCCTTCTGTTTCGTTGACTTCCATCCTAGAAAAGTGGGCAGAGTGCGAATGGCTGGAAACGCCCATTATTTTTACTCCGCCCACTTCATAGCTGGAAGCCCAATGTATATATTCAGCTAGATCATCGCTTAGCTCGATTATATCGATCAGTGGCATTGTTGAATTTTTAGAACTCACATTGCGGGTGTTGTTAACAGATGAAAAACAGATTATAGTCACTGAAAGCTGGATTAATGAATTCTATGCTGACATTATTTATTGTAAAGTTCTTGTTATCGAATAAACATTTGTGAATCTACTTTCTCCGTATACAGACAATGTGTTCTGCAATCTGCTACTGAAATCATCAGGATTTTTGTAACAAAGCAGGAAATCTTATCCTTTGCCAGTTTTCAAGCGGCCCATTTTCCAGTAAACGGTAGAAAAATAGAAAAGTGCTTGTTTCTCATAAGGGAATTTCGTCAAGTCGAAGTGGCCCTACGGGTCGCTAACAAGATTGGGAGCGATCCGTACTAAATTATTGGCGACGATGCAGATTTTTGGTTGTCTGTCTTTTGGGGACGAAGCTTCAAACGGACTACTCAAAAATATTTAGATCAAATCATGCATGCTACCATTCACAATATACCTACAGTACCTCTGAAAGGCTGACAAAAAAGGAAGGCTGTTTTTATATATAGTGCAAAGGAAAAGTTCTGGAGCGAGTTTATCCCAAGATAGTGTCATTTTAACGAACTGCGAGAAGTTGTTTGATAGGCCATGAGTATCAAGCAGTCGTTGATGTTTTAAACCTGCAAGAAAATTTCAATTTCAATTCAGCAGCCTATGTGCCGCAGTTCCACACGAAAGCGATATCGAAGGTTTTCTCGAAATTTGACTGGAAAGTGGATGATATCTCCCTAAAAAAAAGGTGTTTGCTCTGCGCAACGCTCCAAATTTTCCTCCCGCAAGATCGTTCCTGCTCACATGCTTACTTTTTTGGAAGAAAAGTGTATTTGCAGAGCGATGCATCTCAAAAGCGAGATTTTCGAGAATTTGCCCGAGATCGACCAGGGAAGTGTATAATATCTTTCTAAAACGGGCCGAAACACTGTATAGTTCACTTATAAAATCGTGACGACGGATTTTACTGCGGACTCTGCGCCCACAGGAGCATAAAACACTCATACAAGAAGGCACCACCTCAGCGTTCAGCTCAGTCACTTCAGTGTCTAAATACTCTCATACGTAGGCAAAAAACCACTCGACCAGAGATGAAAACCAAGAAAATGCGATTTCCGCGAGTGGCGTGCGTGTAACGCGCGGTCGCGCCATCGTCACAATTTTTCAAATGCCCTATACATTTCCCACTCACAATGTCGTTCTTGCTCACAAGCTAACCTTTACGAGGGTAAATTTTTTTTGCAGAGCAATCGCTCTCACAGTCAGAAGTGATGTTCACACATTCTCTTATTCTGGCCGAGAAGAAAACGATATCTCCTTGAAACAGTGTTCTGCTCTGCGAAAAACTGTACAGTTTCCTCCTACAATCATTCTCGCACGCCTCACTTTTTGAGAGAAAACGGTACTTTGCAAATAATTGGTCCCAAAACCGATTCAGCGATCTTTCCGGAGTTGTAGACGTAGAAAGCATGCGTAGAAAAATTGGGAAAGTTGCGATTTGGAGAAGAGCTCCGACAAGCTTGTTATCGGACGTGTGTATTATACTTTGGAATCGGAATTTTTTTTTTCGAATAATCAAATATATTCAAAAATCAAAAATATCGAATAAACGAATTTCGAATATTTTCAAAAAAATGTCGAATATCCGAATATCGAATATTTTTCAGAATCAAAAATGTCGAATAATCGAATATCGAATATTTTCGATATAAAAAAAATGTCGAATAATCGAATATCGAATATTTTAGAAATGAAGAAATTTCGAAGTTTCGAATATATTCGAGAAAAAATCTCGAATAAACGAATACTTTGTATAAACTATGTCGAATATTCAAACAAATCTATTCGAATAGTACAAAAAAAAAGACTCCCAGTAGCATACAACTAAGAACAAGCAACTGATATATTCAAAATGTAACGCATATCACTGAACTGTTGACAGATCCGGTTCTGCTCGGTCTACTTCCTCATAAGACTATAGAAGTCAACAATCTAATCCACTGTGAATACCGGTCTTCTGCCTCCACTCTTAAGTGCGCAAATCAGTAGAGATAAGGGGCTCATTCACACCTACTTTCGATCAAAGGCTGCAAAAACATCAAAATTAAGAGCACGCTGTTGATGTAGTTAGTATTCTATCTTTTTCCAACACCCAATTACTCAGCAGCATGCCCACTTAAACTTGTGCATGAACTTTAGCTTCGAAAACGAGTCCAAATAGTGTTGTCTCTGTGCTTTGCTTCTTCAAAAGTTGTTGAGGTTGATGAAATGCCAGCCGGCAGATTTGTATTGTTGAGCAAACTGAACACAGCTTGGTCAGAATTGCGAAAGACCTTTCACCTTGGCAAAAAACAAAACAGCAAAAACCATTTGTCCGCAGTTGACCAAAACCGGAAGTAACAGTAAGGAGACATTCGAGTTAACAAGTCTATATTTCCAATAAAGTTACGTGGTTTTTTGACCGTTTTAGAGAATGAAGTAACATAGCCAAACAGCTCTCAAGAGCGGCAGAAGATTATCAGGTATGGAACCTTAGCTCCTACGATGATGTTCCAAATACGATGATATTCGAGAATGAGGGGACGGAAAGACGTGCATTTTTCGGATAAAAAGGCAGCACAGTGTTATTCTCCAACCCGCTCCCACTCTTATAGAACTAAGGCGGAAATAAAAAGAGAAAAACCGTTGCAAACAATCAAAAACCTAGAGAACTCCAGCAAATCACACGAAACAGCGAGCTGGCAACAACATCAGATTTCGCAACCATATTCAACCTACAGTCCACTTATGCGGAAACACGGTGGTCGTGGCGAGACCGACTTGCAATTTGGAATGACGTGTAAAAGCAAGAAAAACAATTAGAAGGGGAAAGGAGGCAAGATAGTACATAAGTCACTAGAGCATATAGTCATTCGATTACACGAAAATGTCGAATAATCGAATAACTTCAATTAAATATTCGAATGTTCGAATATATTAGAAAAACAAAATTTTTGAATAACCGAATAATCGAATAAATTCGAAAATGACATTCGAATAAGCGAATATCGAATATATTCGAGATTTTAAATTTTTCGAATAATCGAATTTCGAATAAATTTTATTCGAATACTTTATTCGAAGACTCGAATATTTATTCGATTCGGTCCAAAGTATAGTGTGTATGGCGGAACACCTCAGGCCCACGGCTCGGCACAGGTGGCTTACAAGCAAGCTGGATATCGTTTTTGGGACGAAAAGCAAAGGGGGTTTCGTTTTTGTGAGCGAAGACATACGGAAAATTGACGACGGCGACCTTTTTTTTTAGTCGACGTTTCGTTTTTTGGGGGATTTTCGGGAATTTTTCATGTTTTTAGAAGAAATTTGGTTCAGGGTCAAAGGGGACTTCGTAAAAATTCCCAAAAGTCAAGGGGGACTTCGTTTTTTCCATTTTCATCTAGCCACCTCGTGCCGAGCCCTGCTCAGGCCAAAAGGTCTTCGCTACCATCTCATGCTGCATATTTTACCACACTTTGCATGCGCTTCCACATTTCAGAATAGAACACACTCTGCATGTCGTGATACCTCTCGTCGCGCTTCGACCTCTACGTCCTCTTCTCCTCATCGTTACACCGCCGCTCCCAGGATTCAGCTGCTGTTCATCCGACTAACGTCTATGTAAACCAACGTTACACTCATACATGGGGGCGGAGCAATCTAGACGCGCAACTTTTGCTTGGGTTCATATCGAAAGAGGATATGCATTTATTAGCTGCGAAGCGTTATTCTGGAGCAAACTATCGCCCGTTGAAGCTTTGGCCTCTGCATGTCTTCAAAGGGGTCGTGTGCTGTATTGACTAGTGTCTCGGACTTGAAGGGACCAATGAGGGTTCGAAAACTGATGGTGCATCCATCATAGATAGGGTATGGTGCAAAGGCAATTGCCAGCGCTGCTGCCGACAGACAAATGCAAATTCCATTTTATTGTTAGTGAAAATATTTAGAGCTGAAACTACTGCTCAGCTTAGTAACTTAGAGCAAAGTGACAAGTGCTTTTATATGAAGTCCCTTCTGATTTTCTTTTACGTCTTTTCTTACATCATTTTATAACAAACAAAATCTTTTCAGCGCTCCCATGTGACTGGAAGCTTTAGAACAGAAATGCTTTATGTTTCTGAGTGCGGACAGATATCACGGTGAGAGATGCGCGGTTATTGACACCCACCAGCCACGTTCTTCTTCCTCGCCCCTAATAATCTTCAAAGAAACGATATCTCGTTGCTTCTAATCTCAAAAACGAAGTCCAATTTGACTCTGAACCATCTGTGCCGGACTCTGTCACCAAGTCTCCAACAGCTAGAAAGCTATGAAGCACTGCGTCGACTTGTCATATTCAGAAAGACTGTAAGATTCAAGGCTTAAGGCATACCTCGCGCGATTCCGGTCGCTGCGCGATTTCGCACAACAGCGACTCTTCGTAATTCGTCGTATGCGCTGCCTTTGGTCAGAACTTGCTCCATCTGCAACAGCTTACACAAGCTACCCAGTATGCATCCGAGAAGCGCGCACGATATATTTGTAGAAATCTGACAAAGCGTCAAGTCGCGTGAAAGTGGCGATTTAGCCGAAACGCGTGAAGTATGCCTTAGGTCTAAGGCATACCTCACGCAATAAAGTCGCTGCGTTACTTCGCACGCAACGACTCTTCATCGTTGGGCGTTAAAGCGCTTGCTGAGAACCTGGTAAAGAGTCGCGGTTCCAGCGATTTGGAATCGCTGGAGTTCCTTTGGCCTAAGAGCTAGGGAGTTGAAGTTGTGAATTTGCCGAGTTTGGCTTCATTTACGAAAGGTAAAGTTTGACCTTCTTTGAACAGTGATAGAAAGCGATGAGTACGTTTGGAGGCACTGTAACAGATGATCCGTAAAGTACAACAACTCCAACAGTACAAATTACGTGCATGCCATTTATCAGCATCACAAACGACATTTAAGCTAATTGTTGCTCTTCAATAGAGCATTAGTAATGCTGTATCTTTTTACGTGAGTTTGTCGGAATTCAGAGAGGTTTGAAGGGATTTTGAAAAACCTTTCAGTCTTTTACAAGTATCTAGCTCTTTAATTTGTGGAGCTATACAGCGATGGAAAAGAAGTCAAAGGAAAGTTCGCAACTCTTACTTAAAGTAGGTCCGTGTCAGCAAGATGGTCTGTAGCCTCCTCAGTGGTACGAATACTGTCCATGTCGCTCTCTGACTTCTCCTAAATTCGTTCTTTATGTCGATGTTCACGTTGATGGTATGTCCTAGTTAGGATGTGGTCTCCTCCACCGGCGGCATTCACTGCATTAGGTGTTTCTCATGAACTGCTCTTCGTCCAATTAATTCTAAGCCCAATCCTCCCGTTTTCGCTCAACTCGTTTAACATCTCCTCGGTTTCACCAACGGATTTCCAAAATGGAACGATAGTCACAAAATGGATAATCGAAAGGTATCGTTCGTTCAATCGTATCCCCTTCTCAATCCTCTCGAGTGACTGCATGCGCCATTGCAGTGCGGCAGTGAACAGCTTTGGCGACTTTTGTCTTGACGTACTCCTTTTCCAATATGGATGTAGAGCGGATGCTCGAATAGCTGTATCATCGTGGTCATTCTGCAGTCTTTGTATAGATAGCGTCCACTTTTTGGTCGATCAAAGCTATTGAAACGGCGTTGTTCCACTTCTATTCCACACTTTTGTAGTCGACAAAGGTGAGGAATA
The DNA here is from genome assembly GCA_958299035.1 of Cylicocyclus nassatus. NCBI lineage: Eukaryota > Metazoa > Nematoda > Chromadorea > Rhabditida > Strongylidae > Cylicocyclus > Cylicocyclus nassatus. The sequence goes on from CATQJL010000223.1 coordinate 78,974,927, forward strand.
GTGCAGTTGGTTTTCCCGATAGATATCCACGACTCCTGAGAAGGCTTGAATGTGATTGATGCAGGTGAACCCTTCACAGAATCCGGCCTGTTCAGACGGTGCTTGATCCAACGTCGTTGAAATACGCGACATGATGATCTTAACTTGTAGAGCACACTTAACAAGATTTTTCAGGTCTTCTTTCCCGCTTTTCTTTTGTTCGTCCGGGATGTCCTCCACCGGTTGGGTACCCTTTCCTTCAATAACCTATCATATGAGCTGTCAGTAGAGAGTGCAGCTTGTGACCGCCTTCTCGAAATATATTGGCAGTGATTCTATCTGGACCAGGAGCTGTGCTTAATTTCGTGCACGCTATGGCTGCGCTTACTTTTGAAGGAGGGATCCTTGGCGGCTGCTCTCTAGTGAGAATGGCAGGGTCTGGTAGGACAGAAGAAGTTTGTAATTCATTCGTTATGCTTTTCTCATACGTTAAGTACTATCTGCTGAAAAATCAAGTTTTCTCAAACTTCAGAGAGCGGAGTTCCTGATTGTCATGGTATTTTCGTGAACTTAGCAAGGTTTCTCGCTGCATTGGGTGTCAAACTTTGCAAGTTTCAGAATTAGCTGTGACCTCGTTCCCCTTCAGACTGAGCTATGCTGACAAATCTTTTTTACTTGAATGGTAGGCAGATACCAGTTGGTTCTTGTGTCTTAGTGCGATTTTGACCTTTCGCCTTTCTGCGAGCATCCACGAGGATTTTAAGCAGTGTTGTGACGATTTGTTCCTATTCGAAACTCTCCGACATGCCTACCAATTTTTTTGGATTCTTGTCGAATTTTCTCCTCAATCGGATGCAGGCAGCGATTTCTGGCTTTCCATACTACGCTGCCCTATAGAAACGATTTGCTGCACATACTTGTGAAAAGGAGTATCAAGTCATAAATTGCAGCGTTTCAGATATGTTATGCAGGTTTATACTCTCACTTTCTTGATAAGTACGATATTAACGATGGCATCATCAACTACTGACGCACAAGCTCTAGTTGTCTACGACGATAATCAGGTAGGGATTGCTCTTCATTTTGAAAGAGGGTGGTGACTTTACAGGCGCCTTTGAAACGTTTCGCAGAAAAAGAAAAAGTCGTGAAAATTGGAAGCCATATCATTCGACTTCAACAGAATTGGAACGAAAACGGAGTGGCAGGAGTGCTCTGGGATTCGGTCAGTTACCTATCTTGATTAATTATGCAAATTATTCTATATTGCGCCGTAAATCATATTTATATTATATTTATTTATTTATTATTTATTTATTACGCACAAGGCGTGCCATATCCAGAGCAAAATACAGAGAACATAACCAGTAACAAACACAAAGAATAAAACAAAAAACATCCAATAAGTTGGCTTAAGTCCAGTCACCAGATAATTTTGAAGAAAATCAGGGATAGAGCTTGTATAGACCAGGTGTGAAGTAATCACTCGATAATGATAGCGCAGAGACCCAATGGAGTCTGCCCCATGCCCCCTGCTTGCCCGAACAGGCGATCTTTACTATTCAGTATAAGCAAACTGGAACTAGGAGAAGCGGTATATATAGAAATCCCGCACAACCAGTTCTGGGGAGGAGCAGAACTCCGATAGCGGAGAAAAAATTGCATAATGCAAAAAGCTGATTGAGCTTAACAAGCTATTCCCAGGTAAAAAATAGAAATTCATCGGACTCAACCCAACGTGTGGACAAAGTATAAATTTGATCAAACACCAATGTCCGAGGACTTCAACTGAAATCAATTCTAATTCCCTCGGTTCTACGATCAAATGCAGTCATAGAGAAATGGAAACAAACGAAGCTTGCAGTTAGTTCATACAGTCAAGCAACGAAAGCAACAATGGGTTAGTCTAGCCATGGTTAACTTTACTGCTCAAAAAAAAATCCAACACAGCAGAAAGGCGATTGTTCCATTGTAGCAACCACTAATTGTCACAAACCATCCAGCCAAAACCCAGCGAAACTGTCACGCGCACCATGAATATTAATTATATAGACTAAGTTGAAAGAATATCCACCGCATGCCAACACGTTCAAGACCACCTAAATTAAAGACGCAGGGCAAAGTTGTTCAAGACAAGTGACTATATAGTCGCTGTTCTTGAGCATCCGGGCATAGCTGAAAATGAATCATGGCTCAACTGCTTCAGAGCAAACAGCCATTAGCCGTTTACTCTCAAACAATCAAGCCGCAAAAATTTTTGCAGTTTGCATTTAAAATTCTTGCTATCGGTTGATTCGAAAACCTCGTATGGCAAGAGATCAAGCCATCTTGCGGTCCGGGAAAAAGGAGTTAAAAGCTAGTGAATGATGCTTTCTAAATATCATTCCATAATCTAGGTCAAAGGCAGCTCTTCTAGATGAGCATGGCCGGAACCTCCAATACTTACGGACGCACAAATTAGTTTCCTTTTTCAATATGCGAAAAGCAAATGTCAAATCATTGCAAACTCTCCTGAATAATAGAGTGTGCAATGACAAAGTTTTCAATCTTTCTTCATAGTTAGGCAGGCTAATTCCCGGATAAATACGATGAAATAGTAGCCTTGTAAAGGTATATATTGATGTCTTACATGATGTCACATCTTACGAGGAAAGGATACTTGGTGACCGTGGCCTTGAAATGAAAAGTACACCATTAAATGCATATTAAAGCGCTGACTCCAAATCTGTTTTGATTATCTGCTGTGCGCTCCTCCGAATGAAGTTATGCACATTTTTGTCATCAAAATTTGCATTGTTTTTGATGCAGGATTCACCAATATCGTTAAAATGTTCGCTTATGCATAAAGAGCGTACAGATAAAGTAAAGCTTCAACTTATGCACAAGAAAACTGTCACCGATACATCAGAGTCTAAAAAGCCTAGATACTGACGATTTTGCCTGCCTAAATCTCGCAAAAACAGTATGGAAAAAAGTCCATAACTAGGGAGTCGCGCAGCAGATGTTGAACATAGATTTAGAATCAGCGCTCCAAGACGCACCTACTAGTATGCATCTCATTGCAAAAAGCCACGATCACCAAGTATCCTTCCCTCGTTAGCAAGTTTACAGTGTGCAAGAGCAGCAGGATTACATTAATTTGAGGTCATCAACCTCTTGGAATGATTGATTGTTTATGGCCATGCTTTCAATGCTTGTGCCAACTGATTTACCACAATGTCGCTTCTTGTAACCGTACTTGGTCAATTTTTTGCCGTAAGTACCAACCCAGGCCAAAAAAGGATTGCTCCATCAAATTATGAGCAGCGATATCAGGGTCAACGCGCCCTCAATTTGCGAGTGCGACAATTTGTTGGGTATATGTCGCTGACATTTCTCGGTATTGCAGGTGGCGAAGGTGGCTCCTGATGGAGCTAGTATATGAGACTCCTAGACCTGCTGATAATTTTATGCAGCCATATTTGCTATTTGGTATAAAGGAACCTCTGAGATGCTCGTTCTTATGGCAGGAACACCTTCCATAATACTGCAAAACATTAGCTTTCACTTCTTTAGATCTTTCTGGAGCAGACTTGAACTAACCTCAAGAAAGACGTGTCCTTGGCAAATGCATTGCGCACAATGATGGCTCACTCAACTGCCGTACACTCATGTTTGAGTTTAGAGAATGCGATTTTTCGAAAATCGCGTTTTCATATGTCGAAATCAAAACCGCATAAACTTTCCTACAAAGTGTTTTTTGCAACTTCGGTGGGATCCTCGGAAACTACAAGATTTCCTCTACAGATCCATATAGAGCAACCCTATCAGCTCTCTGACACTCTCTTAAAATATGGACCAACATCAAAGGCGCAAAAAGCGGAAAACCTTTCCGAGTGACCTAATAGATTACAATAACAGCTATGAAACTTGTTGCTAGATCGAGAAAACTATTAATTTTGAAATTTTGAGGCAGATGATGCTAATGCTAAGGCTAATGAAGAACCATCGCCTTAGCAAACTCGATAGTATAATTATTTTCTTGAGCTATCCACCAACTTAGTGAGGTGGGATACATCTGACCCCAAATGGCAAGAATCCAAAGCACTTGTAAGCTACAGATCGTAGACTGAAAAGAGCAGGATATGATTACAATTTTTAGATATCGAGATTACTTTGTATCGAAGCATGAAAATTCATCAGTAACTTTAGAATGGGAATTGACGAGTCTAAATTAGTGGTCAAGGCATAGAGTGTTCATAAGCCGCGAACAATTTACACGGAACATTTTGGGCAGAAAAGCACGCAAATGAAGGACGGACTTGGGAATGTAGGTACCTTTGCGAATAAGTTGATACGCAAGCACTGAGAGAATGAGTTTCGTGTTTCAGCGGGAACCGATGAGTGAACAAATTGGCACGCCAAAGACAAACATTTATGATAGAATGAACCAGATACTTAAAAATTCTGATTTCTTATAGTGCAAGTACACAACGTTCTCTACGAAAAATAAGAATCTTCGCTGCTATTTTTCTAGACAGAGTATCTACGATGCAGCAGATGTTGCAAGAGATTGCAAATTTTTTATATCTACCTAGACTTACCGGTTTATTGGCTGCGGGTTTGGAAAGTCCAGTATTTGTCGAAGTCGGTCTCGGAACTTGAATTCCGAAATCTAAGAACCAGGTCACTAAAATCATAGAAGTTTTAGACTTTGTAGTTATAACGAATTCGCGACCAGTACGAGAGCAGACTTTGGAGATTTTTTGCATAATGGTAACATTAATAGAAGTAAATCTTGTTAGAGTTTAGAGTTGATCAAGCTAAAAGTTGTAGGAGCTAAATCTATCTTGAAAAGCGTTGAAAAAAATTTTTTAACGAGTAAACCGAGGGAAGAAAGTTGAAAGGTCTGCTAAATATCCCTAAGTTCTATGAAGAACCGTCGCGAAAGCTGCCATGGTAATGCCAGATCGGTAGTGGAACATAGAGGTTGTAAACGTAAGACCTTCAAGCTTTAATTCATATATACTTTGTCACGCAATGGTTGGCTTAGGTTAGGCGTTACTGTGGGGGCTCGGCGTGGTGTCTAGGGGTAGATCCTTCATTCTTCAGGCACCGATCGCGTGGTCCCAACACAAATCAAGCAAAACATTATGAAACCATTCACCAAATTAACACATACAAATCGACTAGGAACGACTAAATAGAAACATGAAGAACAACAGAAGTACAAAGGAAGCCCGCGACTTTAAACTTGGATGATCAACGTAGCATCCTCACTGTTTGTGGCTTTGTTCTAGAAAAACTGTTGCATGTAATCAATGAATTTATACAGTATATCAATTTTTAGGCGACTGTCCTGTCCGAATATCTTCTTCGCAATGATATTGTACGCGATCGACGTGTCCTTGAACTTGGAGCGGGTTTAGGACTTCCATCCATCGTAGCCGCTAAACTCTTTGCCTTCCATGTCACCGCCACAGATCAACCTTCAGCTCTCTCACTTCTCCATCAGAATCTCGAGGCAAACCTCGACCAAAAACAAATGTCCACGGTTGCTGTAGCTCCACTAGATTGGACAAATCCACCAAAGGACAAGCTGCCTTGCGATGTTGTGCTTGGTGCAGATCTTGTGTACGATAAGAGCGTGTTTGGAGCATTGAAAAACGTCATAACGTGGTTGGTTGAGGGTAATACGATAATGCTTATGGCCACTAAAATACGATATCCAAAAGACAGAGAGTTTTATGAAACACTCAAGGATGAATTTTCAGTTGAGCAGGTGCATTATGACGAAGCAACAGATGTCATTTTGTATTCTATCAAAAGAAAACGTGAAGAATTATGATAATAGTTATCATCTAGGCATTCTTACAGTACATTATGAAGTTCGGCGTGCTCTCAGACAAAGCTGTGATCAGTTTAAGTACCTTTGCTTTTCGTAATCTCCAGTGCAACGCTTAGATGTATTTCACTTCACGAATATGCAGGCACACGTTTTGTTATTTTGTTATCCCACTCCGTTACCAATTTTGTGAACCACTTTCGCTAAAATAAATGAAGTACTAACCTTTTCTTCTAGCAAGAAATATATTTCGCTAATCTCACAAGGGAAGGATGGTTGGTCGAAGTGGCCTATTGAGATGTGTTGTATATCATATTGGAGGGCATAAAATGCTGATTTCAAATCTGTCCTTATTACCTGCAGCGCATTCCTGCGCGAGAATTTATGAGCGTTTATTGGAGAAAAAAATTCAATGTATAGTTAATATAAAAACAATAGTAGCATTTTTCCTAGTGCTTAAATGGATCAGTGTAATCTTTCCAGCACTCTATAAAATAGATACTCTTAGATGAGTTATATCCGCACTCCGGCTGTCTCATTCAAGCGCGAGGAAAATTTTAGCAACTGATTTTGTCCCAGAAAGACATTCACTTTTTGCTACTCTAAATTCTAAATTCTACCCTAAACTCATAATTCCTCGTCCACGAACGCACCGCAGATAAGGAGGATAGATTTGGAATCAGCATTTTACGCCCTTCATCACCGTATACAAATCATCGCAAAAGGTCACTTCGACTGACCATCCTTCCCTTGTCAGTACGCGCGCAGCTGGTGGACGGGGAATAGAAAAATGTGTAAGAAAAGTTATGCTAGAGCAAATCAAGCCTACTAAAGCATTCCATTTGTTGCATAATAAACTGTTTGATACAATCAAAAATGCACGGTTGACCGTCCAGCGAAAGGAGGTTTAGCAATGCATATCCTCATTGCGTTGAGCAGAAATACTAGTGTTTGCTCCGTAAAAACCCTTTAGATTTTGAGATAAAGGCTTGCAAAAACAGTATGCTAAAGTTGGAAGTTTCAGTGCTGCTGAAATGTCTCCAATCGTGCGTGCAACAAATTAAGACCAAGAGGAAATTTTTATATGTTTTGCACCCTGGCAAAACGCATAAAGATATCTTAGGGCCTACAATTTGAAGAATAAATAAATGACCTTACTCACAGAAGGGCCTAGTCTACCATTGTCGGTAAATGGACACCAAATGAGAAAAGCATTCAAATCATTCCCCAAAATACTACGAGGTATTCTACATCGGGTGAATTTGTTCTCGCCCACTGGGTATGCAGTTATTTATTGTATACAAAACATTCGACAGTATATAGAAGAAAGAAAATATTTATTGTATAAAAATTCAGAATTTCATTATGGTCGTAGGTTCGAAGTGTGGGGCAAACAGCAGCCCAGGAATATACGGTGTACCGCTTTCGATCAGTTGTTGCGCGTTGTTGTGAAGCTCTTTACGTACTAGGCGCATCCTGATGTTGTCACTCAGAATGTTGACTCAAATGACATAGTCTCTCAACTTCGCGCGGTTAATGCATCCTCGCACTGCAGCACAAATCGCATCAGAAGCGAAAGGCATGCAGAGATGTAACTTACCCTGGCGATGGTAACTAATGTGTGCCGATAGAATCGGCACCTCTTTCACCTCCTCTGATGATTACCACGAAGGTCATGCATATACATGACCTGCTGTGATATGAACACCGTTACTGCCCAAATGTGTTAACTTACTTCGCCACGCCTATAATCGTCAGCATACCTTCGATAGTCTAGAGACAGGGCGTCAAAAGTGAAGGTTGTTTCAACATCTGACGTCATAAATAGTGAACGTTGTTAAAGATGATCAGAGAAGAGAAAAAGACATAAAACAGATGTAAAAAGCAAAAGAAACTGCTGAAAACCGGATAAAATCGTTGCAATGAGGCTTGAAATCTTTCATTTGGCGGCTTTTCAAAGTGCAAGTTTTCGCTTCAGGACCAGCAATTCGCAACACGGGGTTTTGATTTTTGATGCGTCCTTTGAATTTTTACCCCCGCATTGATGTTCCTGTCTCTTGGGACGTTGTCTGGATTGTTGCGCTTGTTGTTCTGAGCAACAATCGCCCAAGCTGGAAAAAAATCGATGCGAAAGCACTGAAACAGAACAAGGTAAAGAAAAACGCGCTTTTTACGGTTTTTCGCAAAGAATTCCACAACAATCGAAGAGAAGAGGCTGGGTTGTTGTCTGCATTATAGACGGAAGCAAGATCTATAGAATGCACGAAAAAACCGCGTGAAAATAGTTAACCTAGGAGAAAAACAAGACTTTCTAAAAAACAAGGTTTTTGCCGCATTTCTCGTTCAAATTAAGAAATGTGATTTTGGGACGTTGTCAGCGTAAAAGTAGAGATCAAGAGCTTTGAAACGATATATAGCTTGTCAAAATTGGGTTCGAAACAGCGGAGAAAAGGGTACCAGAGCCAAATGCCCCGTGCCCCGCGTTTGGGGTAGCGAGGTAGCGCGCAGCGCGCGGAGACGCAGACGAGCAGCGGAGACAGACCAGAGCCGACGGGGCATTTGGCTCTGGTCGTAGATCTCGTCGGGGTCTCAACGAAACCCTGTAACATTATATATCATTCTGACCGTCATGACACGACGAGGGGAGCTGACAACGTTCCAAGCTTTGAAAGTCACTTACTAACGAGATAGAGCAGCATTTTCCGGCGCGACTCTCTGCTCACATTTAAACGCAGTTTCTCGTTTCAATTCAACTCCAAAAGCTTTCCCAAACTTTTGAAACTCATTTTTGGTCAAGTAAGAGGCTAAGTGAGGAACGTTGTCCTGAATTCTGAGGAAACTTTCACAGAAATTCTCTTTTCAGCGTAAAAAAGGCTTTCTAAAAAAGCATTTTCTCGGTTTCGCTGAGATATTCTTCAAATATTCTTTCCTATATGTGGTTCATTCACATTCGATATAGTCAGGATAATAACATCCGGGGCTTTGCCCCGGATGATTTCTATTTTTTTTCCCAAGTGAAGGTTGTGTCCCCTCATAGCCCTCAAAGTGAAGGTTACCAGAGTATGTGGCACTATGTATCGAGGGTATGATCGTCAGCATTCTACTACTGCACTAATACGTGCACGTCGTCTGTTCATAAATCTACATCACATGTGTTCTGTATAACACAGGAGAATTACTCCCAATCAGGCGCTAATTAGCCTCAGGCCACAGTACGGCCAAGGAACCACCGATACGTGGCTCCGTGGCTTTCAGTGCCTTAGGCGGAAATAGCGCCTTTGGTGGAGCAGTGTAGCTGCTGATAGACAAGGTAGTTCAGCAGCTTTATTGAGTCAATCAACATGCCCGCATGGGTGCAATGGTAGAATGCTGGTGGTTGAAGGCGTGGTAAAGTAGCATCACAAACATCTGGGCAATAATACACTCGTATCGCAGCAGGTCATGCTTATGGCATGACCTTAACGGTGCTTAGAAGAACTGATGATAAGTTGCAAGGAGGTGCCGACAAAGTCGGCACACTCCCGCCAGCGAGGGGAACAAATAAGAAACAGCGAAACGAGCAGCATAAATGTAAACACTGTAACTAAGAATACTAAGCGAATATTTATCAGGATACCTTAATGGACGTATCTGGGGAGCCTGGTAATTAAGAACGAGATGCTGGTTAATGCAGTCGTGCCAGTTGGCATAAGATCGCAGAGAAGCAAGTGGCAGTAAGGCAGAGTATAGTGGATAAATAATGTCTTATTATATCCAAATTCATCAACGGCAAAAATGGAAAGTGAAGGGGAGAACACTGATAATTCTTCTTACTTTCCTTGCCTCGTCGCGGGTTTCCGATCAGGTGCCTGTCGATCTCATCATTGCTTCGTCGTTTACCTCTTCCAGGCATGGTGACCTGCGAAGTCGGTATATCATCTTTTGCTGGTATATTGTCATCCATGGTATCTCCGCGAGCCAAAATTGTGCGGTCTTCAGAATGCTGATTGAAGCGCTCTTCGCTTTACTCGTCTTCTCCCTTTGTCGCGAAATCTACGCTCATCATCGCGAGAGTATCCATCTCTCTTTCCGCATTGTGTAAAAAGGTTTTGAACAGGCAGGATTGCCGTTCTTTGACTACTTGGCTTATCTCAAAATTCCCTTTGTATGTTTCTGCGTCTAGTATTTGATGTTCTACAATACAAACAAAAACATATGCATCGGAAAGCAACTGATAGAAGCCAGCCTCCTTTTCAAGCTTTTGTAGCTGAAGTATGATTGTTTTTCTCTTGCTTTTGAAGTGCGTGAGATAAAATTCCTCAAATTTGTCGACTATTGACTGCAAAATCGTCGATCTCGCTTTGACTTGCGATAGAGATAAAAGGAGAATATCTAAATTTTCGAAACATTTCTTTTTCAAGCCTTCATTATGCTGCAGAGTGAATTGAACATCGGTAATAGGCTCGAATTTTTTGAGCAGTTTTGCTAGTGCTACCGAGTGAAATGAAATTGCCTCTTTGAAGAATTTTAGAGACATTTTTGGTGCAAAAATTTGCGATTATGGCAAAAATATGGCTGCTTTTGAGCCGCTCGCTACTTTTTTAGCGAAAATTAGGAAGATTTTGTCCCGGATTGCGGTAGAGAGTGGCTGTCGCGAGTGCGAAGCAGCGGATTTTGGGCGCTGGGTCTCAAGGTTGGAATAGCTAACCTTTGTGCAGCTGAGGCGAGTGATGGGCCTTGCGTATTTGGCCGATGCACCATAAATGTGGTGGCTCCGTGGCTTTTAGTGCCTTAGGCGGAAATAGCGCCTTTGGTGGAGCAGTGTAGCTGCTGGTAGACAAGGCAGTTCAGCAGCTTTATTGAGTCAATCAACATGCCCACATGGGTGCAATGGTAGAATGCTGGTGATTGAAGGCGAGGTAAAGTAGCATCACAAACATCTGGGCAATAATACACTCGTATCGCAGCAGGTCATGCTTATGGCATGACCTTAACGGTGCTTAGAAGAACTGATGATAAGTTGCAAGGAGGTGCCGACAAAGTCGGCACATACTGTTCAAAAATTGATGATTTACGACTTTTTGGTGCATGTAGTCAATTATTGAACAATATCCGGCGCATTTGTTTTTTTCGTTCTTATATGCCTGTGCACTCGCTCGTTCCTGTTTCGAACATGTAATGGATGAGGTTCTCTTGACGGCAGTCGAATAGGCAGAATGGGAAACCTGATATTCCACGCCCGACTATTTCTGACTCTTGGCATAGTATCAGTTATGTTATATTTTGTTAACACGTTGAAGATAACGCAAACTTTTTATTGTCTACCTCTTGGGACCAAGACCTTTCACGGACCAGTCATCATTTTCAGATAAAACCACGCATAATGTCATCTACAGTATACCTACAGTAGCTGTGGAAGGCTGACAACGAAGATAGAGGTTACTTCTAGATTCACAGCAAAAGAAAACTTTTGGAATGAGTTTATACTAGGATAGTCTTCATTTTAACGAAGTTCAAGCCTTGACACACCATGTGTGTCAACGGTCCCACGTGGTAGTCATTGCTTGACACGCATGGTGTGTCAAGCGGTCGTCAACGTGTTAATCTTTCCAAGATTGGTAGTTCCTTCCTTTCAGTATAGTCAACAACCAGTACAGTCTACGTTTCGGCGAAGATCGCCTTTGTCAATGCCTGGAAGAGACTCAATGCAATAATTCACTCCAAGGGTGGACATGGACATACTTTCACCAACTGTATAGCGCACGCGCACCACTCTGACAACGTGTCAGACCACTACTCGCCGTTAGTGTGATGGTATGAGCATTCCTTTTATGGTCAGACTCGAATCCACACATTTGTAGAAAAGGAGCCAGTTCCTTGTTGACAGCCACCTTTCTCCTTTCTTGTTCAATCTAGGGCATCTGCATGATATCCAGCAAGCTTCCATAGTTCTCAAACTTGGTTTACAAAATTGATACACGTTCGCAGCGCCACTAGACAATTTGACCTGTACTTTTGAAGGGGACCAACCGTTGCTCTCGCTGCCGCTATCTTTGTAGTTGATCGTGAAAGACCCATATACTCAAACGAGTCAGATTGTTTTGAAGTTATGATGCGGACAAACCGGTTTTTCTGTTTTACTCACGAAGCAGGCGAGTACAAATGCAAGTCTCTGTAATATTGCAAGAAATCTCGACTAAGTAAAGCATGTTACTGACCAGCAAGAAACGTTATAAAAACGACGTTTTGTGATCAAGAGCATCACTAGTCGTTTAATTAGCTGAAAAGTCTGATCTTTTAACCAAAGTTGCTTGGCATTTCCGAAACTGCCTGTAGAACGTCGTCATTTTGAACGTTAGTTTACAAGAACACTTCGTCAAACGATACTGCTACACAATAATGAGCTGACGTTATGCGGGACTTCCAGAAGACATTTGATGTTAGTCAGATGAGACGAATCTTGCTCAACTGACTAACATCTTTTCAGAAATTATTGGGCTTGGTCCTCCCAGGCACCTTTTTGTTCATCTAATTTTGAATTTTTGGCAGTCGAAGTGCGCCCTTTTTTTAGTTTGGCTCAGGGCCAGCTTAGCAAAACAAAACAAAACCCATAAGTTTATCTATCTTTATCTCTACAATACGAGTGGCGGTCGCAGGATCGTCCGGGAGGGGGGGGGGGGGTGGTAAAGATCGTTTTAAATGAAGGTGCGTGGCATTAGCCACGCACTCCAAAAGGAATTTTGGGGTGTTTCTCAAAATTTCTGTGGATCCATAGCTGCACGAAAAAAAATTTTTACAAGGTTAATTTGAACTTTTAAAATGTCTCATATTTGTTCTATTTACAAAAATAAACAAGTCACTTGCACATTTTTATAACCCAAGTAAGTAAATTTCAAAAAGGGGGGGGGGAGGTTCCGGGGTGTATGTCGAAAGGCGCGCGTTTCGGCAGTCGTCATTGCCACAAGGGATTTGCACTCTATAAAAGCAAGGTTTCCGAACTACTAAAGTTTGTCATCACATCAGAAATATAGTAACGATGGATTACCAGTCTATTCCCGGAAGTACTAAACCAATTTCGAAGTTTTTTCCTGGTTTTTCTGATTAGTGACAATGGATCAATACGTGCCATTCGACCGTCTCCCGGGGTTCCGCCACTGCTATATACATGCAGTCAACTCTGGCATATGGTCGAGTGCGCTGTAATGTTAACAGGCAATCCATTTGCACCATTGAAAATCGCGCGCTTGTCGGAGAACATGTTGGAGCATGTCAATTATGCGATATTGAAGCAAGATGGCATGTCTGCACACGTTTCTTGAATTCAACATGTTTTGTCTTTGCTATTTGCTATAGAACCCAGTTTGATTCCGATACACCCGTGCAAAGCCCTGGGTGGGTGTGGTGCGGAAGGCGACAATCCCCAATTTTGTGCCTATCAAAAACTCTCCGGTGTCAAAGTGACACCCCGGGGGACTACGGGGGTGGGGAGTGGGAGCAGATACATTAATCAATGCCACAAGTAGAAATCCGTGAAAGTCATTGAGACGGATAATACACAGCCTCCATTTTTCGCCAATTGTCGCCTTCGGCGTGCCCCCCGCCCTGGGTGAATACAGAAGGAGGCTCCGCCGTTTAGAAAAAGTATGGAATACAGATAATATTCTGTACAGCTGTCCGTCATTCTTTTCCGCACACTTTACATAGGATGTGAAAAAGGCTTCTCAGTCAAAAATATCATACATTTTTGCCAGAAAATTTCATTCACAACTGCATAGAGTGCCTCACTCACTCCGCCTTGCACACATAAAAATTGACCATAATTTATTGGGAAAACAAGCATTTAACTTCACAGTTAACGTCAGAACAGACAAATTTAATAAGCAGTTTTGGTGAAAGATTTGCATGCACAAGGTGCGATTGCTCGTTATATTATGAACCCAAGAAGGAAACCGGAAAGTAAGCACAATTGAGTTGCATTTAATGCATACCGGATTGGTTTACGAAGCAATTTTACGAAGCATTTTTTACAATTTTGGTGGTTTTACGTGCAACCGCACCATTTGAATTAACAACTATTAACAAGCTAACTTAATTAGGAAAGCAATGCTAATGCTAAGCTTATTGAGTAAACAGAGGTTTGCTCGAGAATTGACCAGTGATCTAGCAAATTTTCCAGTGATTGCTAAAATCCATCTTCTTTCATAGTCTCAAGCAATGAAATTGCTGTGGACAATTCGAATGAACGCATAAAAGCAGAACAACGCTGGCAATGTTTGGTTGTACACTTGCAATAATTGGAAAATCTGTCCAAGCAAATTGGATCTTTTTTGCAGTCCTTTGGATTCGAATGCTTTGTACAGATATAGCAACTTGCTTCATCTCCTTGACTGCGATCATCCACAACCAACTGCAGTAGAGTTCGAAGTCGCGGCATATTCATGCGTGCATCTGCGCCTAGCACGAACTGAAATGATTTTATTTACATTCACAAGAAGATTCTAGAACTTCTCTTAAGAAACTGAAAATGCACAGATCAGTAGCTTTAAGCCTGCACCAGAGAGAGTCGTTCGGCATCTGGTTCTCCCCTCTTCCCTTCCCTAGCGCTCCCCCCCCCCCCCCCCCATAAATCTTACTCGTTTTCTGGAGAAACGCAACAATGACTATTTCCACATGAAAAAGTATGCACCGACTACGCACCACCGACTTCGGAAAAATCTTAGAAGTTAAAATGTTTGGAAGAGGAGAGAAAGTAGCATGACTACACTCAATAGGATTTCTTGAAGCCATAGCTTTTAGTAGCTAATTAATTACCAAATAGAAATTCAATTTACTTCCAAGAAATTTCAAGTGTGACACATTTTCAAAAACCCCGCTTACCTCTATCCCTCACCCCTAGTTCGTAACCAGTGGAGTCCATACCGATTCTCTTTTCTATGACCCATTTCAGACGAAAAGCAAACCTGCTCTTGTTCTTTCATTTCTTGCTCTGTGAATAAATCTGCCAAATGTCCAATTTCTTTCTGTACTGCTTTGAGATGCCGACAGAGGAACTCGTAGATGAGTTGTATATTTGAAACGTTCACCGAATTGTGGTTGATCGATAGGGTAAGTTCCTAAAATGCTCAATCACTGAGAACCTTCCAAGCTTTTTGACTTCCCAAGACCACATTAGCAAAAAGTTGCACTGAGACGTAAATACACTAAATTAACGCATGATCTTGCACCAATTTTTGTAAACTCGTAGATAATGGTGCTTTCAACGAATTTGTTCATTTCAAAATAGTGTAGTAAAAAGTCATCCGCTTCCTAATTGTGTCTCTAGAAATTCTAAAAGGTTCATAAAAACTGATATTATTTTTGATCATAGTTTTACGACTTACTCTTATCAAATGCGAAACATTTGTGGAGAACGGATGTTTGTACCAAAAGTTATGATTTTCGCTTTCTCACCTCATGTCAATTTTCTTTCGACTAAAATTTCTGATATGCATAATCAAATAGAGCACTTGTTGTAGGTTTCAGAATAATAAGATGTTCGAAATATTGTTCAATATTTTTATGTGAATTTTCAACATTTTTTGGTGCAAGACCTATGGACCAACCTGATACATCATAGCCTCCTAATAAGAAGCTCATGATTTTGCAAATATAGGTTGTCAAGAAAATAATGTCGTTTTTCATAGCAAAGCCATAAGACAAATCCAAAAAACCATGGGAGGGGTACCATTCGATAGAGCAAAGGAAGCTCTACAAGATGACATCCGAACATTGGCAGAACTTGTTATCTACGCAAAGTTCAGAGCCAAAACATACGAGCAAGTCGTGATGCCAAAAACTGGATTTTCGCCCTAGTAAACCCTGCAAACCTCTCACTTGCTCCTGCTTGTAAAGGACACATGCGCTTATCCATAGGTACACTTGCTATATTTTTTCCATGCTTAGAAACCAAGGAAAAATTAAAAAATGGAAAATGGCAGACTCCGCCCCCAGTAGTACTGGGCCCCTCCCACATATGCCTTTGTATACTACAAAGCTTCGTAACTTTAACCATAAATTTTCGGCCTTGGATAAGCTCTAGTTCTCGAGTAATATCAACTTTACACGAAAAACCCGAAAAAAACGACATTATTTTCTTGACAACCTAATATATTAGGTTGTCCTAAAAGTTCTTGCGCCGGATTTTCAAAAAATCATAACTTCCTTTCTTCTTAACGATTTTTCACAAAATTATTCTTGTATGAGAGAGGAAACCTTTTTCTTTATAGCTGTGCCTTTGTCATGAAGTAGCGTTGGTAAGTTCGAGAGTTAAAAGCAATTGAGGGAAATTAGTCAAGATTGACATTTTTTAAGCTGGATCACGAAAAATTCTGCAAGTATTTTTATTTGATAGAGAAAATTTTGCACATCATAGTGTTACCTTTTTCATGAATTAACACGAAGAAGATCGCGAGTTAGAAGCAAATAAAGAAAATTTCTTCACTTTTGCAAGTTTTGAGCATGCTCAAAAAAGCTTGAAAACGTCACAGAAAAGGCGAAAAAGTCATAAACATGGATTTTGTGACCTTCCCTTTGTAGCTGAGCGAAAATCGCGCCAATCGGGAGCAATTTTCATTTTTTTGAAAAAAGCAGGCCCGAAAACCCGAATAAATCACGAAAATCAAATTTGCTCCCGATTGGCACGATTTTCGCTCAGCTAGAAAGGGAAAATCACAAAACCCATGTTTATGACTTTTTCGCCTATTCTGTGACGTTTTCAAGCTTTTTTGATGCTCAAAAATTGCAAAACTGAAGAAATTCTCTTTATTTGCTTCTAACTCTCGATCTACTTCGTTTTAATTCATGAAAACGGCACCACCGTAATGTGCAAAATTTTCTCTAGCAAATAAAAATACTTTCAGAATTTTTCGCGATCCATCTTGAAAAATGCCGATCTTGACTGATTTTATTCAATTGCTTCTAGCTTTGGAACTTTCTGACGCCGCTTCACAACAAAGGTACTCTGGTAAAGAGAAAGCAAATGAAATTAGAATCAAGAAAATCCATCGAGTGGCAAGGAAGATATGATTTTTTTGAATATCCGGCGCAAGAACTTTTGGGACAACCTAATACTTAAGAAAAATTAGACAAACATATGAATAAGAACCCACCAAGTTGTGCACTTGATGATACCAATTCGTAGGCACAAAGACAATCTCTCCAGGATTTTGAATCATTATCCTTACATCCGCCTGTAATAAATTCTTCAGAAACCCCACAGATGCACCACATTTTCAAACTCAATTTCACCTTCTCCCAAAGGTCCCTGTAGGGTCTGATATCCTCCGCAATTTGTCCATTTTTCTCCATGAAAATATTTTCGTTGCCTATTGGGACAAAATACCAAAGTTTGTGTCCGCATACGTTAGCTGACCAACTATGCGATGACATTACATCCGAGTGAAACTTCGTCCTGTAAGAGTTGAGAAAGCTGCCTCCAACTCTGAACTGACCAGTGGCTTACCATGTGCCTTTTACTCCAAAGTAAACAAATCTATAATCACCACGAAACGGATTTTCATCGTCATCTGTCCATTTTTCACGATTTGCCCAATCATCAGACAACATTGCTGGCACATGATACATGCTAATTCCACAGCTGCAATGAGTTAGAAGAATCTGCTTGTTGGATGACAAATGGTTGCACAGTATTCCAGTAAACTTGAAAGAATATTTGATATTTCTTCTGATACCACAGTAGTAAGTTTACTCAAATGATACGGTGAGGCGGTACAGGCTATTCCAAATTTGTTTAGAAATACAAATTGCTTCAGAAAATTTTGAATGCTGTTGTTGTGTTATTGTTGCCGTTTGAAACCTAACGGGTACAAGCGCGCTGAAGATACGGGGCCTTCAAAAAATTCTGTTGCGCGCATTTCCCGCCCTAAAAAAGGGAATGCCATTGCAAGAAAGTGCAGTTCTCTCAACATCATTGTCAAAATTACAAAAAGATCTTTCTTATAAAAACTCTGTGAGAGCATCTAAGAGAGAAAATTGTGGCTTTCTTCTTGTTTTCGTTCTTTCTTATCTTACTTCTCTCAATGAATATGCGCACTTACTCTTCCTTAACAGCGATTTAACGGTTGAAACTCTCAAAATAGAAATTGGAAATATGCATGATTAACGCTGGAGATATCTATGAATGCAAGTTTGCAATGGGAAGATAATCTTTGCACTTCTTATATATAAAGCTGAATGTCTGTATGTCTGTCTGTTTGTCTGTCGGTACGTATGTTCCGAACATCAAATTCCATTTCTGAACCGGTGCGGACCAAACTTGGCACACATACACTTCGGGCCCGGCGGGTGTCATAGGCTACTTTCCGTCATCGATCGATATCGATTTTATCGATTTTCGATTTTTTGCAGAGTTTACCTACGGGGCTTGGAGTTGGCACAGGGGGTAAGTGAGCATGGCGATTCTAAATACGATATTAGTTCTCAAAATCGTCCACTACTTTTATCGATTTTATCGATTTTTTGCAAAGTTTGAGCTACAGGGCTGGGAGTTGGCACAGTGGGGTAAGTGAGTATGCTGATTACGAATACAATACTAGTTTTGAGTATCATCTACTATTTCGATTTTATTGACTTTCTTGCAAAGTTTGACCCGCGGGGCTGGGAGTTTGCACAGGAGGATAATCGAGCATGCTGATTACGAATACGATATTAGTTTTCAGTATCATCTACTACTTTTATCGATTTCAATTTTCTTGCAAAATTCGGCTACGGGGCTAGGTGTTGGCACAAAGGGGTAAGTGAGCATGCTAATACAATATTAGTTTTAGTAACTTCTACTACTTAACGATTTTATAAATTTTCTTGCAAAGTTTGAGCTATGGGGCTGGGAGTTGACACAAGAGGTAGGCATGCTGATTAGGAAAACAAAACGGGGATAGGAAAGTGGCATGTAGAAGTGGGCACAGGGAAAAGTTGTACAGGATAAGTAGAGTGAGACTTATCATAGTGTGTTGAAAGAACCGCGCGGAGCCGGGTATGCCAGCTAGTTTCAAATAATCGTTAATATTGCTTCGACTATTCTTGCTTAAACTTTGAATGGGAAAAATCAACAAGTCACGATTTTCTCGTCATTCCATAGTTCATTTTACGTTGGAAAAGGTTATCAGTAAAATGATGCGGAAGAGTCCATCAAAATATAGCGATGTAAATAAGCCTCACCTTTTCTGAAAATGCCAATCCTTCATGTACTGGAGCGAGGCATCCCCAGCAGCACTAGGATCAGCGCAATAATCGCAGAATTCGGCAACAGTCATTTCGATAGGATCACATCTGTCCTCAGCCATCACAGGACCAGTTTGAGACCCTAAAATTATATGTACACTCTGTATCAATGGCAGTGTCGCCAGTCGTGCAGGTATAGCGCGGCCGCCTCGCTCTGCTTTGCGCTGCGTTTGCGAACCATCCTCTGAGCACCACAAGCCTTCAATCACGGCTAACACACTCGCATTTCAAACGAGGCGGCCGCGCGGGATCTGAGGCGTGGCGCTGGTGACACTTTCACTGAAACAAGGAAACTGTATCGACTCTCAAAATGAGGACAGGTGTATAGTTATCCTCATTACAACAGTCGCCTTTATGCCACCACATTTCAAACTTGCAGCACGAACTAAATAGGACAAGAACCATTTTTTGTCTTTGTTACCAGTTAATGGTTTGGCGCTATTCCATTATCCAAGCTTCTTTAGAAACCGAGAATTTGATCCCCTGGTCTAGAGGGATTATCCTGATGCTAATTACGGACACCATACGCTACTTGCATTTTAGGGCCGTTTCGCTGTGCTATTGTAAGCATACTCTAGGAGTCATAATTACAGATTCAGCTGAAATTAGTTCTAGGGGGCTAATCAACGCCGATAAACAAACACTTTTTGCGGTTTGAGCCATATAAAATCTGAAAACCTATAAAAATTGGGCGCGAAATTCGTAACCACCTCACGTAATATAACCTCTGATTCACCAGGCTTAGCAACTAGAAGGCGGGGTTTGTGACACAAATAAGGCCGCTCGCGCCCGCGACGCAGTCTGCGTCTCTCCCGCGCGCGTGTTTCTGATCATTACCTAGCCTTAGATAGGTTATGAAGCTCCGCCTTTCAGCTGCTAAGCCAGTCGAATCAAAGGGTATACTCCTTGCAGGAGGTTACAGACAGATGTACAATTTTGAGCCCTACCGTATGACTACAGTGGCTCCGCAGGAAGGTCTTAACTCACAAACAGTATGATATCAGTGATCAACATGCCAAATAACCACCCTAGACAAAATAAGCCAAATCCACGATACTAGAATAAACCCAAAAGTTCAAAAACGTAAACAGAAAAAATGCCCCTGGACTTACCGTACTGTTGTTTGAGATAATCCAGATTGAGAGACCCATCTTCACGCACCCATAGTTCCCTAGCAGGCCAGTCGGCTGTAAACTCTGCACTCAAGATGCACGGTTCATTTCGTAAGCAGTATTTCGCGAAATAGGCGAGCCATGGTGTATCATCTTGGTAGATTCTTGGAATTCTGCCGTCATCAACTTCTGCCGTTTCCGGCTTCATGCACGGAATGATTGCTTCTACAGTATTTCCACGCTGAAAGAAAGCATATGCAGATAATCTCGGCGTGGCAGATCTAGCGACATCCAGCATTCTTACGCTGCCGACAACACTTACGCGTGAAAAGGTAAATTTCAAAAGTGCGCATTATCACCTGACGAGCAATTGCTGTCGGCACCGCACTGGCACTGAATCAATTTCCAATCTACTGCAGCATACACTTACTGAGAAGAAACATTTTGATTTTGGAAGGAAAAAAAATTAGAAGCGAACAACTCTGCATCGAAGTTCTGACTGGACACAGCCAAAAATAGCTATGATGAAAGTACATAAGAAGTGCAGCTTGCAAATTACGAGATCCAGACAAGCTCACAGCGGACACGAGTCAAGAAACATGAATTTGTAGCATTCATACCCAAAGTTACGAAGAAGAAGGATCCAAAAAAGCAACAAGTCGGAGTGCAGCTGCTTTGATTGGCGATTTCACAGTTGGAAAAAGCAATAATAGACTGTATTAGAGTGAAGTACCGAAGAATGTGTGCGCCGTGTCATGTTGATCTTAGACGATCTAAATTCAGTGGAGCTGCAAAACGGACCTTTCTCGGATTTCGGTGGTTAAGTAGGCGACCCCCCATACACTATAGCCCAAATCCCACCTGCCAACTCAAGCACTAAGCCCTAAAAATGCACTTCATAACTTCACCGGTCCCATTCACTTCCATTGAGTAGGCGAGATCGGTGGAACTCTGAAGCGCATTTTTCAGCATAGGTGCGATAGTGTGAGAATTTGCTCACCCCCCCTTCACCCCTGAGCCGGAAACCAAGGTGACCCCCTTCACCAAAACCGACAAAAAAATCAACAGTGAGGTAAGGTTATGCCTGATAAAATGACCACGCTATCAACCTATTTGTAGGCTCTACACTCAAGAAGCAAGTGAAGGGCAATCGTGGCATTCTTCCAGTTATGTCCTTAGACCGATTTTATGAGGACCGATTTTATAAACGGTCTGAAAAAGTGAGTGTGGTCAAAATTATTGGATGGTACACAAGTGCAAAACTGAGGTTTTTGCAGGCGTAATGTTCGAGAAGGAAAGGTTATACAACGCTTGTCACTTGCTTCATACGAAAATGGGATGAAGGTCCGGACCGACCATGACTATATTCTTGTCTTAATGTTGCCGTTTCAAGCTTTGTAATTTAATGAAAATATTGAAAGATGACGACTATCAACTACTGTGAGGTCATCAGAAGTTGTAATAGAAAGTGGTTCTGAGAAGTGTGATGATAGGAAGTATCAAAAATTATGAATGATGAAGCACGTAGAAAGAAATAAAATATTTTCTGCCCAGGAAACTCTGAAAGATACAGTAAAATTATTGCATGTATAAATGGCCATTCTTGGTAAATGTGCACGTAAATGATAAGAAGGAAACACACGGGAGCAGGACTGGAACCTTCTCGTTATCTTCTAAAGAAGGCATTGGATGACAATGGAAGAAACAAGGACAGGAAAATCGGAACGCCTGACTGCCACGAAAAATTTATTCCGCTGAAGACTACTGGACACTGCGTAATACTGAACTTGTTAAATTCGGCAATTGGAAAAATTAGGGTTGTTGAAACAAAGTGAGTAACTACTTCTTGTTTAAATTTAGATTTAGGATAGGAGATATTTGTACGAAAATTGTTTGTGTATCGGAAAGGAGGGAGAAGATTTATAGGCAAAATTTAAAAAAATTCAATTAAAAATTCATAACGTTTGTAGATGAACAGCTAGTACAAGGAAATGCTCACCATTGAAACCGTTTCTTCCTCTGCTTTCAGAAAATATATAGTTTGTCTGGGATCCGTTGAAAAAAGTGCGTGGTGAAGGGGGTGTCTAGTGATTTTTGGAGATTTTCGAGTTTTCAACATAAAAAAATTCATAACTTCTGTAGATGAACAGCTAGTACAAGGAGATGCTCACCATTAGAACCGTCTCATTCTCCGCTTTCAGAAAATATATAGTTTGTAAGGGATCCCTTGCAAAAAGTGCCTGGTGAAGGGGGGGTGAGAATTTTATAACGGGAGTTCTCAGGCAGAGGCCTTTTCACCATTGTAAAAAGACGTCTACCTGAGAACTCCCGTTATAAAATTCTCACCCCCCCTTCACCAAGCACTTTTTGCAAGGGATCCCTTACAAACTATATATTTTCTGAAAGCGGAGAATGAGACGGTTCTAATGGTGAGCATCTCCTTGTACTAGCTGTTCATCTACAGAAGTTATGAATTTTTTTATGTTGAAAACTCGAAAATCTCCAAAAATCACTAGGCACCCCCTTCACCACGCACTTTTTTCAACGGATCCCAGACAAACTATATATTTTCTGAAAGCAGAGGAAGAAACGGTTTCAATGGTGAGCATTTCCTTGTACTAGCTGTTCATCTACAAACGTTATGAATTTTTAATTGAATTTTTTCAAATCTTGCCTATAAATCTTCTCCCTCCTTTCCGATACACAAACAATTTTCGTACAAATATCTCCTATGCTAAATCTAAATTTAAGCAAGAAGTAGTTACAACCTCACTTTGTTTCAACAACCCTAATTTTTCCAATTGCCGAATTTAACAAGTTTAGTATTACGCAGTGTCCAGTAGTCTTCAGCGGAATAAATTTTTCGTGGCAGTCAGGCGTTCCGATTTTCCTGTCCTTGTTTCTTCCATTGTCATCCAATGCCTTCTTTAGAAGATAACGAGAAGGTTCCAGTCCTGCTCCCGTGTGTTTCCTTCTTATCATTTACGTGCACATTTACCAAGAATGGCCATTTATACATGCAATAATTTTACTGTATCTTTCAGAGTTTCCTGGGCAGACAATATTTTACTTCAATCTACGTGCTTCATCATTCATAATTTTTGATACTTCCTATCATCACACTTCTCAGAACCACTTTCTATTACAACTTCTGATGGCCTCACAATAGTTGATAGTCGTCATCTTTCAATATTTTCATTAAATTACAAAGCATGAAACGGCAACATTAAGACAAGAATATAGTCATCGGTCGGTCCGGTCCTTCATCCCATATTCGTATGAAGCAAATGGCAAGCGTTGTATAACCTTTCCTTCTCGAACATTACGCCTGCAAAAACCTCAGTTTTGCACTTGTGTACCATCCAATAATTTTGACCACACTCACTTTTTCAGACCGTTTATAAAATCGGTCCTCATAAAATGAGGTTGTGAAAGGAACGATGCCGTTCCTGGCGGCGCGTTGTGTGTAATTGCACACCCACATTCACACACGCACTCACCCCCCCCCCCCGCGCCCCCTCTGACCCCCTTCACCCTGGAGGGGCTGCGACCACCGTGACCCCCTTCACCCTGGAGAGGTCATTCTCACCTTATCGCACCTATGTTTTTCAGGACTTACAAGGGAGGTCCGATTAGTCGAAGTGGCTTTTTCAAATGAATCTTATGTCACTTTGAAGAGCATTAAACGGCGATTCCATTCTGCTTTCAATATCTGCCGAGCGCCTCTGCATGCCGAGTTATGAAATATTTTCTTGGTCCGAGAAATGATCACATAATCTTGGTAAAATCAAATTTTACGGTCTTTTCAGCGCTCAGACAGAGCAGCGTTTAGTATGAGTGTTTTGGACAAAAGGTATTGTTCAAAAGGAGTGTTCTGATAATCAACATTGGACCATTTGAGCAATTCTGGCAAATTTTGTGCCAATTATGCACTCAACTTTCAACTCAAAAAACGTTCATAACTCGACGTCCAGAGGCGCTCGGCAGATGAAGACAGATTTGGAATCAGCGTTTAATGCTCTTTATAGTCGTATCAATTTCATGTAAAAAGGCCGCTTCGACCAAGCGGACCTCCCTTGTTAGCGCATGAATTGGCAGGCGGGGTTTCGACTAGAATGTACTTGGATCTACTACCTTTACCCCGAGAAGGGTCCACTTTGCCGATCCACTGCCTCTAAGTGACAGTCCATTTGTGGCTTCATGTACAGTAAGCCGGCTATTTTTGATTAATCGTCACCTTCTACAGCGCTTCTGCGGTCTGTAACATTTGTTGTCTCACAAGGTGCTCAACAGTTCTAATCTCACATAAAAGCACACAATTTAATAACTCATTGACTAGGGGAGATAACAATCTAGCAGTCTGAACTTGTTTTCCTCTCCTTTTTGAAGTAACGCTAAAGAGGAGAAACACAAATTTCTCAGTCTATGTGAATCCCGCTTTCTTCCTCCGCAGTCGCGGATATGCGCAAACAGAGGCAAACTCTTTCCGCCATAGCGCGGACGTAAAGCTCTTGCCTTCGAACTGACGCTAACAACGAAAATTGGACTTCTTTGCTAAAAAGAGCAGAGAAAGAGATAGCGGTCTGTCATATACTGCGAAATTAGCAGAAACCCCGAAAGCTATGCGGAAGTAGTCTACCGAGTCGAATTTATTGCTCCTCTAGCTTCAGAAAGTAAAACCAGTGAAGTATCATGCACTGAATTGCATTTAGTCACACGTATCAAAAGCGCACTTTCTTCTAGGTCTTACACCAGAATGAATGACCGTCTTTATCTGCTCTTTTTAGCAGAGAAGTCTGATTCGTTGACCGCACGGACTCCTCAAACGCTACGGACCACGCGCGGCGCGGCTGAAGTGTTGCGAGAGCGCGACTTTTACCACGACGAATTTGTACTGGGGCAAGCGTTTTAACCCGCGGCGCATGCTCCGCAATGATGTGCAGTCGGTGCGGTCAAGGAATCGACGATATTATCTAATTAGCTATAATAAAAGGTTGAAAGGTGGGGCTTCCCGACCGAATTTGTCTTTCAATCAAGGAATCTAAGAAGTTAAGTTTATCGCTGAAAAACGAAGGATAGGCAGCTGTCTTATACTCATTAATTATCTCGCAGCAATATTCGATCCAGATTCCTGCATGATAATTGAATAAGTGATTCTAGAATTAACTCGATGACATTATGTACAGGAATTAAAGGTAAAAGATGTCCCCATAATCTGAACCTAATGATTAAGTGTCTCACGATAATCCTTTCACACCCACGTCAAATTTAGGTCCTCAGAATGAGATACAAGAAAGAATATTATGATTGCAGTCTCCTTTAAGCACATCACAACGAGATTCATCTCATAATTTCAATTCGAGCTTCATGGCCCGAGGTCATATCAGCGCTTCAGTTAACGCAGTATGTCACAAAATGATTTCAAAATGAAAGAAGAAAGGATCAAATATCATGTTGAGGCTGGAAATCGAATAAGAAAAACGGAACCTTAAAATTTTAGAAAATGCAAAAGACTGACGGGCACACATATCAGCATCAATGCTATAGAAGCAGCATTCGATTATGTAACGAGCGCACACACCCAGAATTCCATTGAGAGATGCAATTGTGCCATTAAACATAACAAGACAGCGCTCAATGTGCTCTTCCTTGCACTACGATATGTAAAACACAATATCTGTGCGCATAGCACACAATTCTGAGACAAAATTTGCAATAAAGGCAACATTTATTGAGAAAACTACGTAAAGATTATAGAAACCCATTTCGACAACTAGTGAAAAAACCAAAGAAGATTAGCTAATAACCGTTGGAGCGGAGAACCGTGGTAGTGAAATGGTCGATTAGATCCAGACATACGCTGCTGTGAAAACTACTTTCAAGTCTATACGTACAAATATTACTAGCAATCAATTAAAAGTGTAAGCTCGATTAGAAATATGAATATGCCTTAGAGGACCATAACAACCTAGACAGACTAGATGAACTAACTGATGCACTGTCACTTGCAGTGACAAGAGAAAGGACAGGCTAAGAAGAAGCATTGTTACAAATCTTCAGGAAACTCATCATCGCCCTCGTCGTCAGCTTCGTCAGCAAAGCAGCGAAATTTTACCGCGTCCCACGCCACACGAAGCTCTTCCCCGTCGGAACGAGTTACGACCACCGGCGGGACGTTACCCTGGAAATCGCGTGCATTCAAAGTGGTAATCTAAGTGATGAAAAAATTTCAAAAGTTGAATATAAATTCTTTGGAAAGCGGCCACTTCTACAAATCGAATAGCAATTATTTACGCGTCAGAAGAAGCTTGAAATAAAAAGAGGTACCAAAAAACCCCAAACACACAAAAAGAGAAGGAGAGCATGTTTAGTCAATGCTCGAAAGTATCCAGCAGTACACCTTCATCAATCATAGCATCAAAGGTCACATTCAAAAGTAAAGCAAGTCTTCTAAAAAATTCCCAGGGGACAAATCATTTCGATGAATCTTGGTTTGTCTGCATTTTGCCGCATATCGATGTGCTGCACATAAAATAAGTGCACAACGCCCGAGTATGGATGGGAGCGACGGCACAGGAAGGGGGAGGCGAAGGGGGAAGGCAAAAAATAACGTTGTATTGCCCCAATGTTTTGGGTAAGCGCAAATCGAGAAATATATGAATAAATCAAAATGATGATGGAGATAAACATAAAAAAGAAAAGAAAAGAAAGACAGCTAACCTTGTGCGGAATTTTTCGGAGTAGCACTGTAGGATCAAATTCCTCTAGATGCCGAAAATAAACTAACGATATTTTTCTCTTGCCTGCCAGCCATTCCTGCAGTAAAAAATTATCTGATAAAAAATCACATAAAATGAGACAGAATTAAAAAAGAACAATGCTGAAACTGTGATAACACAATAAAAAGAAGGAACGTTACTCCAGAACGTCAAACACAATAATGTGACGACATATACCTGAATAAGCTTCCTAGCTCCACGCACGGTGATCTTAGTCAGTCCGAAAAATTCTATAGAATCGGCGCCTAATGACAGGAGATCGTCATCACTGATATCAAACACGTCCGAAGAATCCTCCTTCGATGTTCTTATCGTCACAGACCATGCCTGAAAGTAAAAATTTACGATCCCACAAATGACAGAATGAAGTGAATGAAAAATAATGATAGGAACGTGTCAATCATATTGAGATCGAAAAACACTAACAGAATCTTTCAAGTAATAAAACTTGTACCTTTCGGAATACTCGGCTCTTGAAAGGTAAATTGCTGAAAAAGTCATTTTCCGCCATAACCACGTCTACCGTTTCAGCGCCTGAAGAGGTGACTCCCTTGAAAAAATACGACTCGGAAGAGCTTACCTGTAGCATCTATGATAGACACGATTTCTGGAGTCATAACTCTATCCAGAACCAATTGCATATGGCTTACTCGTGCTTTGGAACTATGCAAAACACTAGTAACCACTTCCATATCCTCAGCGTTGAGATCAACCTGAAAATGTACGTTGAATGTAAAAAGCAATTTAAGCTTTGTAATAAAACAACCCTACCAACTTGAGACACAAAACATTTGACTTCCGCAAGACAAAACCGAGGTGCTCTTGTAAGGAGTTTTGTATGGATGGGACCACAAACTCCGTTGACTTGTTAGCTTTATCCCACTTCAGACCGCAGAATCCTTAAGGGTAAGTATCAAATTGAAAGTGTAAACAATGTAAGCAATTTTGCGTACATTCAACGAAAAAAAACCCCGAGCGGTAAACAAAAGCATACCTTCATTGTTGTAGAAATCAGTGATATCGTAAGACGAACGAGTCTTCTTCGCTGGATTTTCCGTTGTTTCTTTCAATGAGCACATCCAATTTTTCTTAGGACTCTTGAATGAATTTCGCGAGACCGACAGTTTGAAGGAGGACCTCTAAATACACTTTTAAGATGCAGGTATGAAAACATGAGAAAGCAATCTACACTAAAAGTGCGTCTATGTTCCACATGGCTAGCTCCAGGTCAACTTGCAAAAAGAGAAAGCAAGGTGGATCGAAGAGATAATGTTGTCAAAAAAGGAACGCATATGGCATGATTATGGCTGCGTGCAGTAGCGACGCGGCAACTATGAAAGTAACTCAGAATGGGATGTATATTGTACTAAAATAATAGCAAAAGGACAACAATGACAGTAAAATAACAAATTGGTGGAAGAAAAAAGCAAAAAAACCGCTGTTGTGATGAAGATGAAGTTTGAAAACACGATGACAATGCCAAAAAAATGTGAAAAATAGCTTACCTCTTCTCTCACAAGCGAGATGTTGGTGATCCACATACGAGGAATCGAGTGAAGGTTCTCATTGATGATTGTGAGCACCTTTTTATTGAGCGTCAAGCAATTGCAAAGATCAGGATAAGTGAGCCGCGATAGAATAGCTATTACTAGCTCAGGAGGCAGATCGTCGAACTCGATAACCATAGTCTAGAATGTTCAATTTGCATTTGCAGATATGCTGAAACGTAACAAACCACAGAATGTTTGCACGTTGGGAACAAATGCTATGTTTGAGAAATTGTCCGTCGAACAAAACAAAGACACAGTACTTCTCTTGTTGCTCAAAGTCCCAGATTAAAAACGTGATAGTGAGCGCAATTCAAAAATAACCGCAATTTATTTTATGCAAGCAACTTGTTTATTCTTCTATATGAATAAAATAATTCTTAAAATTTTTAAAAATTCAAATTAGCCATGTGAAAATTTATTTGATTCTGCCCCCGCCCAAATTTCTCTAATGTCTCTTCACTTTCTCGTGTGAGGAGAGATGAGAGAAACTGAGAAGATGTTGGAGAAATTTGAGCTCACAGCCCCGGTCGTTGATCAATTGTTCAAAACGGTATTTATACCAGAGTGTAACGGAGGTATAAGAGCGCTTTTGGACACTTTTGAGCAAAGTCTGGCCGGGGCCAGAGCGAGCTTCATTGTGTCGTTAAGAAGTCTGTACAAGTGAACTATCTCGAGACTATTCGCTACTTGGACACAGGAAAAAACAGCAAGCTTGCAAAGACAATGCGTGCAAAGGGGTATGGGTCTCAAGTCTCCTAGTCACAAGGTGGTAATGATCAAACTTCCGCAATGATCCGTAAGATTTCGACGAATCAATCTGCAGGCAAGAGTTGGTGAATAACTGAAACTGTATACCTCATACAGAACTATTTAGTGAAAGAAACCGAAAAATTGTTAACAGGCTTCAACGATGGTAGCGGACATAATTTTTTGCAGTAATTAACAAAAGTGTAGATTGCGAGACTGAAAGAGACAAAGCTGTGGAGTGGAAGCATTAAATGTCATTCAAAGGCATCTTTTCAAGCGTAAATTACTGAGAGATAATGACTTTCAAAATAGATGAAAAACAGAAACTCGTCCAATAACATCAATACAAGCGTACTGCTACAAGTATGACAACGAAACAAATGCAAATCTCCCACGTCATGAAAAATGAACAAGTGCACGTTATGAACAAAATCATGCTGTGTGGCCACGGAAAAATTTTCACCATACGGTAGACGTCCACGGGTTCAACGCATTACGCAAACGTGCACAAGAAGGCGAGTGGCCGCTGCGCACGCTTGCGTGGACAGCAGCAGCGCGTGTTCGCGTAATTCATCCTCGGGCGTCAGAAACTGATGCAGAGTTGTTCTTCGCCTCTGTGTTTGCATAGTTCATTCTTTGAATTCTACAAGTTCTGATGAGTTTCTTCCTTCAGAAGTCCCAGAATCTGTTTCTTTTAATGTAAAACAGCAGTTATGTCAGCGAAACTCGAGAATCTTCCAACCGACTATTTTTTGCCGGGACATTTGTCAAATTTTGGGCAGTTTTGGAAGCGCATAAGATGTCCTAGGTAGCTCAGAAGTTGATTAGGCATAGCTTAACCTCATAGGGTTACACCTGCTTCAGCTTGTGGCGGCTGGTCACCTCTAATAAGTGAAAACTAATGTAGGGAGTGACCCTTTGCACCCAAGACCACATGTTGGAGCCGTATAATCCTGGAATAAAATGGCCAATCTGCGATAGGAGAGCAGAGAGGGGGGTCCTGACCCTGAGAATCCTGAGAGTCCTGAAAGTGCCTTTGCTAACCTTCACCGGTGTCGTAACCCTGAACTCCTCACTCCTTTACTCTAGGTGGGATACATCTACTCAAAATGCCGATATCTGGGCTCCTTCCCCTCTCATATCTTTCACGCTAAGTAATAGCTCCCCTTATCTACCCAGCACCGACGAGATTGGTAGAGAGCACGGCAACGATGCCCGCGTGGCGGTTGCGTCGCGCCTATCGTTGTTGGTGACGTCAGTGCAAAGGGCAACCTTGCAAAGGCAGCATTATGACTTCTCCCTTCAGTTAATGCTTTCTCACTGAAGTAATTTTGTGCGGATGGTATTACCTAGCCTGGTGCCCTCTCAGAGGAGGGGATGTGCAAAAATCCGCCATCTTTGACTTTCAAACTTTTCTATACGCAAGCTGTAGAATAGAACATGACCGATACTGGCTTGCGATATACTACGCAATGACAGTCAATCCTCAGCAGTAAAATCTGTGCCCGAACTAATCTCTACGCCCCTCGTCCAAAAGACTGATAATTAGCTATAGAGCGCGGAATTCTCTGCTTAGGCGAGATTGTCATATTCTGCCTGAATAAAATGATCATTGACTTGGATTTCCAAATTAAGTCTCCGACCTTCATGAAAGTAAAAAGTTGACAATTTTTGACAAAATTTTACTTTCTCGACATATTTACATCGTTGGAGAGTAATACGCTAAACCGTGCACTTTAAGGTTAACTAATTGATGGTGCATACATTATCAACATATTATCCATTCTAAGACCAGAATATTCGAGAAAGCTTTTACGTTTGAACTAACAAGTTCATATTTGTGCTTCAGCGCATAATTTCCTACTTGGAATCTCGCGGAAAAACATGTCTTTTAATACCATTTACAGCGGTGTTCAAAAATATCTTTGGTCTCAAGTTGCGGTTATTGCTTGATTTCTTGGTTGTTCTTGTAGATTTATGACCGCCGACAATTGACAGTCGATAGTCACCGCGCTCTAAAGGCGTTTACGAGCAGCGGCGATAGGCTTCGAGACCCGACATTCAGACGGCACAAGGGCGCTCAAAAAAAGTTTCTGTAGCTGGTAAACTCAAAACAATTAGAAAAGTCTGTGATTGACTTGAATATAAGGCGGAGTTTTACCAATAAAATGATAAGTTATAATAAGCGCTGAAGAAACTGCGTACAGCCAAAAAATTAAAGTAGTAAGTGATAGCGCAAACTTGCATCTGGTATGGTCATCCCCCAGAACTGTTCCAATTCGAACCATCAACGTGGCTGTCTTTCGATCATTTTAATATGTCAGCTTCGAATAAGCGCCTCAAATTTGCTGGAATTAACCTCTTTAAGCGATAGAAAGGCAGACACGTTGATGGTTCATATGGGAGCAATTTTGGGGGATGCACGATACAATTTGTACTAGTAGGTCCGTTCAAGATAGGTATGGTTCGCGTGGTTCAAGACTAGCTTCACATTCGCGAGCCGCTATGGGTTATCGTGGCGAGACCATGTCTGTCCTCTATACATCCTCTACAGTCTCTTGCTGGCAAAATGTGCGATGCTTTTGCGCGCACATACGGCGCTGTGCCAATATCTTAAGGGGGAACTTTTGCAAGTGTTTAGTTGCTGCAAATCCATAACTGCACTGTGCCAGCCGACTGACCAGTGGCCGTATTCATCAACGAAACCCGTGGGTTCTGGAACCCACTGGGTTAGTGCTTTTGATGAATATCGATTCTTCCCTGGAGTAGAATCGATATTCATCAAAAGCACTAACCTTGGGTTCCGGAACCCACGGGTTTCGTTGATGAATACGGCCACAGATGAGCAACCTGGGTAGGTAATTGGTACATGGAGCTAGGGATACGGGAGGGGGTCTTCCTGCCGGGAGTGAGTCGTAGAGTTTTTGTGTTCTCCCATGACTCAAAAAAAATTATGCAGATGAATTTCTTTTTTTTTTTCAATAAATTGAGCTACATAAAAATAAGACCAGCTTTTTAAAGAATTTCAGGCTGGGGGAAATGGTGCGCCAGAAATTTGCCAAAACTTATTATCATACTGCAAAAAATTGTTTCCAAATTTTTGTATGTATTTTCTATGATTCCTAATTTTTCTATGACTGACTTCACAGTTTCCACCAAAAAATCTGCGATGATCCCTTCGCTCTCTTTGCAAATATAAGCTGAACACCATATGTACGTGCCATAATTCTCAAATTTTTGAGGAGAAGATTAGAAAGAAAAAAGATTGTTTGAGAAAGCCGACGCAGCCAGCGTTTTTCGAACTATCGTTGTACTTTGGGGACTTATTTTTCTATTTGACTTTACACATAAAAATGCAATGTTTTTGATAGTTTCTAGGAATAAAATAACATAAAACAATTGAGATTGGTGCCAGATATTCATTAAATTTGAAATGATTCGATTATTTTCATTTTTATTCTACATATAATGCTTTGAAAACTAGAGGTACGGCCAACAAGCTCACGTTCAATTCTTCCAAGAACAAAAAACGTTTTCGTGGATCACATACTTTCGGTTTACAGTAGAACTTATTGACATCTATATTTACCTTGTTACCGTCGAAGCTGAAGCACTATGCTGGTCATGTTCTTATTCTTATTGTTAGTATTTTCAGATGCCTCGAACACGGGCTAGATGTCCCGCTTGTCAGCGAGGCCCATATCAGTTAGGAAATCTCTACGACCATTTGAGATTTGTTCATTGGTGGAAAAAGGATAAAATAGATGAATTGAAATTGACAATCAAGAGCACAAAATACAATGGAAGGCAAAGTGTCGAATGTGAATGCGGAAAAATCTATTTTTCCATTCATGGCTTGCGAGTACATAGAGAAGTAAGAAATCTTCAAGATGTTCCTAAATATTTCCCTAATGAAGTTTCTCGTTCTAGAGAGCGCATGGTGAAGCAGTACAGCACAATTCGAATTATTTCCCTGTCACATGTCCTGCCTGTTCTGAAGTTTTCCGAACAGGAGAAGAATTGGCAGTACACTGCAATGAAATGCATCGACAGCAAGGTGGACAAGATTTCGCTATGATTGAAGGCGTATTTCCATCCCATGAAGACTTCGAAGTGAGTACTGTGCCTGTGGGCGTGGCTTTGCAGGCCTGTGATTGGCTGATCAACACGGAGGGCGTAACTCACCAGTCATTTGCAATCGAAGAACACGTTCATAGTCCCAACGGAATTCGTCTCTATGAAATCTTTAATTCAGGCTTGGATCGACTCTGTGGAGAAGCTGACAAAAGTTGGATTCACTAAGAGAACTTCCAGATTGTGCAAAGATGGACGCAACCATATCTTTAGCTGCCGACATGCCAGAGGCAAAGGCGCAGAAGTAGATCCGAGGGAACTTAGACAACGATTCAAGAAAAGTGATCGAGTCTGTTCACATTGTCCGGCCTTTATAAGGGTGGGTTTTTACACAAATAGTACGATAATGAATGGTAACGGCGAAAGAGTGAGATTCGTTAGGTACCAGGCGTGGGATATATCGAAGGTTTCAAACGATGCACTGATGGTATAGAACGGCTATGGGTCTATGGGAACGGCCATAGGTTGTCGGTGTTGTCGGTGTTGTCGATGTTGTCGGTGTTGTCGGTGTTGTCGATGTTGTCGATGTTGTCGGTGTTGTCGGGGTTGTCGGGTTTGCCGAGGTTGCCGGTCGTTGTGACCTCATGATAGCCTCCACTTTCGCGCGCTCTCTAAACTGTCTCTGACCCCGACAACACCGACAACACCGACAACATCGACAACACCGACAACATCGACAACATCGACAACACCGACAACATCGACAACACCGACAACACCGACAACACCGACAACATCGACAACACCGACAACACCGACAACCTATGGCCGTTCCCTTACATTGTCTGCGTCAGAAACATTAGGTCCTCGGAGGGGGAGGGGGGGGGGAGGATCTACAAAAGGCGGGGATAGAAGCCTTAGGAGAGTCTAGAGTTTTCTTGCGGCTGCTTAGGCAGACAGCAAACGGTTAATAGTTTGCAGACTGCAGCTGTAGCCATCGTGATTCGCAATCAGTGGCTGATCGATATATCGATTTTCTCGGTGCACTGCCGCGCGTTCGTATTTTCCAAGCAGCGCGAACCCGTTTTCATGTCAAATGTATACATATGCGATTTATCGCAGAAGTTCGCTCTGTCCACGTACACTTCCGGTTTTGGTTTTAGGCCTCGGGCTACTTCATGAGACTTCCTCGCCTCGTGATTCTCCTGATGAGACAACTGTTACGGGTCCATTTGCATGTTGATCGCTTTCCATCTCGGCTGTGATGGTTAATCAGGATTAGTCGTGTCGAGAAATTATCACAACCGGAATGTAGCAGGATCGGCATGTAATGATATTGTTACGGTTGTCTTGTCGCGATCAATCGCGACGATCAAATCGCGTGAACTCTATCCGAGGCCTTACAAAAATTCGTTCTCAGACAATGAGAAGAAAGAGTATAGATCTGCGGCGAACTTCTGGGAGAACTTGCACGTAAATTCTTGTAGAATGGAAGCGGGTATTCTGGCGCTGAAATATGGAGGACATGAATGTAGCGCTTTGCAACCGAAAAATCAATATATTGATTAGCTGATAATTATTGGGTTGATGCAAAAATAATGGCCAATTTGCGAATACTCTCTTCGACGTGTTAGAACTTTTTGGAAAATTCACATTTCTGAATGCGGTAAAACATCAGAAGCAGTAAACCTTTTGCAATACAGCGCACCTTTTATAGCCATATCACAAACGGGCAGAAAAAGATGGGTTAAAAAATAAGAAGTTCTTTTCTACAGCCTTGTCCTTGACATTTCATGACTTCCCTCAAAATTAGTTAGCTTGAATGACAAGTGGCCTATTTTGTAATCGCAAGCCAATAGTACAAATTATCGTGGAGAAGGTTTGGAGAAGCAAATTTGCGAAAAGGACAAAAAAACTAAAATTTAAAATTGTCAGTTTTTTGACATTTTTCCAGTATGCCTCAAAGTCTCGAATATAGATTTTCTATTTTTCTGCGTAATGAACATGAATGTCTTCTGCAAAAACTTCTAATAAGATGCACTAGCATTACGATTACAGAACTGAGCAAAGCTTTGGCGAATGACTTCTTTCGAAATTTACGGAGCATAAAATGACCGCAACGGCTACCCATTTTGAGAAGCCGATATTTCAGTCTGGATAACCTCAAAACTTACAGTCAAGTACGCATGATCTAGACAATTTCTGTGTCGTACAATAGCTAAATTTTCGAAAAAAAAACGCGCTCGGATTCTGGCCAGAAAAGTGAATTAATATAATTCCGAATTTAGATGCGGTTATTTGAAGCTCACTAACTTTACAACAGATGGAGGTGGAACGTGCTCCAACCAGCATTACATAGAGCATGAAAATAGCTTTGCAGTGGTGCCAAATGTTCCAAAGAAGAAATTTTGATGGAAAGTTGGCCTGAAAAAAGGCTTGGAATATCGGCCATTATTTTTACATTAAGCTAATAAATCACTAGAAATATCGTCCCTTCCACATTTGCTGCTACCTTTGGTCCTCGGCCATTATTTTTACATCAACCTAATAAATCACTAGAAGTATCGTCCCTTCCACATTTGCTGCTACCTTTGGTACTCGGCCATTATTTTTACATCAACCTAATAAATCACTAGAAGTATCGTCCCTTCCACATTTGCTGCTACCTTTGGTCCGTGTCTCTGACCTGAACACGTATGGCTAACATGTTGGCAACATGCACCAACGTGTTGACGGGAGGGGGGGGGGGGAGATTTTTCTGGGATGGGGTGCGTGGCCTTAGTACACTTTAGAAAAACTTTCGTCGTACTTTTCAAATCTCTTGCGGGCCATTCCGAAATTCTGGAATAACCGAGAAGTTTTTCTCACAAAGCTTAATTGAATTTTGAAAATTTTCAGAGACCATTTCAATTATTGAGAAGTATTTTCGGTGTCAAAGGCTATCTTTGGGATTGAAGTTCCGAGGAAAAACTGATCCCCAAGTCTTTGATTCAACTGGCTTGGCGACTGGAAGGCGGGGCTTCGTAACCTAATCAAGGCTAGATAATAATCAGAAAACATGCGCGCGAGAGAGACACAGACTGCGTCACGGGCGCGAGCGGTCTTAATTAGGTCACAAAGCTCCACCTTCCAGCCGCCAAGCTAGTTGAATCAAAGTTAGCTGGCATAAGCTGGGATATAGGCAATTCATCGCATGCAAAGACTGCGGACGTATCGGCATCTCTTTGATCAAGCGTCGTCTCGTTTCTCTGACCATCTGCTGTCTCTCCCATGCATCTTATTGTTAGTCGGACGCAACGGCGCGTGTTATGAATTGCCAATATTGTGGCATTCACGACAGCTTTTACGAAAACATACGCCATACTACTGCGAATGACTCCGCATTGCTTGCGAATAGCGCGTAGAAAATGGCCACGGAGCGTACATCTCGTTGTTCTCGCTCAAATGTTAGCTGCAGCTGCAGAGCAACAGCACTACGAAAGTGTTAGGTAGGCGCCAGACTACAGTCTTTTTCAACCCGGAGTAGGCCAATATTCCAAGTGGAGCACCGCCACTGGCTCAGCGAGATAGATTAGAATGAAGAGACGCAGACTGCAAAACGGCGCGAATCGTTGCGAAGGGGGCTCCCGCCAATCCTTTCCGCCTAAACTGAGCTGGAACTTGCTGTAAGCGGCTCCGGGTCAGGAGTCACACCGTGCGCAGCGGCCTCTCGCCACGCCCAAATTTTGGCCTCGCTAAAACTCTCCGGTGCTAAAGTGGCACGGCGCCAGGGTAGGGGGGTGGGGGTGGGACAGATATAGGGCTTATCAGATTGAGTGTCGTTTGCACCAGCGTCGCCATCTTCGCGCTGGACTCTGCGTCTCTTCCGCGGGACATGCTCTCTGAGCACTTTCCCAGGGCGAGCGTGAGAAAGGCGGCGATTGGA
Source organism: Cylicocyclus nassatus (assembly GCA_958299035.1). NCBI lineage: Eukaryota > Metazoa > Nematoda > Chromadorea > Rhabditida > Strongylidae > Cylicocyclus > Cylicocyclus nassatus. Next base: position 79,012,171 of record CATQJL010000223.1, read on the forward strand.
AGCGATTTAGGGAGCATGTTCCGCAGAAGAGACGCAGAGTCCAGTGCGAAGATGTATCTAGATGCTGGTGCAAACGACACTTAATTTGATAAGCCCTGTACATGACTCGAAGCTATAAGTACCACTGCACCAGGAGTACTGACCGGGGCTGAGGTCTGTACTGCCTGACTTTGTGTTGCCGCGTCGCTTCGCGAAAAATCGTGACTCTTGACCCATACCCAGACTAAGGTAGGTGCCAGAGTAAGCGAATATTTTGTTCAGCTTCGTTCAGCTGCAGAAGGCGCGCAGAATTAAAGTCTGCTGCATAATGTCTCCTGCTGCTAAGGCCTGCATTTTTTATTATTGGGTACTAGCTGGCTTACCCGGCTCCGCCGTATCCGGACCAAACTTGGCACACATACACTTCGGGCCCCGGCGGGTGTCACAGTCCACTTTTCGTTATCGATCGATGTCGATTTTACCGATTTTTATCGATTTTTCTGCAGAGTTCACCTACAGGGCTAGGAGTTGGCACAGGGGGGGGGGGAAGTGAGCATGGGGATTCCGAATACAATATTAGTTTTCAGAATTATCGATTACTTTTTTTGATTTTATCGATTTTTTGTAAATTTTGACATGCGAGGCTGGGATTTTGCACAGGGGGGTAATCGAGCATGCTGATTACGAACACAATATTAGTTTTCAGGATCGTCCATTACTTTTATCGATTTTATCGATTTTTTTTGTAAAGTTTGACCTGCGGGGCTGGGAGTTTGCACAGGGGGGTAATCGAGCATGCAGATTACGAATACAATATAGTTTTCAAGATCGTCCATTACTTTTATCGATTTTATCGATTTTTTGAAAATTTTCTAGGGGGCTGGAATTTGGCACAGGGGTGTAATCGAGCATGCTGATCACCCCCCTTGGGGATGATCAGCATGCTCGATTACCCCCTGTGCCAACTCCCAGCCCCCTAGCTCGAACTTTGCAAAAAAATCGATAAAATCGATAAAAGTAATCGATAATCCTGAAATCCGGTCTGCAGTGCGGCCAGTGCGCGCCGCACGGCACTGCCGCTTTATCGTAGGGCAATCTTGCTTCTCTGCAGTGTAGGCTCCCTGCGGTAGCCATGAAAGTTCCTGCAAGCAAAAAAGATGCAAAAAGAAAAAGAAAAACCACAAGAACTCACCTTCTCCACGTAATTTGGGCGACTCACTAGGTGGCAGTGCCGTGCGGCGCGCACTGGCCGCACTGCAGATCGTCGTCACGATTTTTAGAGTCGACGATACATACATACAAACAGACATTCAGCTTTATATATAAGATTGCATATCAATTAAAGAAAATTTTATTTTTAATAAAATATAAAATCAAAAGGTAGGATTTCACCTGCAGGTATCGCGCAGAACTAGCGTTAATTCTGTGCGCCTTTTGCAGCTGAACGAAGCTGAACAAAATATTCGCTTACTCTGGCACCTACCTAAGCGACTATTCTGTTCAGCTGCAACAGGCGCACAGAATTAACGTTAATTCTGCACTCAATTGCCTGCTTCAGCTGCAGGTCCGCGCAGAATTAACGTAAATTCTGTGCACTTTTTGCAGCTGAACAAAACATTCGGTAAGTGCCAGAGTAAGCGAATATTTTGTTCATCTTCGTTCAGCTGCAGAAGGCGCGCAGAATTAATGTCTGCTGCATAATCTGGGGAACGGTCAGGAGTCACGGTCGGCGCGAATTTTTCGCGAAGCGATGCCGCAAGCGATGTCACCAAAACAGAAGCTAGCACTCCTGGCGCAGTCTTACTTATGGCACGAGCCATGTATCTGCCCCCACCCCCCACCCCCCTAGACTGGCGCCGTGCCACTTTAGCTCCGGGCAGTTTTATGGGGTACAAAATTTAGACGCGACGTGCGCGGCGAAGCGGCGCGGCGCGCGGCGTGACTCCTGACGTGGAGCCGCATAATCTCCTGCTGCTAAGGCCTGCATTTTTTATTATTGGGTATCGCATATCATTTATAGAAAATTTTATTTTTGATAAAATATAAAATTAAAATGTAGAATTTCAGCTGCAGGTATCGCGCAGAACTAGCGTTAATTCTGTGCGCCTTTTGCAGCTGAACAAAATATTCGCTTACTGTGGCACCTACCTTCGCTCTGGCACCTACCTTATCTGCTAAGCATTTTGATTGCCACCCAATACCAACAAGCTTATAAAAAGGGAGTTAGATGGAAAAAGGCTTGAAAGTAAGTGGGTGTTTCAATAGAACTTCAGTGAGTTCACAATTACAGGCAATCGAGAATCCGGATGGTAGTGTAAGCTATCGTGGTTGTCTGGGACACCTCGGCCACAAAGTCGGTGTCACGAAGCCACAACGGACTGCAACGCAGAAATTCAGACGTTGGCAGACTCATCGGCGACACAAGGACGCCTTGCTTTATTACACCTACAGACTAGTAGGTCCAAGTTTTACCGCTTCTGAACGTGCGGTTTTTAAATTTCTCCTTCAGAATTCAATTACTGAGCTTTCGGACAATGCGTGGGCAGTCCAGTCAGAAGATGGATATGAGTATACCGTGAGAGTTGGCGATCCTTGCAATTGCGGTGAAACAGTGAGTTCTTTTTTCCTTTTTTTGCCAAATTTAGTCTTGGATTTTGCGCCGAATACCTTTTTATGGTGGATCTTTGATCGCCTGATATTTCGACAGGTATGCCTTCTTTGAAGGCCTTCATTCCACCGTGATTCGGTAGTCCGCACAATTGTGACGCACATCGCACTCGTGCGGGTCACTGTCTCCACGAGAGCTTAGGCCTCCGAAGAGTCTGATTATTCGAAACATTGGACAATAAAGACCCAACATAAACCTACTTGGCACAAAATCGATTCAATCGACATTGCCCAATAAGAAAGCAATACCACTTGTGATCTGTTTAGAACAATCACTGCGATAGATGTGGTGCGTGTCCAAATCAGATAGAATGTAATTGTTCGGATGTTGTTGGACATCGAGTCTCATGTATCCATGCTCATGCAGTAGCTACTTTTGTGGACAAAGGTAGGTGAAAAGCACTTATTATTGTGCCTTTTGCATCTAAATTAGAATGCTACCGTAGCGCTGCGTGGTATTCACGTTAACGTTTGGTTTGATAATTGTTGTTAGCTTGGTAGTTAATAAACTCTGCAAAGCAATCTCAGTGGAGAGGGTGGTAGAGGCTGTCTCAGTGACAGTGTCGCAGGCGCCGCGTTTGCAAATGTATCCTCTGGGCATCTTCCCTGTTTTTAGTCGCACACAGGAGTGGATGCCTAAAAATACGTCTGCGGAAGCATGCAAGGCCGAATCAGGCGGCCGCTAGGACCCCAAGCCGGGGAAACGGCCCTTTTGAACCGCTCGCTATCACGGCGCGCCTCTGATTGGTCAAAACATCCGCTGCCATAACAAGTTAGTACTCGTTCATTTTTGCACATCTTTCGTGTCCAACATGATTATAGGTTTTGGCACAGGCATATTACATGCTTCAACTAAGAACTCTCCCCGTTCACTGTAAATGCGACTTGTTAGCTTTGCCAGAGGCGCCGCACGCGGCAAAACGGGCATCGCGCGCGAAGGGTTCAAAAGGGCCTACACCCGCCGTAGGTTATGGTATGTGCCATAACCTACGGCTATAGCAGGTACTGGCGCAAAGAAGTCTTTGCGCACAGGTCAAATCCACAAAAAAAATATAGTATATCATTTACTTCTCGGACAGTTGCAAAGGACTTCCGGCGCAAACGGAACTTGTAAAACTTTCGGGAGGGGCTCCTATTGAGCCGGGTGGCGTGGCCCCTCCCCCCCCCCCCCTCCCTACCTGGCAGCTCCAATGAAATTGTCCCCGAAGTTCTAGAACTTCTGTTTGCGCCGGAAATTCTTTGCGATTGTCTAAGTTCTTAACACTTCTTATGTGAGACAATTCGTTCCAGCACGCGAACGCATTCCACAAGTTCATCACTACCTAGCAAGCGAAATGCCTGCTTGTGAGCCTAGACCAGGACCATCGCCCGATCAACAGGACGCTTCATACATTGATATGTACGACTTGGATGATGGTCATCATGTTGAACAACAATACCAGGAGGACACACACTCCGAAGATTCGCAAACGCATTCCACACAGTCCAACTCGTTTTCTTCGGTACCTCAGTCGGGTCCTCTGGAAGGTCATCCAAAGGTTACTGTAGAGAGCTTGCGTCCGAAAGTTAAAATGGATTCCCAGTCACAGTCTGTGGTGACCTTGCGAGAAGAAGCAAGAGAGGAACTAGAACAGTTCCAGGGGGTAAGTTTGTGAGATTTACTTACATTACTTGAAGGCAATGGTAGGCAAGATATCCTTGTCAAATTTTGGTGGTGCTTGGTAGGCCCTCCAATACATAACGCCAGTACAACCTTCAAATCCATATGCTAAATTTTGGATACCTGCTGGAAGTATGGTGGGCGTCATTGGTGAAACTATGTAGCACACTTTCAAGGTTTAGCGCATGGTTCAGAAGGTGGGACTTGGGACCAAGGTACATCACCACCAAAATCTGACAAAAATGCCTTGCATGTTTTTGAGGACCAGAGCGATTGTGGCAGATAGTTCTTCTTTTGAGTGAACATGTGCGTTCTCCGATTTTTCGCATAATTTCTAGAAAAAGGCCATAAATCATATCGATCTCTCACGATTTCAATAAAAGTCAGGAAACCATATGCCGCGTTTTCCTGCTCTTGATGAACTCATCACTTTTCCAAATCAGACTATTCTCAACATTCTTTATTTAGCTGGATCAGAAATTGCATATGATGTTGCAAACATGTATGCAAAGTAATCTTCCTCATGTTATCCGTGATATTCGTTCTACGATCGAAAGCAAGTTGTCCGAGATACTTACACCCGACAAAGAGAAGACATCGGTGAAGGTGCAGAAGCCAAGGCTGCGCAAATCTGTTGAATCTGAGGCGAGTCCTTCGGCAAGTTGTCACGGATGTGCTAGAGCCCTACTCACAAGGGAAGGAAGGTTGGTCGAAGTGGCCATTTGAAATGAGATGTACACTGCCTTGTAGAGCTTGGAACGCTGATTCCAAATCTACCTTTGCTATCTGCTGCGGGCTTCTGGGCGAGAAGTTATGAAGGTATTTGTGAGTAAAAATCTGAATGCAAGAGTAGGCTAAAATCAGTCGTAACTTTTTTTGTTGGGTTTAGTTGGTAGTCGGGTCACTCTCGGTGCAACAAATATTCTTGATTCAAACATACCAATTCACTGCTGCCTCATTTGAACATTGGGAAAAGGTTACGACTGATTTTACCCTATTTTTGCATTCAGATTTTTACTCACAAAAACCTCCATAACTCCTCGCACAGAAGCCCGCAGCAGATAGCAAAGGTAGATTTGGAATCAGCGTTCCAAGCTCTACAAGGCAGTATACACCACATTTCAAAAGGCCACTTCGACCAACCTTCCTTCCCTTGTCAGTACAATCAAATCACGTCCAAGCTGCCTTTTCTCTTTTTACAGTATGCCATAGCGCTGACTGTAGTGCTCTGTTGTTATTTTTCTTTAGAGCTTAGTCGCAAACTTCCTGTATACTTTTTCTTCTGATCTCTTTCAAAAAGCGCTAGTGTTGCTACAAAAAGGAGGAAGAATGGCGAATTTGATTTATTGGAACACAGTCGGCAGTGCTGAATGCAGCAGGTCCCAGCGCGCTAGACTGTATGCCGGAGGCGCGCTCACCCGCACTGGTGTGATTGCACTGCGCGGAGAAGGCAGCGCCAGACCTACCCCAAGGGTCGGCTCATCCACTTTATCCACATCTCTGTTGGCCAGTCACTGATCGACCAATAGCGAAGTGGATGAAGCCGCTAAACAGGTAAGTCTGGCGTCTGCCTAAGGTAACGTACTGGATAACGTTGCAGTTTACTGTTATTCTTCTTTCAAAGTGCTCGTATTCAGAGTAGCCAAGAACCAATGCAGGATTCGTCTATGGATGGACATACTTATTGTGCGGAGACTAGTCCAGATAAGAAAACGCCCGTTATGCGAAAAGTGCTTCGACGAGAATATCTTGAAGCTCATTCATCTGTAAGTATGAAAAGTCACTGTAAATCTGTATCAAGTGGATTACTTAGAAAACTAGACCCAACGAAGAATCCCAGAATGATGTTTTGGAAATTGGTCCGCAGCAGGACACGGAAACACTAGATCCACCATACAAACCGCCGCCCGACCCACCGTCTGCGCCGAGGAGAAGAGTATTACGGCCAGAATTCGATGAAAGCGGGCCTGTGAGTCATACTAGAGATACACAATTTTTTCTTAGTTCTTGTGTAGACTGATGAAATCGTGCCTACATAGTTCAGCAGAAGTGACGGTGGTTAAGTGTCCTTGTGGTAAAATTTGCGCGTGAAGAAATAGCTATATTTTAGCATTTTGCACACGCAAACAAGCTCTTTGTTCACGCGCAGGTTTTGTCGCCCAATGTCACACCGCAAGTGCACTATGTATGCCGTCATATCTACTAGCCTGTCAGATGTGCATCAAAATTTGAGAGTTCATTCCTGACAACCCGAAGTCTCTTTGTGCTTATGAAGACATTTTTTTCCACAATTCCAGAAATGGCGTCTTCTCAGCGAAAAAGAGCTGGAACAGTTTCCTGTCAAGACTAAAAGAATCATTACCTCTCGGTCGCTGCCAGTTGTTCGCAGGGAAGCGGCCAAGCCTATGTTTCCTGTAAGCTTAACTCGCAGTTTTAAAAATTAGTTGGAAGTGTAAATACTCTTCAGGTCGCAATTAAGAAACGGGTGTTACTTGCTCCACTTCCGTCTAATTATCGAAGAGTTGTGAAGCAAGTCGTTACGACCCAAGGTGGTCGTAGGGTTGTGAAGCGGGTGGTTGTACGACGACCTATGCTTCCTCAGGAAAAAGCGCAAATAGCTGCCTTAGAACAATCCGCATCAGAGAAACAGCAAAATGTGGAAGTCATCGATGAAACTGGTGCTTCAGATGCCGCAGGCAGTTCGCAAGAGGTACGGAATTGTGAATCTGACGGCAAATATAGTACTCCTGTATCGGTGACGTTTGCTGACAACATTTGCGCATAAATGTCTTGCCACGCTTGTGAGGCCGGCAATTTGCGCGCTCAACGGTCACAAATCGCACTTCAAGTTTTGCACCCCTAGTAAATCGTCCATGCTCAGTTGTTGTCGGCCAGCGGTGTACCGACTCGAGAATGGTTCACGAAATTTTTGGAAGTTACTTACATGAGTTATAAAAATCTGCAAGTAACTCGTTTATACTTGCAGTTAATTGAAATAAGTTTTGAAATTTTTAAAAATCCATTTCAGCTTTATAAAAAATTTTTCGGGGGCGTGGCTAACGCTAAGCTCCTTTTCTTCTAGAATTTCGGTATTATGGACCCACGAAAAGTTTTAGGAGCATAACAGAAAATTTCGGAATGCTTCGTGGGTGACGCTACGCAACCTCATAAGAAAAAACTTTTGTCGCCCCTCTTCCCTCTCCCCCAAACGGAAGTCCCGGGTACACCACTGTTGTCGGCATATGTCGTCTTCGGGACGCTATATCTGTCGTCAGCACTATCTTCTAATAGAATTATGGGCTCAAAAAAAATCCTAGCCGTAATTAGAAAGTTTGTAGGTTGTTGCTTCTAGCAACCCAGATCCACTTTTTGCGAAATGTGAACGACCGAAAAATCCTACAACTCCGATGTCTTCGAATGCCCCTACAGACGTATGTAGCTTTTAACCATCTGATGATTTTTTTTATTGCTAAACATATCTTTTGTAGAATGCTTCGCAGTCTTCTTCACAGTCTTCTGATGATGTTCAAAGAGAAGAGTCCGAGACATCGAAGGATGGTGGTCGCATCGTCAAGAAAATCTATGCCAGAAAAGGATCGGAATGGGTGCTAAAAAGGGTAATTATACGACCGCTGAGTGAAGTAAGTAGTAAAAAAAAATGTATCAAAATTTATAGATCACGCTGTTTTCTTAAGGGCATCACGAATAATGCGCAAGTGTCGCCAAGTGATAAGCAGGGATCAAGCAAAGGATCCTCAACAACTGGCGAGGATTCTGCGAACACAACTCCACGAAGAATTGTCAAGCGAGTCGTAGTTAGGAGAAGTTCGACGGTTTGTGACCTGATCTCAGCTATAAAGCACTGTAATGGAGGAACTTATTTTTGGAGGAGAGGGGAGGGAACTGCGGTTGTTTTTCAAAAAGCTAATAATGCTAGCGAAGCAATGAGGAAAAGCAAGGTTTCTTAGCACCCTTCGAAATTGATATGGGTGTCTTTCATTCAAGAAGTAATTCCAAGGTCCACTATACGACAATGTTGGTTACGCTAGTGTTGTCGAAATTCTTCTGACGGCAGTCATATCCCGGTGTTCTTTGGCGTTCGGTATTTTCAACAAAAAACTGTTTGATCTTACGGAAATGAATATTTCGGGAAGGTTTTTAGGCGATGTGGAGTTTCCAGTCTTGCCGCCATATAGCCTACCTTGTTTATCTCTTCCTCCACTTCTTTTGGGATACGGTTCGATAACAAGATTAGGTAGCGGAGTGTTCTACAGCAGTCAAACCAGCTGTTGTGCCACCCTGCGGAAGAGTAACTGCCTAACCTTCGATTGAACTGGCTTGGCGGCTGGAAGGCGGAGCTCGCGACCTAATTAAAGCCGCTCGCGTCAGCGACGCAGTCTGTGTCTCTCCCGCATGTGTGCTCTCATTACCCGGCCTTAAGTAGGTCAGCACCGCCTTCCAGCCGCCAAGTCATTTGAATCAAAGGGTACTTTTGATGGCATCCAACGGCATAGTTTTGGAAGTTGGGGACCATGGCATGGAAAATTTATTATAGACTGGGTTTGAATGAATTAAATGTCTATTTGTCAAGTAACTTGTCAGTTTTGCAGACTCTTTAGCCCACAGATTTCACAAAAAAATTGGTTGGCCGCCGCCTTGACCTGGAAGGAATTTTCTTTCAAGTTAAAAAAATAAAATTATCTTGATCTTGTATAAATGGAACTAATAATATGAACTCATGGCTCAGAGGTGGCCCTTTTGTTTTTATTTTTTGAATTCGGGAAACAAGAAATCTCATGCGAGTAGTAGATATATGAGAACGAGATCTTCGATGAAATTTTATTACTGTTTCCAGATTGCACCGCCAGACAGCCAGACTTTGGAAATCACTACACCTTCACCAGATGCTACTAAGCTTGATCATCCTCATCACATTCCGAAGCTGATCCGAAGGAGTCTTGAAACGGCATTGGCACCGAAACCGGAAAAGCCTGCACCACGGCCACTAGTGTGTTTGATGTGTGGGAAAGGTCTGCCACCAGAACATCAGACTGGAGATGTTGTTGAGTGGCGCGGTTGCTCAAATAAAGAGAAGTGCCACGTACGAGCACATGAGAAGTGCCTAAGGGGAGCCAAGGATAAGTGCTTCGTATGCCATGTGGGAACCCTAGTTAAAATACAGGTGAAACTCTTGACTAAACCGGCTGTTGGTGCTAGTGTATCTGATGCTGCCAAGGGTAGTAAAGAAATTGTTAGAACCAAAGAGACAGAATCTCTGCGGAAGAAGTCGACAGAAGATCGAACATCTGCACTATGTGAGGTAAATTCATAGATTTTTACACATCACATTCCTGTACAAGTAGCATTTTTGCTTTCGGCATCCATGTGCATTGAGATGTTGTTATCTTTTTTACTGTTATTTACATCAATTGTTTTTGAAACAGAACAATCAATGCCAACCAAGTACTCCCTTTTCCGTAGCAGCTACGCATCCGCGCCGCAAGGGCCTAGCGCGGCGATTCCGATCGATGAGGCGAGTTTTGAAGGCATAGCTACACGCGCGCGATGCGACGCGAGGCTCTGGGGTTGCGATTTGGCTGGTGGAAAAGGCAATACAAGGTTGACATAAACTGTATCTCCTCACCATTTTGATCAGCAGTGTTTGTTGACTTTGTTAGCATATTTATCATAATATACCGGTACCACAATTCGTAGAAGCACCATGCGTAGAAATTGCATGTAGATCTTGTATACATCATCTGGAAGTTAATAAATGTTATCTTCAGATTATGGGAGAAAATCTTCTATTCTATTTTGTGGCAAAAATAAACAAGAAGTCGTAGGTAAAAGTGGCATAACGACGTCAAAACCACCAAGCTACTACAATTTGCTTACAAAAATTTTTTGATTGCTCACGAGTAGGCGATCGGCAGTGGCTGCGAAGTTTTCTGAGATGAAGGAGGGCTTTCTTGGCGGCCACGCCCCAAAAAACTTTTCAGAAGGTACTTCGAATTCTGATAAATTTTTGAAGACTGTTTCGATTACATGTAAATGAAAATAAGTCACATGTAACATTATGATCCACTTTGGGCACTCTCAAAATCCATGACGCATTTTCGAGGGGAGGGGGCCTCTTGGTTTCACTACTGAGGTATAATATTCGAACAGAAGCTAGCCAACATCTCTATGGAAAATACCGGCATACGTGTGACTTGAGGAACCATTACCATGCCGAAATTTCATAGTGTATCAATGTGATTAGTCAAAAATTTCGGTCTTGGGTTTTGAGGAGCCAGAATAGTAAATCTATGTTATCCGCACTAATTCAGAGAGCTTTAGACTTCATTGGAAGAAAAGCAGTGAATTAAAAATCGCGACTGGCTGTGTGAAGAAAACTTTGAAATCATGTGTCCTTTCCCTTATCGGTATTTTCTGTGTGCAGCGCGGCTTCGCGATCATTTGTCAACACTTGCTGACAGCAAGCTGCTATAAATAAACATCAATTCCTGCAAATCGTTCTGCATGTTCATCGAACTTCAAACACTCAAGAAGACGTCTTAAAGACACCGTCCACCCCAAAATGGAGATTGGCGAGAATATGATGGCATACTAGTGTGGGCCCCCATACTAGACAAACCTCCAAGCTTCGCCGCAAAAGACTGCTTCTGGGGCGAGAAATCCGCTCCGAAAGTAGCAAAGTGGGCGGGGCGACCCCGGTCGCCCCGCCCACTTGCATGCTTTATCTCGCCTGCGCTTGTTGCAGAGGGTTCTCGAGACAGGGATTTTGGGGGTTTCGCGGATTTTCGACTCCATTTTCGGAATCAGGGCTTTCAGAAGGCCTGAAGGCGACAAAAACATTGAATTCGAGATTTTGGGTGGACGGTGCCTTTAACAGGGGTGCCTTCCAATTCCATTCCGCATTTTCACAGAGGACGCTTTTCAGAGAACAAGTCTTCCTCCGCGTTTTGCAATCCGATCTTCTTCCTACTTCGTTTCTTCCTTTAGCATCGCCTCTGCTCGAAACTTCTCAAAAAGAGAGCGATATCGTCCGTAAAACGAAGATTCGACAGGAATTTTCCATCAATTCGTGTGTCTCTTGTTTCAGTAAAATAACTCCAATACCCACCAAGGCTGCTGCATACAACTTCAGCGGAGTAATGTCGCTTCGGACCTCCTTCCCGACCAGTAGGTTAGGGGGCAATGGAACAGACAATATTACCTTCAGCCACCGTTCAAAGTGTCTTAGAGTAAAACAGACCTCGATTCATTTGTCAACGGTGTTACGGACGTCACACATTTGACGCCTATTGCATCCGAGTAGCGGCGTCATTGTGAGACAACGTTCATTTTGTTTCTGGTAAATGCAATTGAAGATGGATGAAGCGGTATTGTGGTCTATATGATTCATCTTCAAAATGACCTGGATTCACAATTCGCGATTTGCCCCGCAACTGATGTTTCGGTAGCACGTTTGAATGATCGAGGCTGAGTCAACGATGAAGTTCGACCCCGTTCCGGAATCTTCAGCGGAACAGTGTGGTTTTTCGTTGTATGCATGAGTTGTGAATGGATATTCATACGTACCCTCGAACAGCCTCTAACCATACTAGCCTAGTATTAGGTTGTAAAGAAGGTTCCCGGGCACTTGCGAAAAATTTTTTTAAATCGCTGTAACTTCAAGCAGATTGATTCTTTTTTGAAGCTACAAACTTCATTGCAAAGACAATTTTGTCCTCAGCATAAATTTGTCTTGCTGACTTCTCAGCACCTCACTGCGGTCCACCAACATGCGCAGAAGGGAAAAAGGTCGTCGCAAAAAGTGGCCTATTTGTTCAGGATTATCTCAGGCAGGATGAGAGCTGGAAAGCCCAGATGCTGTAGTTATATAGAGGCCTGCTGGGGCTGTTATGAGGACCATTCATGTCTTCAAGGGGCCACCTGCAAAAAAATTTTTTCCAGAAAGTTTGAAAAATCGACCATTTTTTGCCCCAAAAAATGCACCATTTTTCGAGTAAGTGACTTTGAAGCCTTCTAGTTTTGCACAGAAAGGATCAAACCTTTGATTACGGTGAATATCGCTGGGGTAATGCCTTACACATCTTTCGGACCCATCGTCCAGGCGTGGCGATCCCTGCAGAAGCGACGCCAGCTGGAACGCCCGTAAAAGGGCTCGCACCTGGGAGGAGTTGCAGGTGCGCTCCATAGCCATTTCGATAAGAGCACCGTTTTTTCAACTGGAGCGCACTATCTCCAAACACTTCCACGCCGATCTGGGTAGTTTTTGAGCATACGTATAGTCTTTGACATCTTTGTGGAAATTTGACGGTAAAATGTGGACAAATCATGTCAGAGGATCAAAACTGCCAATTCTTTGTTACGATAAGACCCGCTTGCGTGCATTTCATGCGTAGAAAAAATTCTGTGAAACATCAAACCATTTTACTGCTTAACTTTGAAGCACAAACCCACAAGCCCGCCAGAAATTTGAAATCCTTGAGAATGTTTTGCTCGAAATACATAAATTCCAAGCATGCTGGATTTTTTGTGCATATTCGACCGACCCTACATGCGTTTGGACTCTTGTCACATGTATTTCCACAAATATATACAATATCTATGTTCTCAATGGATCTCAATGATAAGTAAGATCTGCTCCAAGTTCCAAGGTTTCCAGATTTCCGGATTAGTATGAACGCAGCCTACGGCATGTGCCTACGAACCCGTCCTACGAAAAACGACGAACTTGTCCCGAAGGGAATGGCCATAGGTTGTCGGTGTTGTCCATGTTGTCGAAGTCAGAGACAGTTTAGAGAGCGCGCGAAACATGGAGGCTATCATGAGGTCCTACAACGACCGGCAACCTCGGCAACCCCGACAACACCGACAACCTATGGCCGTTCCCGAAGTGATGCTCAGTGAGAACATGGCAGCAGGCCAAGTTCTATGTTTAGCACATTGGTCAGCTCTCGCTCAAAAAAATTCTCATTAATTTCAGTTCCAGTAAGTAAAGTTTCATAGTTAACTTAGTATAGCACCAAGTTTCAAAATGTGTTTGTTTTTAGATTTTTAGAGAATTCCTGAGGTTGACAGCTGGGCAAATTAATTTTGTACATTCAAAACTATTCACTAACTGCAAAAATCCCGGTTTTTCCATTTAGCAAAACGTTACAGTCTATAAAGGTCACCAGCATAAAGTTGCCATTTTTCACCCATTTTTTCTTCAATTTTCAATCTAGGCATCATCGACAAGCTTATCGAACAACATTAGCAATGATGATTTACGACTATGCAGCGCTTTTGAAGCTCATGAGAAAAGGCGGCGATTGCTATCAAGGCAAAATTGAAATATGACACATTCGATTTCTTTTTTTTTAGCTCTCATTGCTTCAAAGACGTCGATCTAACAAGTTTTCCAGCAGATCTCAGGAAAGAATTTTATGTTTTCGAGATAAGTTATGTAATTACAAGACAGTTATAGGTCGTCTCGAGAAAAAAAAGACAAAGCAACACCGTAAAGGATGTTTTTGAAGGAGTAGGAAGGACTGAAACACAGCTGTTGCCAGAATTTGATTGGCCACATGCGAGCCGTAAAAAGAGTTCGCACACGAACACCAGTGCTAAATCCATCCCGATTTAGCGCTAGCAGCCCTAAGATACTTCTAAAAGCTGCACAAAGTGGATCCTCAAGTGGTGTGAACTCAAAGAGAAGTTAGAGCAGCCGAGACTAACCCAAAAACGGAAGTTCAAGACAGTTACTGAAAATGAGTTTCAAGCGTAAATTCAGGCAAAGATTATAGAGGGTAAATGCTAACTATGGCTGGGCTAGATAGTTGCATGGGTTGCTCAATCTTGCTACCTTAGATTCATTCTAAACAGCAATTGAGAAGGTCAAAAACTCATGAAAATGCAATTAAGAACAAATTCTAAGTATTTTGGTTAGTTTTCCAGCAAAAGCCACCAGACTTAGCAGGTGGTAACCTCAGACAGATAGTAATCCAATGCACTTTATCTGGTTTTTTTGAAGACTCGTATAGCACTACACTGGAGTTTTAAGTTGGTGACAGCCGGAGAAATCGCGCCTCTTGATCGTCTCCCCTTTTTTCGTTGTTGGACCAAAAGCGTTGTTGCATAACTCTAGTGAGTAGAGTAAAATAAGAACCAAAACAAAGGTCATATATAGAAGAACACAAAGCAAAAGTATTGTTGAGTGATGCATGAACGCCAAATCATGAGAACCATAGGGTATGATGATATGTCCTGACAGCTTGAGAAGAGGAAAAGTATAATACATGCAAGCGGAATGAACCAAAACATTCTATTATTTTGCACATGGTCCCTCTCTCAGTCTTCCATCTCTTTGGAAAGTTTGTGAAACGCTAGGTGTTAGGAGATAGTGCGCCCCACTTGAAAAAACGGTGCTCTAATTGAAATGGCGATGGAGCGCACCTGAACTCCTCCCAGGTCCGAGCCCTTTTACGGGCGTTCCGCCAGCTGCGAAAAGAGTTGCAGTTAAAGGCAAGTTCGAGAGCTTGTAATTTCTGAGCACAAATGGCAAAACTCGAGTGCAGCTGCGGGTCCGAAGTTAACAGGCTTCTCAATCAGATCACCCATGAGTTGGACGAAATTCTTTGAATTGCACAAAAAAATGGCTGTAGAAAGAAAAATTGTGAAATTTTCGTGATTGAAAAGATTTCTCTTCATAATGTGCAGGTTAAACACGTCTTGATATCGATAAAAGTCAGAAGGCGTATTGAAAACTTCAGGCTTTCCTCTACTGAACTGTATAGAAGACTTGGTGTCAGAGTCCGACCGAGCGCCGAAAAAATGCGTTTATAAATGAAATTTTCAAAAATGCCCGGGAACTTTCTTTACAACCTAATATTAGGTTGTTGCAAAAATAATGTCCGTTTTGCAAATTTTCACTTTGAAAGGCTATAACTTCGTTCAGTCTTCATATTTTTGAATGCAGTCAAGACCATCAGAAACAGCAAACCTTTCGTAATTTACCGCGCACCTGCCCGTACTGATATCGCAAACGGGAAGAAAACCATGCGTCAAAAAAGTGCAAGTTTTTCTTTTGAAAACCTCTTCTTTGAGAGCTTACAACTCCCTTCAAGTTTTGTTCCTATGGCTGCTAATCAGCTCACTTTGTAGAAGCAAACCAGTAGTATACCACTGTACAGAAAAGACTTCAAAGAAGGGTTTCTGCGAAAAAAAAAGATAAAAATTCAAAAATGTTCACTTTTTGAGCCTATTTCTTGTAGGCTTGTGAGTGCCAAATTATGAAAATTTGGAATTCTTCGTGCACTGAATAGCTAAGTTTCTCTTCAGATATGGTAGTTAAGGTGTGCTTATCTCAAGCTTACAGAAATGGGCGAAGCTTTGGCGATTGCCTTAATTATGAGAAATTTCTGACCCATAGAGTGCCAGCAGTAAGTATCTATATCGAGGCGTCAATTTCTCAGTCCAGAGATCTCCAAAAATTTAGATGAGCATGCAGTAGGTAAACAATCTTCATCTAATACAGTTGCTATGTTTTCAGAAGAATTCGTTTATTTGCTCCTGAATTGTGGTCAAGAAACTGAAAGCTATGAAATTTCGATTTCGAGTGCGGATGTGCAAAATGCTGGTGAAATTCTCACAGATGAAGATAGCAGTTTATTTCCACCACCGTTAGAAAGTACATGGAGAAAGCTTTCCAATGATATGCAGATTCTATATCGTAATAGAAAGTTTGGCGGAAAAAAATTGTTTGGAGTCTAGGCTTAGAAAAACGGACATTATTTTTGCAACAACCTAATACTTGCAAACGAAATCCTACCCACTTTTTCATCGTCGTAAGCTTTGTAGATCCTAGGGTTTGCAATAACTTTATTTCCCTAAGTTACAGGCTCTAGTGATCTTCAGAATTGGCTATTATAATTTGTAAAATGCAGCAGCGTAGCTTTTATATAGCCAAGGCGTGGCAGTGGGTGGTACTAAAGAACCTTCCCTGTTAACAAAACTGTTTGTTTCCGTCAGGAATCTACAATAGACAGTGTTTTTCACGAAAAAGATCAACGAGAAAAGAATTGAATTGTATAAAAAAGAAACAAAGAGCATACTTCATATAGTAATCATGGATGAGCAAAGATCTAATCTTAGACATGCGAAGTTGTAAAAAGTAAAAGAACAGGTATTTGGGAATGCCTCTGCAAGTTGCACACTTTATACAACTTCTCACCAGATCCGAGTTATTTTTGGTGATGCTTTTACAAATCACTCACAACTCAGCCAAAGCTGTCTGGTTTACGATGTCTTTCAATCTAGGTGATATTCCTTTTGAAGTAAATAAGGAAGGAGAAGGTTGGCGACAAAAATATCCTACCGGATGCTCTTTCAGTTGGACTTCATATGCTTGTACATATAATCATGGTATGAGACCGCAATCTCCGCGCCTTTTAAGTAATGGCTCTTCGTGGATAGAGTTCTTACACACGAGTGGAGTAATACCCAAACTTCAACACGAGTTCTATTAGTTTAAAATTGGGATTTTTGAACGTTATTGAGACGTACGCATAAAGAACCACAAATTCTGTGAAACAACAACGATTTGTTCAGCAAATGAACTTTGAGCTTGAGGACATCCCTAGCTGATTTACATCTACAGTTGTCGTTAGCCGGGAAATTGGGTTTACAACTGATTGCCAACAAGCCGAATGTATACATATCTGAAAAATTCAAGATGTGAATAGCACAGTCTTCTCAATGCTTGCACATTGTGCTTGTTTTGAATGGAAACCGTCAGAGTTCCAATCTTAGACGAACGCCGTAGTACTTCTCTTGAAGGGCAAACTTGCAATCTATGTTTGGTAAATCAGCTCTGACTGATAATGATCCAACATTAAGCGCCAGGGATTCCAGCCTCTCCAAGTCCAATAAAAACACAGAAAAGGGCACCCTCACAAGGCTCCATGTCAGGAGTCACGCCGCGCGCCGCGCCGCTTCGCCGCGCACGTCGCGTCTAAATTTTGTACCCCACAAAACTGCCCGGTGCTAAAGTGGCACGGCGCCAGTCTAGGGGGGGGGGGTGGAGTTGGGGGCAGGTACATGGCTCGTGCCATAAGTAAGACTGCGCCAGGAGTGCTGGCTTCTGTTTTGCTGACATCGCTTGCGACATCGCTTCGCGAAAAATTCGCGCCGACCGTGACTCCTGACCGTTCCCCCCCTCACAATGATGCCGCAACCAAGTGCAACAGGCGTCTATTTTGTTACAAATCCGCAATGCAACCCAACAAGTAGCAATTAAATTGACGTCAAGCGTACTGTAAGACAGTGGGATGGTGGCTGAAGAAGTAATATTGTTTGATCGACTAGCTTTGATAGGATGGCGTTGGTTTCAAGCTGTCAAAGACTTTCTAATAGTCGACGAAGTTCAGATGGAGAGGCAGTCGATACTTCATTATTCTAATTGGTCTATGAGCTGAATTTCAAAATCCTTGTTGTTCTTGGGGCTTGGTTTCATCGAGTGTTTTGCGAGCGAGAATAGTATTGTGAAAAGCTGTCTAGAATTAAATGAATTGGACAGTAGAGAAGTCTCCTGTTCGTTTTTCTTAAATGAAAGACGGTTCTGAGAAATTCTACGTCGATCCTTCACTTTGGAAGCAAGATGTTGGGTGAGACGCGAGAATTCCGTACAGACGGTAGATTTGGCTCACAGAAGTTTGAAGATAGAGGATCTGTTTTGGAGCGTGGCGTGCGGACCTTAGCTAGTAAAACCTGTGGTACTTCTCAAGTGGGAAGAACGGGCGTCGGGCTGCTGAGCGGAAGAGGTTGCCGTATCAGTGCTTCGCGATAGATCCCATCTTATGTCGAGAAAAACTCGGGGTCCCGTCTTGGTTTGATAGTGGTGCCAGCGTCACGTGATATTGACAGAGGTACTCTGGACTTTTTGAGACTTCGCCCTCCTTCAGCTACTTTCAGTATCTCCGCTTGTCTCTACTTCCGCAGATCCTCCTGCGAAGCTGTTCTGTAATCGGCGTTCGCTATCAATCACTCGAAATGATTCATTCCGAATCTGCCTCAAGGCTCTTCTTCTTTCAAGCTCCTCGGCTGTCTTCGAGATTCCAATTGTTTTACCGTTGGAGCTCATATTCCTGCCCGCAATCCTTGGCCGATCAGACATTAAGCCACTGAACTAGGTTGGAACGTTGAGACATCGAGCAAGCTCCACATTTGTTTAGTGAGGTTGCGATCGACCACCGCGCTGGGCATTTCATTTAGCGATTCCATGTCCACCGGCGTCGTTCGCTCTTCATGAAGATGGAGATTCTATGGAAGAGTCGTGCGCCGCTAAGAATCCCACGAGACTTCCGCTTTGATCCCGGAGCCCATATCCAAACTTCTTAATCCTTACTTCTCTTCTAGTGGCATCCCAATTTTCGCGCTTCCGCCATGTCTTTAGGAAGCACTAGTTCTGACTGATTAGGTGACGATGGAGAGTAGCTAATAAAGCTGATGGTCTTCTGATGTAGAGGACGTAAACTTAGGATGAGCATTCGAGATGATAGAATCTCATGCGATCGACAAGATGGACAATAGATGGATGAGCGCCAAAGCCACCACTTCTAAGGTTGCGTTATGAAACTTCCTCACCAAGAATGGTGAAGTTCTTCAGTTGACTGTCGCATGCCGTTCTTCCTGGTCTTCGTTCCATGCAGCGAATTAAACCGTTTTAGAAAAATCCATTCTTGATTTGCTCCGCAGCGTCAAGAAGAGCGTGGAAGTAGGTTTTTGTGGAGACCGTCCTGTCTCGTGCATAGCACGAGGCAGTCTCCACGGCGTGTCGTCTGGGCAGACGTGTCATTTTTTGTCCGATCCAGGTGGCGTCCTGAACACCCTGACATCGTTCCTGTTACAGGTAGAGGATTATGTGTCGCGGTCCGCCGACAATGCAGCAGATACTCAGCCTGTACATGTATTGGAATGTGTTTGTTGCAGATGTCCGGCGGGACCTCCCTCTTTCGGCGTAATATCTCCTCAGACAGTCGAAGGGATACCTCCGGAGGGCAAATGGCGGGGGTATGCCACTTCGTGCTCCGGGGCCGTGGACGTCACCGTGACGTCACAAGAAGGCGAATGGGACCCCTCCCCGGGGCTCGCAAATCTCTGTTCGGGGGAGGGGGGGTGCCAGATCTGGAGGAGCCGCGGAGCACCAAAACGCGTGAAATGGGAGGGCTCCGGACACGAGTAGCAAACCCCCGCTGAGCAGAGCCCGCGACCCTCCCTCAATTTGTCTGAGATAGTCCCCTACCCTCAGTTTCTATGGCGTGTCGTCCGGGTAGACGTGTCGTTTTTGTCCAAGCCAGATGGCGCCCTGAACACCCTGACATCTTTCTTGTTACCACTCGGGGCCAGATATGTCGTATTTGTATGATCCAAATGACGCCCTCAGCCACCTAACATCGGTTTTTATATCACCCGGCGCCTCAGATGGGTCTAAGATGCAGGGTTTCTATCAAATCTGCTGAACGAGCTATTGAATTCTTAATCACATCGGTGATTGTCCATGGAGGTCAGTAGACTTGGTAGGCCATGCTCCTAACCTCCATGGCAGATCATCGGGCCCGGAATGTGGGGCGAGGACGGCCAGTGACACTTACCTGAAGCCAGACGGCGGGGGAATTCGCCGATTCTGCAAAATAGTTAGCCGGGAAATTGGAGACCGGAGACGTCAAACATTCTCAGGGATCGTTCAGACCGCGCCGGGATCCTCCCAAACCCGCCCAAATACGTCCGAATCCGCCCGAACCCGCCTGAACACCAGAACTGCCAAAGCGCAGCGGGAAGCACGCGTGGAATACTGCGCGCGTAGTGCATACCATCGTCTCCCCGATTGCTGAGGTAGGTGCCAGAGTAAGCGAATATTTTGTTCAGGTTGAGGTCCCGCGCAGAATTTGACGTCACTTGGATTGACGCCAGCATGGTGAGTGACGTCCATTCTGCGCGAGATCCCAACCTGAACAAAATATTCGCTTACTCTGGCACCTACCTGAGAGGGGGGGGGGGGGTTGCGATGGTCAACCGATAATCAGTTTATCAGCTATCTTTCAACACTGGACAACCGCATCGCTGACACGCTCGCCCGAGTCTGCCCTCGCGGGATTGGGGAGCCGATGGTATATCGTAGCCACATGTACCTCGACGTTACATACCGATCTTCTTCTGCAACTACTCCGATATTAGAAGGATCAGTCGCACGCGGCTCGAATAAGCCAATTTGCATGCAACCTGCTGCGCTTTGGCAGTTCGGGCGGGTTCGGACCTATTTGGGCGGGTTTGGGCGTTTGGACATATTCGAGTGGATTCGAACGTATTCGGGCGGGTTTGGGCGGGTTTGGGCGCGGTCTGAACGATCCCTCACGGTCTGGGAGGCCTTGCCAGAGTGAACACTCGGCTGTACATCGCTTTGACACCAATGTCGCCCTCAAGCCACTTATTGTTAGAGGCGACAGAGCATAGGGCTAGATCGGATCTGGCTCGCTCAAAAACGCGGGGAAAAACGGGGATGGTAGAATTTGTTGGGATCTTGCTGGAATCGTTGCTACTCTTGTGATATCAGTGGATATGTATTCTAGTAAAGTGTGGTCTGTTCTGGCCACTGTTTCTAGTAGATGTTCTGCAGCGCAGCGAGCATTTGTTCCTTTGCGCGCCGTTTAGCGAATCGTATCTAATGCGACTCCAGACTCAGCTTGGAAGGTCAAAGCTTCAAACGCGCGATAGTTTGCAAGTGAAAAACATTGCTATTATGCCTTTCTTCAAACCATCCATTATGATTTGCATTTTAGCACATAGAGCTCTGTATCAGATAGTCCATACAAAAGATAATGGGTACAACTACTAGCAGATGCGCTTTAATTAACGTCACTCACAGAGTGCTAGACGATAGAACACACCGTTCAAAAAG
The DNA here is from genome assembly GCA_958299035.1 of Cylicocyclus nassatus. Taxonomy (NCBI): domain Eukaryota; kingdom Metazoa; phylum Nematoda; class Chromadorea; order Rhabditida; family Strongylidae; genus Cylicocyclus; species Cylicocyclus nassatus. Next base: position 79,033,422 of record CATQJL010000223.1, read on the forward strand.
GCAAGCGAATTAATTCAGGCGAAACAGTGCGCATTCGTGGGAGAGTTTAGGATGATGATACTGCCTGAGGAAATAGTGTGTGAAGAAGCGGAGACGCAGACGCGCAGAGCGTCGCATTTGGATTCGCCGCGCCGCTTTTCATGGGCCGCGACGACGATCACGATCTGTTGATCCTTATTTGGCAGTTTTGAGGTTAAGAGGTAAGGATTTTGTAGTGGAGTTGGAGTGTTTGTATTTGCATTGCTTCAGTGTTAATTACATCAACTCATGCTTTAGGAAAACAGATTCACTGAACAATTTTTCAAAACTTCGAAATTGTTTTGGTGCTTCTTTGTTTTTGTTTATCTTTCTTCTTTGTCTAACTGCTTTAATTCCTTCTGTTGGGATTGCATCATTCATGTGCTTCAATTTTATTCTCTTTCATTCGACAGAATCATTTGCATCCATTATTGTTTTGCATGCTTACACACTCGGTTTTTTGTTATATCGTACATGAAGCGACATCCTTGCGAAGTTTGGATGCACGGCTATGGTTTGCATGTTTCAAGAGTTTGCTGAAAAGTTTATGTTCCCGTTCTCACAGTTTTCCGGAGGATTCTCTTTCCAGTTTTTTTCGCTTTAATTCTTACAAAAATTTTCACAAATTTCCACTATAACAGTAGGTTTATGAGTTGATCTATGGATCTATTTAGGATGAATTGATATATATTGACTTAAATCAGTACCTAATTATCGATGATGCGAATAAAACGATGTCATTTCTGTGAAAAGAAATCGCGACATCCTACTTCGTTCAGATTTCAAGCCTGTTCGCTTATCTCATCTGTTGAAAATCATCGTTTCAATAGCACCCTCATTTAGATCTTCGAAAATTCGCTTTTTGTACTACAAATTGTACATGGCCAGATTCTTATCTGAATTGCCGCGTTCGCAATGAAATGACACCTGTCCTACATATTGATTCTCACTTGCCGAACATGAACTTATGCACTTTGCTATCTTTTATTAGGAACTCAAAGCTAATAGTATGAGCAAACGTTAAGAGAATAAAACAAAACGAGATGAGAGTAGAGAAAAATTGGTGACTTCCAAAATTGGTGGCATTTTATCGAAAGAAATTGCGGAACGGAAATCATTTCCAGTGGATTTTTGGTTTTTTAAGCGAACATTGTTTGCCGTTTATGATGCCGCTTGTTGAGGATTTTCGGTTCATAAGAAAAGAGACATATCACTGGTTACTTCACCCGTAAAATTTCAGTTTTCAAACATTTTTTCTTGAATATTGCATAAAACAAAATGTGATTCTGTTGTTTAATTGCTTTCTAATCGCTTTGGAAGTACCTATCTAGTTAGTCTTGATTGTTTCGTGCAACCTTCTCACTGAACAAGAAAAAGTTGTTTGTTACTCAACTCGCCAAACATCAACCTACGTCAACATCTACGTCACCATCATTATAAAATCATTTGCACTTGTCATTTCTGCATTGCTTCATTCCTATTAGTGAGATTGTAGAATCCGCCATTCGGTTCTTTGAATCGTTTCCAACATAGTTTTTTTTATATCCGTGTTCGTTTTCACTTGGCGCTTATCTAATATCCATCTTTTGCAGGGTTTAGTGAACCACGCGCAGTGCAAAAAGGTACACTACGCTGGATAAAAGCCAAAGATTGAAAAGCTTTTGTTGCTTTATGGTATGAACTGAAGCACTTTCTGTTTCCTTTTATCATTGGTTTCTGATTTTTTGCTCATTTTTTTTCTATGGGACCGGTCATACTATTTTTGATTCCAGCAATTCCTGCTATTCCTGTGATTGTTGCGGGTCCCGTATTTATTGCGAAAACAATGTATACTGAAATTCGCAAAGCGGTCCATAGTGCGACACATCGAAAAGTCGAGGAATCACAAGAATTGCAGGAATCACAGGAGTGGCACACCTCCTGGAATAATATGGTTGGCCCTATCTTTCTTTAAAAATGAGTAGTTCTGAATGCGTGATATTTGTGAGACAATAAACGTCTTCTAATCTTCTTGGCCTTTTTTACTTGATGGTTAAATAACCACAGTATTTCCACTTATTGTCAAATCATACACTTGTGAAAATCGGTGTTTTAAGAGTGTTCCTTAGATTTGTTGCCGTTTACTATACAAGAATGAGACGAAAAAACGGCTAAGACTGCAAATTCATACAATCGATGCTGTTCACCACAGCGCTGAGTTATTTTCTGATCTCATGGAGTTCGGTGTTTCTACTCGATTATGTGCTACGAATCAAAAATTTCACACCATACGTGAATTTTGCCAATAAGTATGGATTGGAGGTTGCACCGTTTCAGGTTTGTGTTTCAGTCGTTTTCGCCCATGTTTATTCTCCATTCTCCTTTCGTCAAACATTTTACATCAACCAAAAAACCACCTAATTACTTTGTGGCATTATCTGTCATGTGACCCTTAAATAAAGGAGAAGAAGGTTTTAGTGCAGTTACAAGCATCTGACAGGTTTTTACTTTCTATGTATGATTCTTGATCCTGTGATTTTTGATTCTTTGTGGAGAAGAGCATGTGCAAAATTGCCGACCTGAAGCGTCCGTCAAATGTGAGCAATTTAGGGTTTCTTGAGTAGTGATGCTGTATAATATCAGATGTGAATTTCCCAAAATTTGCAATTTCTTATAAATTGCTCAGTAACGTTTCCTTAGTTTGGGTTCAAAACAAGTAGTGGACAGAAAAGTACATGAACATAAAGACTGGATATCTAAGCGTATATTGCTATTCTAGTCGCAACAGAGCTATGGTCAATCATAAAGATGAGAAATTTTTGAGAAGTCAAAGACATGTTTTAAAAGGAAATTCATCGATACTTACGAAGCTTCGGCTTTTACGATTGTTTTTCCGCTTTCAGTTACGTTTCTACACCTCCCGTTATGCTGACGGTGCATACCTGACAGCTACTAAGGAGGTTCCAACCAGCCGAATGTTCAGATCGTTATGGTTTTCTGTTGGAGCATTTTCAGCGCTTGTTTGCCTCGTTGGGATCTCCATGTATCTGACACATCTTCTCTATCGAGGTTTTCTGTTTTTTCTTCAATTTTTTTTCATTTTAGCTTTTTTACTTGTGTCAGATTATCTGTTCTGTTTTTGTTCACTTCCCTATACACTTACTGAAATCATATTTCATCGAACAAGTATAAGGTTTTTAGATGTTTCTTTCCTCCTGTCTTTGCGGCCAAAAGTAGCACCTTACCGTTCCGCACACCCAATGGCGGCCATACTCCGTACAGAGGTAGTCACCTGTTTTTACTTTGTTATTAGTCTTTGGATTTAAATTTTAAGATATCGACTCCTGATGATCTTCCTCCATCACCGACGGAGGAATTCGATGTGCTGGATGCATCTGATTCGGAAACAGGTACGATGCCAAGTGTTCTTTTTGCTGTATTGATATTCCTATAAATTTAAGGTCTTGTGCCAATCATACCCGGAGTAAACTTACCGTGGAGTCATATACCTATATTCATGGTTGTCTTGGCCACAGCAGCTATCATACACGAGGTTAATTTGTGGATCTCACTTTTTTACGTTTTGTTCTAAAAAAGTATGTAGTTTGTTCAGCAATTTTACCTGTATATATTTAGCTCGGCCATTCATCAGCAGCAAAGACTTACAATGTACGTGTTAATGGTTTTGGAATATTTTTATTAGGGTTGTATCCAGGAGCGTTTACGGACATTGATCCAGAATCCTTGCGTGAGTTTTTCAACTCTACTAGTTTAGCTGTTGCATGTGCTTTGTATTTTCTATTTTTTATGCTCAAAAAGTTTGAAAAAACACATCAAGCTCATTTTGTTGCTATCTTACGACAGCAGCTGTTGCAGAAAGTGTGTCAAGCTCAGAGAACACCTCTCCAAGTTTTTGCGTTTGTATTAGTGTAGTTTTGAGTTTGAGTAGCTTGTTTTCTATAATAAAGGTTTAGGACGTAGTCACCCTCGCCACCGTCTTGAAATATTTGGAGGTGGTATTTGGCACAATCTCATACTAGCTGGTATTGCATATCTAATGTTTCTATGGACCCCATACTTTCTGTCTCCATTTTTTGCACAAGGCAATGGTGTGACCGTGACAGGTACAGTTTTTTGACGATTGATAACTTAACTTTCGTCCTAGACGTCAGCGTCAGTTACGTTTAGGTGTTGATTCACGTTCTGGTTTATATGGCGTCGGTGGTTTGTCAGAAGGAAATGTTGTTTTGTCTATCGATGATTGTGCGATAAGGAAGCAAGAAGATTGGCGGAAATGTGTACGACATCTGGAAAAGGAAAAACACGGACAGTGTGTTCCTCGTTCTGCTGTGGAAGCATCCCTGGCGACTAAAGTGGGCAGACTTGTTTGTTTATCTTTGCTCTGTTTACGCGCTGAGTAAACCGAGTGTGCATGGGGGTAATCTTTCTTGTCATTTCACTCATTTGAGCCCAATAATTGTAAGATGAAGCTTGAGTTGAATTCGCTCCACTGTGCAAACTAAACGCGTTCTTAGTGCTCTACCTAGTTTTCCTTATTTAGACATCCATGTCTGTGGACGAGTTGCACTGCTGTGACGATTTTACAAATATAACGCAAGCGCATATGTGCTTTGAGTCTATGCTTGACGTAACCACCAAAGAGTATGTTACCAAAGCAATATCGCTGAACAGCGTGCTACGTGTTGGAACAGTTGGAGTGGGTTCTTTCTTATTTGTTTGTTTTTCATTAATCGTTTACCTTTTCTATTTGAAATTCTTCTTCACAAATTATATTCCAATATTCCACCAGAAAATTAGTGAGTAGATATGAAATTTCAGCCAGTCCAGGAAGTGGCACATGAGAAACGAAGGCGCAGGAAGCATTTCAGTTGCCTTTCGGCACAATATGTTACCTCACAGCCCACCTGTAACAAGACCACTGATTGTGCTAGGGTAGGTTGAGGCTTTGGTCATGGAACAAACAATTCAGGGCTTATTCAGAGCGCTGAAGGAGGCGAGCAAATTTGCGTTTTCCCAGCATTGTTTAATGGGACGCAGTTGGCTCGGATAAAAGTTAAAGATCATCAAAGACCGGTGTTATACGTGGGTGACTTAGATGAGGTCAGTTAAAACAGAGTGGGTGACGACTACTCATCGACTTCCAGTTTTGCAATTTGTAATTTAGTTGATCACATATGTAAGAATCGATCCATTGGTGGCTAGGACTACACTTGTACCGCACCACTGGGCCGAAACAGTAGAGCTTGTGCCGAAGTACCTGTTCACCTTGTCACTAGCCCTGGGTCTACTCAATAGTGTGCCTTGTTATGCTCTTGACGGACAGTACATTGTAATCACCTCGATTAATTGGGCGTTTAGGATGTTTGCTAGACGGTGAGTTTTCTTTTCTCTTTTTAATTTGATTGAAGAAGGCGTACATCCAACTTCTGTGTTAATATAGTAGCCACAGTGGACCAATTTCTCAAGTTAAAGACTTCACAATGTGATTTCTCAATCTTTGTCTGACTAATAAAGGAGCAGAGATAAAATGAGTGTTTTAGACGGCGGCAACAGCTGATTTCACTGATTCTCACATTGGGAACTTTTCTTCTCGTCGCGAACGTCATTGTAGGTTTCGTTAAAATGGCTATCTAACATTTAAAGGCAGCGTCCAGGCAAATCTTGACATACGGGGTTCTGATGTGGAAAGTACTTTTGGGGCCCTAGCTAAGGCACTGCCCAAGCGGCAGCGCAGGTAGTGCTCTAACCGCTGAGATATTCCTCTCGAAACTAGACCCCGCGATCGTATTCGCAAGGATTCATGGCAGTTTCGCGCCAGGACACACGATTTGCGCCATGAATCTATGCGAAGTACGATCGCGGGTCCAGTTTCGAGGAGATTATCTCAGCCGTTAGAGCACTACCTGAGCTGCCGGTTGGGCAGTGGCTTAGTTAGGGCCCCAAAATTACTATTCACGTGAGATCCATCCCTATGTTCCAGACCTGCCTAGACGCTGCCTTTAATGATGCTATTCCGGTATCATGATCTAGAATTCTAAATGTTTATCACAGTCAACATAGCCTTAAACTTAGTGTTTTCGAGGTCAGAGTGTGGTAAGATTTAAGAGTTAGGGGATGGGAAGGGGTAACCCTGTTCTCGGAAAAAATATGGAGGAATGTTGATCGGGATATCGGAGTAGTTATATGTAAATGTTCCTATCTCATGAAGTTTCTCATCTGGTTGTGATAGCTTCTCACTATTTTCTTTATGTATCGTTTATCACTTTTCAAAATGTTGATCTTTGCTATCGATTGTGCCTAATCTAGAAGAGATGCATAGATTCTTAATTTTAATTTCTCCTTTTATATACTTGGTTTATCGACAAGAAGTATAACAGCTCTTGTTTCTTTTGTCATATTATAACCCATTGTATGGCAATGCTTCTGCCAACTTTCTCTAGCCAAAACTTTGTGATATCATAGCCTATAATGACATCATATTACTAACTCTGCTTGTTAATACACAAACATCGTCAATGTTTTCCAGTTTTCTAGTAAGGCTGAGTTGTAGCTGCATATCTGGTATTGGTTTACTTAATATGTAGTTTATTGCAGCATTGTGTGTCCTTCTTGCGTCGTGTAATTGTTTTAGAATTGAGTACTTTATATACCTACTAATCTACGCGTTCGGGTTACGGATTTCATTTTTTATAGAGCTATGTGGTTTATACTAGGAAGTAGTGAGTGCAACTGATGATTGATACGTATCTAAAGATTCTGGTATTTCGTCTGTACATTTGAGATGTCTTTTCATCCTGTATAAGATGGGTTTCAATGTTGAACGGTTTACGATTTTGTAATAAATTCCTTTCCTATGTCGTTCATCTCCGCATATATACACGGTGTCCCAAAAGTAAGTACACTTTTCAATCGTTAGTATCTCTCTTCCCATTGTATCTTTTTCCGCCATTCAAAAGCCATTCTGTAGAGGAGGCTCCAACTTAGATTCACATTATCGATTGAATGATCGATCGCCCTTCGTTACTGTGGGATTACGGTAAGAACTTCCACCATGTGGAATCGTTAAGAATATGCCATCTGACAAATTTTTTTCAAAAAATCTAAAAAATTGTGTACTAGGGTTTGCGCGCACGCTGATTCCACTACACAAGTTTTCAAGAGTGTTTTCAGCTTTTTTGACGGTGCAATCACATTTCTGAAAAGTACTGGGAATTCGGTTATTACGGTTTACCTGGGATAACTTTGGAAAGAAGCATCACAGTAAAGTGGAAATTTCATATTCGAAATCAACGGCTTCCACAACCATAGGACAAGGGTTTTTGGCTTGTTTGTTATGTTCTAAGGCAGAATATGGCTTCCAATGGCCTAAAATCCTTGTCGAAGTTCCTACAGTAATCCTACAGTAACGAAGAGAGGTCAGTGCTCCGTTCGATACTATATATCTAAGTTGAAGCCTCCTCTACAAAATGGTACTCAAAAGGCGGAAAAAGACGCAATGGGAAGAGAGATGTTAACGATTGAAAAGTGTGTACTTACTTTTGGGACACCCTGTAGTAGTCGAAAGATGGTTTTTAAGTCCTTGTACTTACATACTCCTTTGTGTCTGAATCCATGAGGCTGGATTTTACCCCCACATAAGTAAGCGTGGTTATGTAATCAATAAGACGTGGTGGATGTTTTAGGATTTTTTGTGGCAATTTGCTGGGCCCTTCTACCGATCTATTCGTTTGGACCTTACATCTAAGGAAATGAAAGCTCATCAAGCACTATAATTTCTCCCCATAGTCATGTGAAAGCAATGAAGCTCATTTACAATCGTAGTGATGGGGAGGCGGTGTTACGAGCGAGGCAGGCAGAAAGAAAAGAAATCCACAGGAACGCTGGAGTGCGGATTGAGAGTAGAAGCAAGAAGAAGGACGGGACAGGCAGCTAGATGGTAAAGAAGTTTTAAGGAGGGAGTACGAAAAAAAGAGTAAGTCCTTAGACTTTTGGAACCAAATATTATGTACTCCTCGCCGGGTCAGTTCAACCCGGATTCGGTTGGGGCCGGAACGCTAGATAAATCGTACTTTTCTTGGCGGACAAATATCTGTAATCGACCAACGTCGTACTACAGTGATTTCTGATGATTAACGTTGTGTCAGAGATTTGCGCGTTTCCCTTCTTTTTCAAGAGTTTCACATTCGGTCATGCAAGACGAGGGTTTCAAAAATAATTGCGCTTCATGAGGGGAGCATAGAAGGGAAGATAGATGCAAAATAAAAAGAATAAGATCTGAACATCACTTTTATGCTACAGTTAGTTTCGACCCGCTTTAGGCGGAAATTGGACTGGCGGGAGTCCGCCTCGCAACAGCTCGCGCCGTTTTGCAGCTACAGTATATCCTATCGTGTTGGGAACCCATGTCTGCGTCTCTTCAATCTCCTTAGTCTTTGGTTGGCAAAATGCCAGCGCTATGCGCTCGCGAAGCCTCCAGCGATGCGCATGCGCTGCTCCACGTCGGATGTCTCGCCTAATCCGGGATGAAACCGACTGTAACTTATGCAATAAATGTTTGAAAGGTCCCCACAAGTTTTTGTTTCGGGAGCATATGCTGCACGATCCTTGCGCTACTTCTGACGCATCTCTACAAAGTATCCCATCAAGGTCCTTTCCAAATCACGCATGAAAGGCAGCGACTGGCGTTGCGGAACTACCTAACGCAGGCGCCATACTTGTTCCGCTTGATCCGCTTGATCCACTTCATCCACTTCACTATTGGTTAGTTCACTGAATCGACCAATGATGAAGCGGATCAAGCGATCAAGTGGAACAAGCGGATCTAGTATGGCGCGTGCCTAAGGAACGCGCCATACTTGATGCGCTTCGTGCAAACGTGCGCTCATTGATTTGTCATTTGGCGTCGCGTAGAATGAACTTCGCGCAACCATACGATCTTTTTTACCTACGCAACGCAAGATCATAAAGAAACCTTCACGAAGGCATGCGTTCCCCCCCCCCCCCCTCCCAGCCATAAATTGGATCAACATAGGTCGATGGAGATATAGGAAATTGTTCCTAGACATTACTTCACGCTTGTGGTAATCAGAAGCAGAATGAAGGGAGAGAGATCAGCGCTCACATCTTGCACTGAATGCCGCTGGATTTGTGAATAGAAAGGCGGGGGGGGGGGCGGGGTACTTGATAAGCTTACGGTATCCGATAATCCGCAATCGCGTCAACATTAGTTGTGTTTGTGGGGTTCATCAATGAAAGCTGTGCAGCGCGGCTTTCCCTTGAAAAGTGAAGTTCGTCCCAGCTTATTGGTTTTGAACTCTATTTGAGATTAAAAACTTCTGGTACAGAATTCTTGGGACTTCCAGACGTTTGGTTATTCTTTGACCACTCGCTGACCTACCAGAGTCCTTTTTTTCAAACTATGCTGTTCTTATCGGTGCCGTGAAGGTCTTTTATTGCGCAATGTCAACGACTCGAACGATGCGCTCTTTGATAAGCTTAGCAGCTATTTACATCGGGTTCTTTACTCTTGCAACTTTTTCCTTCGCTGGGAGTTCATTTTGCTTTTCAATTTAATAGAAGTCTCGGGCTACGATATTCTGAAAATTGCTTTTGGTGAGAAAAAAGCCATGAGGTCAGCGGTCATAGACTTGAAAACTGATTTGGCGGTCATTAAAGGTCCTTTTTTGGACCTTTTGACCACTGAATTAGTTTTTCTCAGTTCAGTTTCGTCAGACTTCTTTTGCACTTCTTTTTTTCTTTCGAGGACTCCTCTAAATCACTTTATAAACGACGGAGATATGCGTTGAAAGACAAACAGCTCTCGTGAAATTGGAGGTAAAGGGCTCAAAGGCGCAACACTCAGAAAATTCCATATCCTTTGGGAACTGATCCGTTATTTGGTCAAGTTTCTGGATATTAAGAAGTATTTTTGACGTCATTCTTGTTTCGAAATGCTGTGGTGAAATTTTTTAGCAGCTGACTGACTGTCTACGAAAATAATCGCGACGTCATGGTGTCAAAGTGAAAACATGTGCGTAGACAGTGGCTATCACGTCTTTGATCTCAAAGTCAAGTTTACTAGCATCGCTCAGTCCTTTTGGTGATCCTGGTTATTGCAGTCTAGTTTTCGAAATCATTGTTTTACTGACGTCGCTTCTCACATCTAACATCATATCTCGCATTGTGCTATGGTTTAGTATAGTTAACGACATAAGTGCTTTTGCGGTCCTGACAACGCTTGCGCGGAAATAGTGACCGTGGAGCACAAGATCCAAAGAAGTGCGCTCCGTTGTATCATTTTACGTGCAAGAATTTTTCCGCATCGTCATCGTAGTAATTGTCCCTCGTAGTTTTTGTCGTCATAGCAGAGGCAATATGTCAATGTTTTAGATTCTAGATTATATATAAGGAATTTTGTTGCTGAGTTTCGCTTCGAAATTGCAACCCTTTAGACGACCTTCTTACAGTAGACCTATCTGCGACCTCAAAGCCTATTTGCGACGTTTGTTCTACGTATAGTCTGCGCATACACAATTTTTAAAGTTGGAATGCAGTATATTCTGCGCATCGTGTGCTGGTGTTGTTCAGGTGTCCGTAGTGATGCTGATGAATATGTTGTCCAGCACGAGACGACTGGTCTTGCAGAGCACCAGAATGGCATCGTTTCTCATCAACGACGGCAAATACGCTTTTTTGAAAGAACTTGGCCTTTCGGAGAACAACTGCGGTGTGTACCATGGTAAATGGGCCGCATCGGGACCAGTTGTGCAGTCAGTGTGTCCGGCTAACAATAAACCGATAGCCAATGTGAGTTTGCGGGACAAGCAGATTGAGCCTTTTCTTCAGAATGTTAATGTTTAGGTGCAAAATGGTACCGCTGACGATTTCGAAATTGCGGTAACAGAGGCCAGGAAGGCATACGAGGTAAAGCCAATTCTGTATTTCGTGTAAATTCAAGGCGCTGTATGTGCCATCGCTTACATCAAAGTCAGCGGTTAGTAGATGTGATGGTGGAATAATGTCTTTGCGATATCGACATTTGCGAACAACTTCTGCGCGTGACCGAAATGCTGCAATTGTGCTGCAAATCTGCGTCTGCGAAGTGGCCGTAGAGCGCTACCAAGTATCCGCATCTGCTGGCAGTCTGATTTCGTGCAAATGTTGTCGCCAAATCTCGAACCGCAGCGATCCCATATTTACCTCCAGATCTATAAGCCTTATCAGTGTGTCATCGTGCGATGCCTTACCGGAAGATCTTGTACTTTCCTGCCGCATCAGAGTAACGTACCTCTTGCAGAAATGGTGCGAAGTTCCTGCACCAAGACGAGGCGAAATCGTTCGCCAGATTGGCGAGAAACTACGGTCACAACTTCAGAACTTGGGTAAACTGGTATGTGCATTATACAGGCTGTTATGTCCATTAATTTGCTATTTACACGTTCCAGGTCTCCATGGAAATGGGCAAGATCTTGCCTGAAGGTGTAGGTGAAGTCCAGGAATACGTCGATATCTGTGACTTCGCTCTCGGCTTGTCAAGATCTCTAAATGGACAGATTTTACCATCTGAAAGACCAGGGCATGCGCTGCTCGAGCAATGGAATCCATTAGGTAGCTTTTGTAGCTTCAAATCACCGCTTTTTTTTTCAAATCATCATTTTCTTTTTCTCTAGGAGTTGTTGGTGTAATATCTGCCTTCAATTTCCCATGTGCCGTATATGGATGGAACAATGCTCTAGCTTTGGTTACGGGTAATGCTGTGATCTGGAAGCCAGCACCGTCAACTCCACTTACTGCTATTGCTGTAACTAAGTGAGTTTCTACTCTTAAACGTTATTATATTCGCTTCAGAGACTTGTTCTAGGCTCGTTGAAGGAGTTTTGAAAGCTAATGATTTGCCGGGAGCATTGTGCTCTCTCGTCTGCGGAGAGGTAAACTTTTGATGTTTTTTTATACATGTATCTTTTTTTATTATAAATTTCGCTGAAGTTCACGCTTCAAATTGTTTATCTGAAAATTATCAAAGGTTGACCTCTAGGGTGAAGTCGGACAAGCCCTTGTGAAAGATAAGCGCGTGAATTTGGTCAGCTTCACCGGATCAACAGATGTTGGACGAATTGTAGGGCAACAAGTGCAGCAACGGTTTGGCAAAGTGCGTTTCTAGCATTTTCAACTAAAAAGTATCCTATTTCCTATTTCCCATGTTCAGCTCCTTCTCGAACTTGGAGGCAACAATGCTATTGTTGTTAACGATGACGCAGATTTGGACATGGTCGTACCTGCTACCGTATTTGCTGCCGTAGGAACCGCTGGGCAAAGGTTAGCCTTTTTTTGAAACAGAGCTTACGTACTAGGACTATGCGTCCGCTTTTTCTTATTATGTTGGTTGCCCTTCGTTCATAGTATTGCTTCAGGTGCACAACGACTAGACGATTGATCGTGCACGAATCCATATATGACACCTTGTTAGAGCGAGTTAAGCGTGCTTATGCCCAGTTTGAGTCCCGAATTGGAGATCCCTTGGAAGCTAACACTATCATTGGACCACTACATAATCAACAAGCAGTTATGTCGTATAAGGTAACTTTATAAGGTACCATCTTCAAGATTTCAGTGCAAAAGTAATTTTAGGCAGCGGTCGCCGAAGCTGTCGCTACTGGTGGAAAAGTCGAGTACGGTGGAAAAGTGAGTAGCCATTCAACAGTATCATATCCTGCATACAAGAATTGTCCCCATATGAGCCATCAACGTGGCTCCTTTCGATCATTTTAACACGTTGACTTCAGCAAATTTAGCATATTCTGTGGGATGCAGCATAGCTTCTCAATGAAATATTAGCGTATAAAATGCTTTTTAGGTGCTTGAAGGTGACGGAAACTTTGTGCTGCCGACGATCATTACCGGACTTCCTCATGATTCTCCTGTTATTTTACGAGAAACGTTTGCTCCCATCCTTTATGTTATCAAGGTGAAAAATTTGGACGAAGCGATCAAAGTCAATAACGAGGTTAGCCATGATTTCAGTCTTTTCTTATTATGAATCCATACTATCACCATTGCAGACCACACAAGGACTCAGTTCATCCCTGTTCACTACAAATATCCAAAACTTCTTCAAATGGATGGGGTGAGTTCATAAATTCGGCAGTTTAGTCGAGGTTGATCCAAAGAATTCTCTGTACAGTAGTGTCTGCCAAACACTAACGCTTCTGCGCTTGAATGTATCGTCTATCAAAATTTCAAAAACATGCAGCAGCATTAGATAAAATACAAGCGAAGTTACACGCACGCAGCAAAATTGACGACTTTGGTGAAAATCATGCCATTTATAGATCTGATATAGTGCTTTGGTAATATTTTATAACATTCCAGACCGAAGGGAAGTGATTGCGGCATTGTGAATGTGAACATCCCAACTTCTGGTGCCGAGATTGGCGGTGCTTTTGGTGGTGAAAAGGAAACGGGTGGTGGCCGCGAATCTGGATCCGACGCTTGGAAACAGTACATGAGGAGGTGAGTTAGTTCTTTTCCGAGCATTAAGAACATTATCCGGCTTTTTTCGGACATCAACGACAGCATTAGCTGTTTTTACCACATTATTATGCATCTATCTGTACTTGTCTTTTAGTTTATAGGGACTTTGTCAGATTTGATTTGATTGCTGTTGTTATTTGAGGTCGACTTGCACCATCAACTACAGCAAAGAACTGCCTCTTGCCCAAGGAATCAAGTTCGAATGATCCATTGCGACGATGCACTCTTTTTAGATTTATAGAGCACTGGTTATATTTCATGGCAAATTACTCACCTCGGTTATGCACTACGGTTTTTACTTATGTTTCACCTCAGAGTCTATTGACATATCACCGGTGCAGTTTTACCTTGCGGGAGTTTCATACTTTGTTTTAATCCATTTCAGTTTTGAAGTCCATGGTCTTGTTTGACTTTGTTGTGGGACCTCTGACCCCAGCTCACTTTTGTGAAAAACTCGATTGACCGATTGTTTTTAATCTGTGAAAGTTTTAGCTATTTTATACGTTGTGATACCTCTGAGTCAGGGCTCGGCACAGCTGGCACCGGGTCAAGCTGGATATCGTTTTTGGGGCAAAAAGCAAAGGGGGTTTCGTTTTTGTGGGCGAAGACATACGCAAAATTGGCGGCGACGACCTTTTTTTTTTTTTTTTTTTTTTTAGTCGACGTTTCGTTTTTTGGGGGATTTTGGGGATTTTTTTAGGATTTTAGAGGGGATATCGTTGAGGATCAAAGGGGACTTCGTAAAATTTCCCAAAAGTCAAGGGGGACTTCGTAAAAATTGGCAAATTTCAAAGGGGACTTCGTTTTCAAAATTCCCTGGTGCCAGCTCGTGCCGAGCCCTGCTCTGAGTACTTTGTCGCTGTTGAAATATGTTGACTGTTTTACATAAATCTTTGGCTGCGGATTGTCGGATATCTTGCTTAGTGTCACAATCATATACAGCACAAATTAGTTTTGTTAATTCTTTGCGCTTTTGCATGAAAACAGTGCAGCTTTGCGATTAGAGAGATGTTTCGCCACCATTATATCACCCAGCTGTTTAGCAAAAGCAGGCTACTCAGTCTTTCCATCATCTTACTTCGAATATCTAGATTTTGAAGAAGGTTTTTGTTGCTCGTCCAACTTCTTTCGGCTGGCTTTCACAGTTTACGCTGTGTTTTGCGAAGCATTTCAAGCGCTGCCGGTTATCGGCTAGCCATTGTGAAAGTCTGGGGCCTACCGTTGATAAGTGTTTCGAACGTGTTTCTTGAAACAGGCGACTTTTAATTTCGTTATTCATTATTACTTCACACTAAATTATGCTTTGTGTTGCTTTACCTAAAAGCTACTCCAAGACGAAGGCGGTCGCCCATGTAGGCGAGCGTTCGCGTGCGTACGAGCTTCAATGATGAAAGATGCTCAAACAAGCCGGTCGCAGCCGCTTCGCGTATTAAACCGACCGCCTTCGTCATGGAAGAGCTTTTACATCACAATTCTTTGCTTCTATCGAAAAGGTAGTTGGATGGTTTTGAAAAAATTATTATGCCTTTCTTGAAAATCGAAGCGATAACTTAGAAATCGGGAAAAGCTTTACTAGGCCACAAAAAGTTCGTATTTAACTAAAAGCAGATGATGAAAGGGTTGAGTCTTGTATCAACCTTCGGGGACCAGTTTTCGCCTGTTTTTCCTGTTTCTCATATGAATGCTGCGTCCGCGATAAAATTGGGAAATCAAGACCCGATAGGCGCTAGATACCATAATTCACCTTAGCTTATGCTCATTTAGATTTTGCTTCGCTTCTTCTCGTCCACTATCCAAATCGGAATAAGGACTATGTCCAAGGTAGCCCCGTACGGTAGCTGGGTGAGCACAATCACGCCAGACCTGTTTGCTAAGGGTAACTGCAAGGGTATAGCCGAACTGCAAGCAACTGACGGTAGGTAGGGTCATAATTTGGCATTGCTAGAGTTCAGCAATTCTTCAGATGGTGTCTTCTGGGTCGAACAAAGTGCAAGCACTGGTAAACGCGAATTGTACTTTGAATCTGCAAAGTCGGCATCTGAAGGTCGCGTCAGATGGGCACCGGAACAGTCTGTGCAAAATAGTGGTAAGACGCATTTGTAGCCTTCAGCAGCGTTGCGACCCTCAATATTTGCCCGCCGTCGCATCCGCATAGCGCGACCAGACTCGCAGGCATCGGCGCCGCAACGCTGCTGTTACCGCAGTTGCGTATGTCGCTGCGGCTGGACCACCGTACCATTACGCAAGCATTATTCACTTTAGTACACGAATACGGTGGAGGCTCTTTCATACCACTCAAGGATGGCTCCATAGTTTACACTACGGTTGAGGGAGTATATCATCAGAAGCGCCCCGATGCTGCCCCAAGGCAGTTAGCTGATGCTAATGAGAAGAAGCTCAGGTACGATTTAAGACGGCATTTATTGTTCTGAGTGTTAGTGTTTTGTAGATTTGCCGATTTCACAGCTACTGATACACATATTTATTGTGTAAACGAGAGTCATCTTCGCCCAAACGTAGATCCAGAGAATCGGTTGATATCTATTAACAAGGAGACGAAGGAACAGAAAGTGGTGGTAGGTGTTTGATTAGGGCGGATATATGCCAGGATCTACATCATATGCCTTTTCGTAAGCCTAAAATGAAATAGTTTAAAAGTTCCACTTTCCTTAAACCTCGGCATCGCTAATATTCTTCAGTACTGCTGTGCCAGACAGGTTTGGTAGGTGTTCTTTATTCCAATCAAGGCCTAACGTTTCGACGCCTTTCGTCTTCCTCAGAGGCCTGAAAATGGCTCAGAGCGTCATCTGTGAAAAGAGGCCATCAAGCACCATCCTCATTCCTGCTAGTTCTCGATCTTCGCTCAACATCCCTACCGCAAAAATTGTCAGCGCCAGAAAATGAACATACCGTTGAGAACACCGCTATGTCAGTTTCCGCACCGGAAATGATGGTCTTGGCGGAAGGACTAAACTATACTATAACTGCACATAGCATGTGATCTATAGATTGCATAACGATATGAATGGAAGGAAGTCGTTGGTGACTGACAAGCATTCATTCTTATTGTTCATTGCTGGATTCTTTGAAGAGACCCAGAATGCTTCCAGCGCCATCCTAGCCGAGGTTTCCTTCTCATAGGTTAAGATTTCGCACTTTATATCGAAATCGGCTCCACCATGCGCTTCGTTCCTATGCCTGCCCAACGGTGATAACAGGGTTTTACGCCTTTTATCTGCAGATGTTCGTTTATGCGAGTACAAAGTGATCTTCCAGTTTCGCCAATATAGAGTGCATTGCAGCTAAGGCATTTCAATTGATAAACCACTCCCGCTTGTGCACAGTCACCTATTCTACAGTACGGACAGACTACGCATCTTTCTGTTATAGTATAGTTTAGTCCTTCCGCCAAGACCATCATTTCCTGTGCGGAAACTGACATACCGGTGTCCTCAACGGTATGTTCATTTTCTGGCGCTGACAATTTTTGCGGTAGGGATGTTGAGCGAAGATCGAGAACTAGCAGGAATGAGGATGGTGCTTGATGGCCTCTTTTCACAGAAGACGCTTGAGCCATTTTCAGGCCTCTGAGGAAGACGAAAGGCGTCGAAACGTTAGGCCTTCATTGGGATAAAGAACACCTACCAAACCTGTCTGGCACAGCAGTACTGAAGAATAAAATGAATCAATTGAAGTTCTTCCGAATATTGTCAGATATTGGGTCCTCCCGACAGTTCGGTCGCTCAGTTTTCAAAAATCCATAACTTCTGATTTTTCCAACCGATTTGACTGCTTTTATTTTTACAGTAAACCATGCTTGGTATTATAGGTTCCATTACCTGCTCTTTCTAGTTGTGCAAAGTTTGTACTGATTGAACATTTCTATGAAAAGTTATGATCTTCGAGCAAGCAATACAAAAGGCAATTTTATTTTATTTTGACATTTTTTAAATCACGTTCAATCAGCACAAGCTTTTCACAGGTAGAAAGAGCAAGTAATAGAATTCTAATATCGACTGCTCCGATTTTTATTGTAAGTTTTAGATTTTTTATGACTCTACACAGAAAATTCAAATTTTGAGTAATTTTCTTCTACCACTTCTATCTATGCAACAGCTCACCGTTAGCTGCAGTATTTGGCGATTATACACTGATTGCGGTGGAAGCAACATTCACGCTGAAAAGTGAAAATGAAGCTCATTTTGTTCAGACTTTCTGTAAATTCCCCATTTATTGCGCAGGGATTGTCGACAACCAAGACATTATTCACCCTTTCTAAGCTAAAATTGTATCGCTGCACTAAAAAATCGAAATATGGCGAAAGCATACTCTTGATCAGCACTAGCTGCCCGCTCCAACAAACTATTATATTTTTTGTGAAAGTCACGGCATCTATAGAGTTTGCATACATATTCAAATCCTAGTGTCCTCATCGGAGCTTGAAAGATATTGTTTATCTTACAACTGGAGACGGTTATCTGGATGAAACAGGGCACGGGAAGGGAGATTTCTGCGCAGAATTTCTGCAGTGGTTGTCAGAGTTGCAAAATATGGAAGTGCCTATATAAGATGCAAAATTACTTGAGCACTTGTTTCTAATCGTACGAGTAATATAATTTCAAATTTCGTAAAAATTTGATGCCTTTGTAAATTTTTTTGGAGGCTTGGCTATCGCCACGTCTCTTTTTTTTTGTTGCAAAATTCTAGAACTGTAAGCTCGCGAATAAACTGAATTTAAAAGAATTCTGGGGGTCGTTTTCTTTCACTCCTCCCCCTCCCCCTGAAAGCGACCGTCAAATACAACCTTCACTAGCGGAAAACCATATTTGTGCAATTCTGAATTCTAAATTTCGCAATTCGCGTTCTAATCTGCACCGCTTCCACTTTAGGCAAGCGGTGCAGATTTCTACGCATCTCCTCGCGTCTCGTCAGATGGTAAGAGACTGGTATGGATGCAATGGAATCACGTTAACATGGTAAACATTCTAAGAAACTTAATATTTTTATAAGGCACATTTTGTTGTAGCCTTGGGATGAGACATCTATCCATATGGCTGTGTTGCATAGTGACGGTACAGTAAGCGATGAGGTTGTGATCAAGGATGGCACAGGGAAGAAGGTATCGTTCAACTGAGCGATCGATATATTGATTCTTCTCAATGCTGATGTTCAAAGATAAACTATTACTGTCCGAATTGGGTGGACGACAAATTGCTCATGATTAATGATTCGACCAACTTCTGGAATGTCTATGAAGTTAGCCTTGTGGGACCAGAATGTAGGTAAAGTGTCGCACGAGTAGACATTCGGAAAAATTGTTCAATTCTGCATTTGCACAGTCTCATCAAGTATTGCAGATAAGGAGACTAATCTGTTTCCTGTGGATCGGGAAATTGGCTACCCTCTTTGGCAGTTTGCTGATCGACCGTACGCTTCAAATGGGAAATGCATGGGAAGTGATCTAGTGAAAATAGTCATTAAACCGAAAGTTCAAATTTTAGGTAATGAATGTGGGCGGACGCCTGATGTATCGACGTGGCGATTCCATCAGAAGTATTGAGACACCTGGTTACACCGTATTCTCACACCTGAGCATCACATCTAACGACATCGTATACGCAATCGCTTCAGGGCCGCGTAAAGCTTCATGCATAGTGAAAATAGATATATTTAAGGAGGTAGGAGTAATCCTAGATTTCAGGGAAGATAGTAGGTTGATGGAAAGATATGGTCGTATAACATACTGGGAAATTGAAGATTCTTCATATCTCAGTGCCTCTGCCTCCTACAGCAAAATAAAGTTTTGTGGTTCACAAAGCAGAATTACACTTCGAATTTTGCAGTTTCGTGGTTGTGAAAATTCTAAAATGGCCTTAGCTAAAGGTCATAGAATTCAAGAAAAAAATCAATCAAACAACCCTATATATCACTTGATTCAACTGGTTTGGCCTCGGCAAGGCGGCGCTTCGTGACCTAATTAAGGCTAGGTAATGATCAGAGAGCACTCGCGCGAGGGAGACGCAGGTGCGTCGTGGGCGCGGGCGGCTCTAATTAGGTCACAAAGCTCCCAAAGCCAAGTCAGTTGAATCAAAAGTTACGCGACTGGCTAAACCTTGAGTTGCGATGATTCGTTTAAGCTGTGTTTTAGGACCAAAAACCTACAATTAATGTGATACGCACCGCACGTGATGACAAAGATTTGGAGAGTCTGGATATCAGTGAACCGGAAGATATCGAGTTCCAATCAGGCGATGTTACTGTACATGCTTGGCTTTATATGCCAAAGGTGAGTCCTGTTCTTCTGCAGTAGACGTGCCCAGCTAGTATTTCCCCCTTCCCTTTCCTTGAAACTCATGCACTATTCTAGAACCGTAACTACGTGGCACCAGAAGGCACACTACCTCCTGTTCTTTTGGTAGGACATGGCGGTCCTACCGGTATCTCCACGGACGCTCTGGACCTCAAAAAACAGTTCTTCACCTCGCGTGGATTTGCTGTGCTAGATGTCAATTATAGAGGGTCTACTGGGTGCGGCACAGAATTCAGGAATATGTGAGCATTTTGTAACGCTTTGAAGCATACTTCATTGCTCTAGAAGTCTGTGGTGATCAGTGGCGGTCCCAAAAACCATGTGGGAAAGACGACATCAACTTTTCTCCACAGAAAAGCGTGGCTGTAACCACGCCTCTCAAAAAAATTTTGGAATGCTTTTCATTTTTGTCGGCTCACAAACCCAAATATGAGAGAAGGGGCGTGGTGGGACAATGTATCCGAAGAGATTTTTTTACATAGCTGTGAACTTTCATGAAGTTTAAATAAATTATAGGAAATTATAAGGGAGTAGACACAGTTGACTGTTTTGCGTATTTTCAGAACTCATAGTTAAGCTCAATCTATCAACTTTTTCAGGCTGAAAGGGCAATGGGGTCTTGTTGACCGTGATGATATGATCGCTGCTGCTCAATCAGTAATTGCAAAAGGTCTGGTAGACACTGAGAAAGTGTGCATCAAAGGAAGTTCAGCTGGAGGGTAAGCACTGCAAAGACTCGGATAGAGACTTAAGCGTGAACCAAGTTTACTATGTGTAAACTACGTCTATCCTGTCTCAATGACAGCATCGTTCACAACAGCGGCTCCGGTTTGCGCGGTCGCCTTGCTTGAAGCTTGCACTGCGTCTGCGAAATCGACTTCTGGACATTTTCCACGCCTGGGCGTGATCAAAGTTTAGCGCATGGGATATGCTCGGAGGATATGTCCGCAGATACGGCGCATGTTCCAAGCGAGATGGCTGCGCAAATCCGGCCGCTGGTGCAAGCAACACTGCCTTTGGGATAGCCTTTACTGACTACGTCTTTGGGTTGTTTCAGACTGCCGCACTGACTGCAGCAGACTGCAGCTGACTGCAGCAGACTGCAGCTGACTGCACTGACTGCAGCAGACTGCAGCTGACTGCAGCTGACTGCAGCTGACCGCACTGACCGCACCGGTCGCAGTTTCTATCCTTAAAAGAAAACAACCGCGATTACCAAAACAGTGTGATTTACTCATAAGAAGATTATAAGTTCCATCAGAATTCTTCTCAATCAAATTTTGGCGATAGTTTTCTTTGGTATATTCGTATTTGTTCTAATTCCTCCTATCATTGCATATACCTGTTTTGCAACATTCTAAACCGTATTGTCTTTTGCTTTTACGTATATATTGTTGTTATTTGTTTGAACCACAACTATTTATACTCTCCGCCTGCGTGCTACAGCCGCTGCGGTCGTTGCGGTCAGTGCGGTCAGCTGCAGTCTGCTGCAGTCTGCTGCGGTCAGTGCAGTCAGCTGCAGTCTGCTGCAGTCTGCTGCGGTCAGTGCAGTCAGCTGCAGTCTGCTGCAGTCTGCTGCGGTCAGTGCAGACTGCCTGCTGCAGTCAGTGCGGCAGTATGAAACAACCCTTTGCTGTTTAATCAGATGGATATACTTCTCCTTCTTTTACTTCTCGTATTTCTCTGTTATTTCCGATGCATTTTCCAGATACCTCGTTCTATCCTCTCTATTACATTCCGATGTGTTCAAAGCTGCTGTTTCTATATATGGTGTGGGAGATCTTGTTGGACTTGCTAAGGTAAACTCCTCTACCTCTCCGTTCCATCGGAGAATTTGTTGATGGGAAATTACAATTTTTTTCAGGATACTCACAAATTTGAACGCGGCTATAATGAGGTACTAATAGGCAAGTATCCAGAAGATAAGGAAGTGTACGAGGTAGTTCTTAACTTTAACAAAGCTGCGGACTAATTAATGAAATTTCCATCGTTTCACTGCGCCGCCTTTCAAACGCTCATTTTCAGGCACGCAGTCCAATCAACCATATCGATCGGCTACGAACACCAATTGCATTCCTGCATGGTAAAGAGGATACGGTAGTGCCAGTAAGCCAAAGCGTCGAAATGTACGATAAACTACGAGAAAAAGGTGTCACAACAGCTTTGATGCTATTTGATGGTCAGTTGGTTTTTCATTTTGATGATTTAACTAACCCACAAGGATTATTCAAGACGAAGGACATGGTTTTCGTGGGGCAGATGCGGTGCGACGAAGCTCAGAGGCTTCCTACGTATTTCTATGCAAAGTACTCGGCATAGAACCATCCATATCATCAGACGTAAGTCAGCAGTTTTTTGTCTAAAAAAAATAACAAATTTAATTGCCTCTTTGCAGATCGAGATTGTCAATCTGCAAGCCTGATTTGTCTTAAATGAGGGGCTTTCATCGTATTTATACACAACAATTTACAAGTTGCTTAAGTCTGTTATAATCTGATAAAATTTATCACAAGCTCGAAAATGACAGAATGTGCATCTATATCCCAACCATAACAATAAACAACAAAGCTGAGGAGAGAACATTTAGATTATCTGAGGAAGCCGGTCAAGTAGGCCTTGCCGTATACGAAAATCCAGTCCTTGTCAAGATAAGGACTGGGTTTCCGGGGATAAGATTAGACCACTAGTTCAAGAGTCGCCACTGGGTTCAATTTATAAAACCTAACATGAGAAAAAGAGCCAATAAATAATAACAATTGCATTTTCTTCCAACAAACTGCATAAAAGCAGTGAAACAACAGCAACCATTACATGCTAATGCACATGTTGAGCCTAACCTTTCACCTTCTTATCCAACCGACAGATGGGGCCATTATAAATCATCTCTAGGTTGACTTTTGGTCCGAACATATCTCTTATATTATCGATACCATATCGGATCATTGTGGGCCTGAAAAGCGGGTTTACAACAGGAATTACAACAAATGTTCAGGATTGCCCCACCTTTCAAGAGAAAGACCGTATCCAGCAACGTTCACATCTGCTGGTAGCCCCATCGGGAGTAGCATCTCAGGTCGGAACATTCCAGAATTTCCAATCTGTAAATTCGGCACAATCATGTAATCTGAATGAAGACATATATTCAAAAAGGCAGAGAAAAAAAACAAATTTATCCGCAAATTGAGGATGGGTTCAAGCGAGACAATCAATATTTTTACCTCAACCCATTTTTTCAGACCCTCATGATAAGCAAATATCTCCATTGAGGGCTCGGTGTACGGGTTGTAAGTCGGTTTGAAACGAAGGTTTGTAATACCTGGAACAATAAAGTAAGAGGCAACTCTGATATGATAAGATGCAAAACAATCAAGTCTTACCAAGTCTCTTGAAAAACTCAGTGAAAATTCCGATAAGATGAGCCAGTGATAAATTACGTTCCGCGATAACACCTTCGACCTAAAAGAGACAAAGATCATGACATGCTCCTAACATTAGTGAGAGACTCTTAGTTGACTCCATAAAGACTAGTCTACCCACCTGATGAAATTCGGCCAGGTGAGTGGCATCCAAAGTCTCGTTTCGAAATACCCGATCAATGGAAAACATCTTCGTTGGTTTGAAACCCTAATGTATAAGCGCCACATATAAGCATTAACAGAACAGAAGAGACTAATAAAGTCTAGCCCACCTCTTGAGCTAATTTATAGAGTTGTCGTGCTGAAACTGCTGTTGTATGTGTTCGCAACACATTCTTTTGAGCTTCTTCAATTTTCCAGTCATAGTTGTACCTAAACCCAACCAACAACCTCAAAAACAAAAAAATGTGAGCGAAAAACAGTGGCCTAAACCCAAAAAACGATGGAAGGCCTAAGAACAAAAAAAACATATGAAGCAGTTGCTATCAGATTTGAACAGAAATGATAGAAATCAATAAAAATTATATGGAGAAGAAAAATTTAGGAGATATCTCTACCCCGCCGATCCATAACCGCCTTTGGAATGAACAGTCTTCACACGTTCCAAGTAATCCATTGGAAACTCAGTGCTGAGAGCCGGTTCTGAAAAACTAAGCAATCATATTTGCCAAAAATCAAAAATTACCCAGAAGCAAATTCCACTCAATTCAACGCGACAGTATTATGGCAAACCTGAAACAAAGAAGGTGTCATGTGCATCTCGAGCAGGATGTTGCTGAGGCTGGAAGAGTGCGTCGAAATTCCAGAAAGAGCTTTCCACATATCGATTAGTGGGCATTTCCGAAAAGCCCATAGAGAAGAAAATCTGGCGGAACTCAGAGCGAACCTAAACGAGAACGACCTGACTTCAAAGAGTGTACGAGATAATCAGAAATGCTGAGGGGGCGACTTCATTGTTGTCCCAACATTAAAGATATATGTGATCAAAATGAAAACGAGATGTATTTGTGTTTGCTTTGAACGCTTCTGACAAGATACAAGCAACTTATGCTGAAACTAAGATCTATGAAAAGGTTACTCACTTTCATCAAGGGGTGCAAATGACCACATGGAGGCTGAACGCCAAGCGCATCGAAATTATACTGCTTGAAGGTTTTATTCTTCCAAGAGCCTCTAAAATGATACTGAACACGACTTCGCAAAAAAACCGACAAGCTTGAAAATTAATAACAAGAACTATAGAGAAAAATTAAAAAAGAATTAAACAAAGAAGTAAGTAAAGAGTAAACGAACGTGAAAAAAAAAACGAATTGAAAAGAACCCACGTTGCTATCATTTCTGGCGTAAGGTCAACTTCTGGCTTAGTGATTGAGGTAGTGAAGTTCGGACCTTTCTTCACGATGATATATTTGGTAAGGCTAAAACAAGATCTTAGCTATATGAAAAACAAAACAACATTTGAGAACTCAAAATCAAATGAGAGCTAGGTTGACTTACACTTCATGGACTAGTTTTCGCTTTTTCAGCTCAGCAATGGCTTTATCTTCGACATGTTCTCCAATATCTAACTTCTTCAGCTGTTCTCCTACATGATCCACCACATCTACATTATCTTTACGTGCCTAAAAATAACTGGATAAAAGGCGTAACAAAACAACGCATAGATATATACTTATTGAGAAAACTAGCAACAGACATCTGCAAAGCCGAAAACTTACCAAACGAACGGCTCCGCCACTCTTATCAATATATATCCAGCCTGCAGCCAGAGCTTTGTTAACGCCAACCTTCCCAAATGGCTGCTTCTGAAAACAAAAAATTTAACGGATACAAGCCAGAAAAACGATTATAATTTACCATAATGTCCGCTTGCAAAGCACCATCGGCACCTATTTGCTCATAGACGCGGTATTCAGCGGAGCCTTTCTCGGCCATCTCGTTTCCCTCATTAGTGAGTTTCACACTTTTCTCAGATGCATCACTTGTCAAGATTATCTGAACAGTGGGGAATGAACTCTTTCACTACTCCATTCACATCCATGGACAAAGTGAGGCACAAAAGCAATAACACTTCCCGTACCTTCTCCAACGTGATGTAGAAATAAAACGATGAAAGTGAAAATGATAGCAAGCATACCAGGGTACCTTCTAACTGCTGAACTAATCAAAACAAAGCATATGCTTGCCACTTACCCCATCATGAGTGAGAAGACTCTTGATCGCCCCAACAACTGCTTGATGATCTATATTCAGCTCTTTGGCGACTTGAAGTGTCGTCAGCTCCTAAAGTAACACTTCATACAAAACAGACACAATGAATAAACTTCCTGCTTACCGTGTTACCATTCTTATCGAGTGTACTCAGCACAAACTGGACCGCTTTGTCAACATCATCAGCGGCCGATGTGCTCATACCTGAAATCTTTCCATTTCTGACCTAGGACATTCTTGCGAAAAAAAACACATGATTCATACGCGGAAAAAATGCGAAAAATTCGACAAAATCATAGAAATAGCGCAAGTCAACCCGTTATGTCGTCAACAGTAGGCGTAAAATTAAATGCGCTTTGTTCGTTGCACTTACACCATTTTACCAAAATTCAAATCACAACATCCAATTTCCGCAAATACAGGGTCCGGAGAGTCTTAAAACACGGTGTTCCTCTCGTAATCACGAAGCTAGGCAAGATAATTATATGAAACCAGTGAATAATGTTTACTTAATTGTTTACGACTAGAATTGATTTTACAATGCAAAGATTCCTTCCTTGACGCGAACACAAGCTCGGAAACGCTTAGGAATGCTGTACATAGTGGCACAAAAATGCTCCACGTCGATTTCCCGCAACGCATCCTGATGAGCTGTAGTGGTTAATCAGTTCCGGCAAATACAGGGGCCATTCCGTAACCATTCCGTAGAAGTAATGAGATTTTTAACGTTGCTTTGGCGCCATGCTTGTTCGTTCCCGGCAAAATGGGTGTTGGTCCAGGCAAACAATCCCTTCTTCAGGATGTTATCCGAATGCGTAACAGCGTCCACCTTGATGCCATGAGACACAAAAATCAGCGGCATCTTGCCGTCGGAAGCGATCGCTGTGCAAGCCATCACAGAAGCCAGATGAAGCTTTCCTTCTGCCAGTCACCCCTGCTATTGGCTTTTTGGAGCTGTTAGGATGATTCTATTGTTTTGGCAATCAAAAATCTGCTCCAGATGAAAATTCTGGTGTCAGAAAAGAGTATTATCGTCCGGTGGCGTGCCTTGGAGAAAAAACGTTTAAGCAGCCGATGGCATCTGCGCAAAATTCAGCCTCATGTCTTCTCAAAAAGCTTGATTTTCAGCATCCTGAAAAGCTTCTTCGAAATCCTGCTCCACAACGTCGGAAATGTCCTGCCAGAGATGGACATCCGAGACCATCCAATCAAGCTTCGCCGAGGATTGCGAAGAGGCGCTGGCAAACGGTTTCCGGATTTTTGTGAGTGTTCGCAGCAACCAAT
Source organism: Cylicocyclus nassatus (assembly GCA_958299035.1). NCBI lineage: Eukaryota > Metazoa > Nematoda > Chromadorea > Rhabditida > Strongylidae > Cylicocyclus > Cylicocyclus nassatus. Next base: position 79,060,191 of record CATQJL010000223.1, read on the forward strand.
TTACACTCCCACAACAGGTCGTGGGTGCTGTTCGTACCCTGGAAATGACCCAAGGTGGAATAGACGCTGATCTGTGAAATTTCGAGAACCCGCGCAGTATGCTGGTCAACCATCCTCTCCTCATGCATCTTCGCCACCAGCTCCAGCTCCGCTCCAGAAGGCATATTTCTGATAGGAAGAAAATTAATAGTCCAGTTTTTGGAGGGCTTATACTCAACAGTAAAAGAAGCAAGTCACTGTAATTAGCATGCAAGAATATGTGGAAAATCCGAACATACGACATCAAAAATTGTTCAAGGACTTTTCCCCGACCCTGTATATTGTCAGTCTGTTGCATTCGCTATGAGTGGGAATACTTACGCTAAAAGTTCCTACTGCATCCTTAATTTCAGGTATGTTTTCTTTCGTGTTCGTATTCGCGATTTACTGTCTGATTTTTGCTGTTGAGTTTGCTTTGCTCCCTATCACTGCGTGAGTCTACATTTTGAGCAAGTGTGAAGAACACAGTGCGGCGGAGAAGCTTCATTGTTCTACTGCCCTTTTTATCATTAACTTATGTAAAATAGCAACAGTGTATCATATAATGTTTACCCATTGCTCAAATCATATACAGAGCTTATCGGTTGTAGAGTCAGGCGGATTAGCATTTCCGCTCCCGCACGGTCGCCTCTTCTAGACTCTGCACCTCTTTCGCGAACATGCTCTTCGCACGTCTAATTAGCGATTGAAGCTCCGCCTCTTCCACTCTCGTGGTGGGAAAGTGTGCCGCCATCGTCGGCACCTTTCTAACAACCGTATCTTTACTCTCACAAAAGGTACAGGTCATGCCATAAGCATCACCTGCTATAGTCCGTTATGTTACTCTACCACATCTATTATAGTTAGCATTCTACCACAGCGCCGACGTGTGCAGGTCGCCTGTGACAGTAAAGCTCTAATGCTTCCGTGTTCTATATAAAACACTGTACCAGGCGCTATTTCGCCTCAGGCTATAATAAAGTCTAGAAACCGACACAGAAAGTGATGAGAGAGCATGTTTGCGAAAAAGTGCAGAGTCCAGGCGAGGCGGCCGCACGGGAGCGGAGATGTTGATGCAGCCGACTCTGCAATTGATAAGCCCTCTACGATCACAATGAACATGTCACATATACCATTATTTATCTGTTCATATTAAATCATATACCACTTAGAATTTTTAGTACAGTGCATTTAAAAAATTGAGACGATGGCGCGACCGCGCGCTACACGCATGCCACTTCCGGAAATCGCATTTTCCTGATCGAATGTTTTTTTTTGCTTACATATGACAGTATTTAGACACTGGAAATGACTGAGCTGAGCGTAGAGGTAATATCTTTTTGTATGAGCGTTTTATGCTCCTATGGAAGCAAATCCGCAGTCAGTATAAGTGACCTAGATGTACATTATGTTATCAGCTATAATTTACATACAATATCTAATAAAATTATCAAAACACATTCTACCAGTGGCGGTCCCAGGATTTCGGACCGGGGGGGGGGGGGCGCGGAAAATTTTTCTTTTCAAATGAAGGTGCGTGGCGTTAGCCACGCACTCCGAAAAAATTCTAGGGGTACTTCTTGAAATTTTTGCGGGTCCCCAACCCCTAAAATCTGGAATAAGGGGGCGTGGCTGACGCCACGCCCCCGAAAAAAATTTTTTTGTAAGGCTAATTTGAATTTTTAAAAAATTTCAAAAATTATTTTAATTATTTACAAAAATAAACAAGTCGTTTGCACATTTTTATAACCCATATAGGTAAGTTCCAAAAATTTCGCGACCCATTCTCGGGGGGGGGGACGCGCGCCCCCCCCCTCGGACCGCCACTGCATTCTACATATGTTTCCTTTCTACTTCATGTAATTTCAAAGGGTACCATCCTCGGGCACGTGCTTCGACGCACTCCGTGTGCATCCAGTCTTTGCACTCTGGGCCTGTATCCAATTTATCGCACTGCTTTGAGAGTTCGACGGCTGCCGAAGGCAAACAACACATGAATCCCTCTCCTCTGGTGTGTCAGGAGCAAATTGCTACATGAGCCTTATCCGCTGCATCGTTAGGAGTGGGCTCGTGCGGTTTTGGGTCCAGCGCGACCGCCTCGCTTGAGATCTGCACCTCTTTCGCAGGTGTGCGGAAGAGGCCTGAGAGGTAAGCCTTTGCGAGGCAGTCGCGTGGACCCGAGCCGCACGAGCTCCTATCACATTAATGATAGAGGATATATCAATCGCATGTCAGAATCTAACTTTCACATTAACCAATTTATTGTCAAAAGCTAGAAAGTAGAACAACGTATCAACAAAAAAGAAATGAAAGCATTAGGCGCACCCGAGTGTGAAGTCTTATGATGATGTGAAGCTCGCTCTGTCAAGCCTAGAACAAATAAAGTATTGCTACGATAACTGCACATATACAATAGGCACTGCAGATCCTTGCGACTGTGCGCTTGTGTAAGGCTCGGGAAGTCTGCAAGTGCAATCCAGGTAAGGAAAAATCACTAACAGTACTCAGGCACCTACCGTACTTGCAGCATGAATTCTAGAATCAACATTTGGATTTCAATTTCGAAGGGATTGTCCGTGACAGAAAAACCCGGAATCAGCATTTCCGTGAGAGCGCGTTGCTGTCGTTTAAAATACTGAAAGCGTATTTGTGGCCATAATTGTGGAAAAAAGGGGAGAAATTGACGAGCTCCTACATCATCCAAAACAGTAGCAATGTAGTTGTCGTGTTCAAGCATCTTCTCTTCTATCTGAGCATCTTGTTGCAGTGTGCTCAGATAATTGCGGCGACTATGATATAGAGCTCTGCAAATTCCATTCAACAACCATGTAAGGCCTTGGGCAGAGTTCAAGCGATTTTATGGCCTCGCGATTCTCCCAACAAGACAACAGTTAAGAGTCCATTGCATATCGATCATATCGATCATATCTTGCATTTCGGTTGTGATGTTAGTCGTGATTAGTCACGCCGGACAACTATCACAACCGAAATGCTGAGGCATCGGCATGCGACAATTCATGACTGTTGCCTTGTTGGAGAAATCGTAAGACGATAAAATCGCGAGAACCTTGCCCGAGGCCTAATGTCCGAACAGAGAGCAGAAAATTACAGCTCTAGGGAGCGAAGATTTGAGGTAACAACGCAAAATCTATGAACTAACCGTTCCAAAGCTAGTTGCTCCTCACGCATCCGAATTATACGTTGTTGAAGTGAGTAGTGACCGGACCATATCTTATTCACTAATGCATTTCCTAGACCATAAACAAAACGGCGACGAATATGCGGAAGTTGTCCCTCCAAAAAGTGAAACAACTGATGATCAATGTAACAAGCCATACTCTGCTCAGCGCCTTATCCTCATCGGTTATGCGGACCCATTATACCACAGATGGCCTAAATAACCACTATACCATCAATACGATCTCGCTTACGGATGAGTGAAAGTAGAAGTAGCACACATCAAAAAGGTAAGATTTTCCATTCTTTTTTAAAGTTCGGACGCAAAACATGTGTATGGTGCAATGTACAAAGCACTTTTAATTTTACGCCTACTAGTGACGACTGCAGTCGTAACGATGGTTATCTTTTACAAACTTTTGGAAATTCGTGGTGATGGAACTGTTTGTTTAAGACCGGGTGATTGAACACCTACAGACAGAAGTGGAAACAATAATGTAAGGGATTCTCCTACAATCAGTGTCAGTTACGTCTCCCTTTCGCACTGGATTATAGAGTGCAGAAGGCACTTTTCTCCTACCGTAGCCAAAATTAGGCGCAAAACTAATGTTGACTGCAGAAACATGCAGCTTCACGCTAATGATGTAAGCGGTAGTATTTGGGGCATGTAATCGCTCCAAAATCTTGTAATGAGGTGATAAAATAGTAGGCCAGGAGCTTCAAATAAACATTGCACGACATTGTTTCCGCATCACTCGTCAGTTCTGGGGCAAGATGATTTGACAAGACCATGTATTGTAAGTGAGCAGATCGACACTTCCATATTGTGCAGCAATTTTATGTGCAATGCACAGTGTGCTTCAAGACCAGCTGGACTGTTTGTGTCAGTAATCGCAGATTTCATTTTTTGAATCTTCATTGCATGCTTTTCTTTCCTGAACAGGCTCACAAGATGTTGAGCCCACGTTCCATCTCTTTTGAATTGAAATTTGTTTCTTATTACGCAACGCTGCCATCTATGATCTCATACGATCTTCTTACGACATGATGATACTCTTTTTTACTCTTCATCGAAGTTTTTCTTTACTCTTAATCTTCTAGCCAATAGAGAAATAGTATTGGTATGATCGGCTTCACTTGTGTGGAGGCGGTTGCGGAATTTCGCTGATTAAAAGGATGAACTTGAGAGAGTAAAAAAAGAAAACAATGCTGCAACGAGCAGGTTTAAGAAGTTCAACTTTATTCAGGCGAAAGTGCGCAACCCGCCTCCACATGAAGCTAGGAGCCAATGATATGATTTGAGACCCGAAAACGACAAGAGTGGCACTAAGTACAGCGCAAACCGTAGCACTTCCGCTTACATGTTCCCTGCTAGGTTTGGTGCAAAGTAGTACATCTGAAAGTCGAGTCAAAGTCGTCTATTGTGGGAGAAGAAAAAAAGACTGGAATTATCACTCGACTTGAAAGAATTTGTATGAGTAGTTCTGTGCGCTGTTCTTATACGCTATGATGAGTGCACGTAATTGGTAAACCTGAACTTCTTGTACTTGGCTTGTCAAATCTTTGATTTTGTATGTAGATATCGTCCTTCGTGATATGGTCCGGATTTGTGTAAACTCTATTTTATCCCTTTGTTTCTGAGCTACGGGTTTTGAATAACTCAAACGATGTCGAAGTGTCGACGGAAAGAGAGCCAAGCTCACTCATATTTCTTGTTAGGAGCATATTCGACAATAAAGACAAGGACCTGCTTATAACTAAAACAATGACACATAGAAGTGGAAAATGAAATCGGGCTAAGCATCATTGCCTATAAAAGGGCCAGAAATCTATCGATGGCACGTCCTCGCAGCAGCCAATTCCAAGAAATTTCCGTGGGCGCTAGTTTTCCCTTTCTACAGCTTTATGAAGCCTTCTGATCTCGATATGTACTTACAAGGGGCGGACCCAGAGTCGAAAGTGCGAAATGAGGTAAGCTATATATCATCTGAATCAGCGTGAGACGCTGGTTTCAAATCTGTATCCATTATCTGCCAAGCGGTTCTCTAAAAAGAGTTATGAGCCTCGGTTGCTCGCTAACACGTCAAGTTTCGTTAAGTAGGATCCGCACCTGAAAACCGGATGTGGTCGTCTGGTGTAGTGGATAAGCGCGGAGCCTATGGAGCAGATGGTCGAGGGTTTGAATCCTTTTCCCGCTTAACATTTTTGCAAGTTAAGGATATGTTTGTTTTGCGCTATAAAGGGTATCTCGCGCACATGTACGAACTTCAGATCATATTCTACCGCTGAAAAGTTGGGATTTTCGCAATTTTTCTTTCACCAAGGTTCTAGCCGCTGATATGGCACTCAATGGAATCAAATCTAGTGTATGTGTGCGACAATGTGCTAGTGTGCCTGCTCTCAATATAAAATATGGAATTTGAAGCAGTATTTGAATAAGATTTTTTATCCCTAAATCTAAAAGCAATTTTTTATACCTAAATCTAAAAGCAGAGGTATACATCACGAAAAATTTGTGATTGACCTGCAGGTTGCTAATATTGTTGAGACGGGAACGTAAACATGTTGAACAAGAAATTGGACATATATGGATATGTGGTTTGACAAGAAGCTTTACTTCTTGCTCAATGTTTTCGGCATAGTTGGTGGTATCTTGGTGGTTTCTGTAACGATTCAAAATGTTAATTTGCAGCAGAAATTATGTAAAAACTCACAGCACATTGTCACTCACATACGTAAGATATACCGCTGACTGTCATGCCAGCGGCTAAAACCTTGGAAAAAAAAGTTGCGAAAATCCCAACTTTTCAGGAGTAGATTATGATCTGAAGTCCGTACATGTGCGCGGAATACCCCTTACAGCGCAAAACAAACATATTCTTAACTTGCAAAAATGTTAAACGGGAAAAGGACTCAAACCCTCGACCATCTGCTCCAAAGGCTCCGCGCTTATCCACTATACCAGACGACACCCGGTTCCCACGTGCGAATCCTTCTTAACGAAACTTGACATATCAGCGAGCAATCGAGGCTCATAACTCCTTTTAGATGACCGCTTGGCAGATTATGAATACAGATTTGAAATCAGCGTCTCACGCTGATTTAGATGATATAGAGCTTACCACATTTAGCACTTTCGACTCTGGGTCCGCCCCTTGTTAGTGTTCACAAGTCAGAAAAACGTCTGCGTTGGCAGTCATCGCAAGCAGCTGACTTTTCCCCTCTGAAAAACGGGCAAGACAAAGTGGGACAACATTAATACGCCAAATACAACTGAATTAGCCGAAAAAGTCCCCCTACTCTGACTAAATAATGAAGCAATGCATCGCCCGTACCGCAGCGCACATTCATTGGCGTAAATTCGGATGTTTCTGCAGTCAACATTAGTTTTACGCCTAATTTTGGCTACGGTAGGAGAAAAGTGCCTTCTGCACTCTATAATCCAGTCCCTTTCGCAAGGGAACCACGCATGCGCAACGCAGGGGTTTGCGTGCGGACCTCCAATCGATGAGGCCCCGAATTTGGTAACGCTGTTTGCAGTATCCTGGCGATCGAGTAGATTATCCAACTAATAGAGGCAGAGAAGGAAAGAAACCAAAAGTTTGTGCCAGAATGAATCCCAACTAGTGGTCCTGAGAGGAAGAAGACCACACTCACTGCACAGGTATAAAAAAGACGACCTGAGAAACGTTCATTTATGTAAGCAGGCTCTAACTTCCTTTTTCCGTTGCAATCGTTAATCAGCCAATGGAATCCGGAAGGCTTGATGGGCTACCAGCGTTTTAATGAAATGACATCGACATGGATGGTAATATCCTTAGAAGACTTCTACGGCTAGACGTACATTGCAGAAACTGTTGAAAATTGCTACAAAAAATGCTTTCATCAAACGGAAGGCATACATACTACGGACGGAATCCGCTAGCATGGAAGGACCACAAACTTTGGATTTGTGGACTCAAGACTCCCCTATCGAAAGTATTAGAAGTGCACCTCCAGGATGAAGAACGAAACAAACGTTCGCAAAGGACGGACCATTAGCTTTTAGTGACCTCCCTATACAGCAGTGCTCGAGAAAGACGATTCAGATTAGGACTACGTTCACTCAATAAGCATTTTTCGAACAAATCAAAAAAAAAATAGATGGAGCTTGGATCTTCGTGTGACCTTGGATGAGGCAGTCACGAGCAGTGATTTGTGTAGCATCCTGCAAAGCTTCTACGAGCAGTACCATCGATGCGCAGAGGAGACCGCTTGTACATCACTGGTGTTGAAGATGAAATGATTTGGAAAGCAAAGCTCATAATATGGATGCTGAACAAGTAGGGAGAAGGAAAAGGGGCCAAGACAGCGTATCATTATCTCATGTCAGACTCAGTCTAGCCTGGGTGTTTCGCGAAATGAGACGCTTGAGGACTGCATCCACTTTTTTAACGCTGCCAAAGTCGTCGCCAATGCAAGATTCTCATATCACTGCATCCGAAAGAGAGTCGCAAAGGAGGTTGAATCGTCGCCTAAATCGAAGCCTCTGCTTATGTGAACATCAACCGAGTGTAAGGCATGCTGTGGACGAAGGCATAGAAAGGTCATCAAAGCGCCGTGAGTGTGTGGCTTAAAATTCTTACTGCAAAAAAAAACTTCAATAAGTAGGCACCGTACTCTTGCCCACATTTGAACTTAGCTCCAAAAATCCCAATCTTTCAAATTTGTTAAAGGCAGCGTCCCACCAGACTGGGGGTACCTGGCTCTCGTAATGATGTAATATTAGACGACCCCCTAAACCCCAGACCCCCTGCTTAAATTTACAACGAAAAAACGGTTCAGTTGCAGCCCCGGCAAGAAGATGCGTGCCGAATTGTGGCGATGTTAAAGTAGTCCCCCCACCTAAGCGATGACTGAAGTTCGGAGCGAAAAAGGGGGTCTACCAAGCCTGAAATTTGCTCCGAAAGTGGGCCGAATCTTACGGTAAGGCCGAACGCCGCCCACACGGCAATATCAATTTGCAGGGCCAGAGTGCGTATAGCGCACACATCATGGGCGCAGGGACCCGCAACCACTCTGCGTCTCTACCTTGCATGCACCTCGCACTCGGCCCATCCTACCGTAAGATTCGGCCTACTTTCGGAGCAAATTTCAGGCTTTGAAGACCCCCTTTTTCGCTCCGAACTTCAGTCATCGCTTTCGTAGGGGGTCTACTATTACATCATTACGACGGCCAGATACCCCCAGTCTGGTGGGACACTGCCTTTAACCTTTGTAACGGTGGTTCCTTGGCTTTACTGTAGCCTGAGGCGAATAGCGCCTGGTAGAGTGTGTTATATAGAACACATTAGCTAATAAGCTTTATGAACAGGCGACCTGCACTCGTGGGTGCTGTGGTAGAATGCTGAATATGATAGGCGTGTCAAAGTAACATCACAAACATCTGGGCAATAGCATACTTACATCACAGCAGGTCATGCTTATGGCATGACCTTTACGGTGCTCAGGCAGAAGTAATGATATGGTTGCAAGGAAGGTGCCGACAAAGTTGGCACACTCCGGCCAGCGAGGAATGAATGAGAGACAGCGGAATGAGGAACACATAAACATACGCAATGCAATTGAGCAAGTTTTAAAAATGCAGTTTTTGTCAGGATATCGTAATGGGCGTCCATGAGCGATGCGCACCTCTTTGACTGTGTTGAGATCCGCGAAATGTGAGCGGACTATCATCGTACGATGATTCCCCCCAATTACCGTATCGAGGGACCACCCGCTGAGTGGGCGGGCCTTACCACCCTTTCGTATCTCGGAGGCTTTGACCCCACTCTCCTTACGAGCTTACCGTGAACGGTTCGCTCGCACAACCTTGTACTTGCCCAAATAAATCTGAACCACCAATTTTACTCTTCCTACACAGTTATTGTATCAGTCCGAGGCCAACATCCCTCGAAGAGTCTTCCACCCGCTAACAGCTTGTTCCCGGCCGATGCACCAAATGTAACGGTGGTTCCTTGGCTTTACTGTAGCCTGAGGCGAATAGCGCCTGGTAGAGTGTGTTATATAGAACACATTAGCTAATAAGCTTTATGAACAGGCGACCTGCACTCGTGGGTGCTGTGGTAGAATGCTGAATATGATAGGCGTGTCAAAGTAACATCACAAACATCTGGGCAATAGCATACTTACATCACAGCAGGTCATGCTTATGGCATGACCTTTACGGTGCTCAGGCAGAAGTAATGATATGGTTGCAAGGAAGGTGCCGACAAAGTTGGCACAACCTTCCTTCGCGATAAACGAGACGGCACAGCCTTGCCTAGGCGGCAGTTACCTTATAAAATTGTTCCCAACATTCTCTTCAATTCATTCGTTTTTCCCAGTCGGAGAATTTTGAGGCAAGCCCTGCGTTCTTTACAGTCGAGTAGATTTAGCGGTAAATATAGTGTGCTTGCACAGAAGATGAAATGCGGTAAAATTGGCGCGTGAAGAAATAGCTTTGACTGTGACGCCGGCCAATTGCGCGCGCAGAATACCCGCAGTACTGGCGTGGCTACTTGTTCACGCGCAAATTTCACCGCATTTCACCTTCTGTGCAAGCACACTATATTTACCGCTAAATCTACTCGACTGTATATCACGTGTTGTTTTGTGCGTGTACTGACTTATATTCAAGCAGATATATACTAGTGATCCAGTAATGAAAAATGCTACATTTTGCATCTGCGCCCTTCGGGACCGCACCGCGGTTTTTCGCTGTCTCATGTTTATTGAGTTGGCGTTACGAATCCTCACATATAAGATTTTGTACCTAAGATACACTTTAGTATGATTACCATTTTGAACTGCCGACCATAACAGGGGCTGTGAAAAATAAGTAGTTGAGGTGTTCTGTTCATGTCTGCGCAGTGTTACTTCGAAACTCTTTTCATCTCAAACTGTCCAAATAGTCTTTTTCTATCTCATCTCATCGTGTGCTGATGTACATAATGGAGACTGAAGGAGAATATCTGACCAGTAATGTAGACCAAGTCTAGAGCTACACTCCGCTCTTACTCGTATTATCATAAGACGGAGTTTATCTGCATCAGAATAGAGTGGCACATAATTATTCGCTACCACCACCACTGCTGGAGTAGAAATGCGTTTCATAACCCAGCTCCAAAGAAGTATGACACCACATTGGCTCTTAGTCATTACTGACATAGATGTAACATGGACAAAGGACGAAATCATTCCAAATATTCATTCAAACTGTCAACAATTACGGCAGAATGGAAGATAAGGCACTGGAAAATGACTATAAGATATTCAACCGCAGATCTAGCTGATTTGATGAGATATCCTCGTTAAAACCACAACTTGTAAAGCAAACTAAAGCATAAATGGCAAGAAAAACCGATACCGAGAATAAGAGACTCAAAATACTGCGAAATCATAATCAAAAAAGGCAAAATGCTAGACATGTTATAAAATCAAAGACTTAAACTGAGATACCCGTAACTACGAAAAAAGTCTCATCATTCGCAAGTCGTACGAATTCCTCTTCTAATTGGAAGACATCTGAAGTGCTGTTGATAATGGTCAGCAGCTCTTCTCGACGCAAGTCTTCATCATCATAAATGAAGGGTAATTTCTGTAATGATCATAATAGTTCCCTGAATACCTAACACGTTGACGACAGAGCCGCGCAATAGTGCGCGACACCCTAAATTTCAATTCCAATGCTCGACGCTCTTATTTGTGACCATATAATTCATTGAGGATCAAGAGTTTTCTTTATGGCCCCGCCCCTCTTTTGGCAAACTCCGCCCGCTCCGTTGCCTTCTTTTTTCGTGATTAAAGTGGATAGAAGAGGTCAAAGATGACTGCGGAATCTCCCCTCCCATTTTGCACACTCCAACCCCTCGATGGCAAGCCCCGCCCACCTTTTCATATCGGCGTTACCGTATGAATTTTTAGAAATCAAGCAAAATCCAGCATTTTTTACTGAGTGGGCGGGGCTCAGGGGGGGGGGCGGAGCTGCCCCACCCACTTACATATTTATGCTTCGTGCATAGACACATGCTTATACACATGTAGCCAGGAGTGCAAAAATGCACCGAAACGTCTTGTCCACACGAAGAGACATCAAAAATTGGCTCGTCATCAACGTGTTAATGAAATAAGATTAAAACTTACATCTTGCTGAATGATTTCATCTATCGCTGCAAATTTGGCCTCATTCAAAAAGTTGTATAACTCGCTCTGTAAGCCTTGACGAAGCATTCTATAACGTGCTTTTAGTATGCAGTCGACCGGCTGTACCTGTACAAAACACTTTTACTTTGACAACAACTATGGTACCAACAATCTAGCAAAGAAAGAGCACCTTTCGTCTATCTCTGGGGTCGACAAGTCGAAACATGTTGAGCTCGAACATTCGTGTTACAGACATTGTCCGTCCATACTTGGCCCACGACAAGTTACCGGGTGTACTTGATGCACTCACAACTGTCTATAATACAATGATCTTGAATCTATTTTCACTACACCATCAACAAAACTGGATATTGTTTCCCAAATATTCAGAATCAAAATGGCCTCACCTCGATGTGATATTCGCAGTCATTGATGAGCATTGGTCCCTTGACACTATGGAAAAGCTTGAGAAAACACAACAGTTCAGGCAAATTTTTCACTTTTTTGCCCCACAATCGCAAACATTCCTTCTTTGCATCGATCCTAAATCACAAAATTATCGGTGAAGATGTTCGACGGTTACTGCAGCAAACCTTGACTGTTTAGCTTCATTCAATTGTTGGGCGTAATCTGGAAAACATTTACAAACTTTTGTTAAGGTTCAAACTCGCAAGATAAGGATGGCAGTTGTAGCGCAATACAGTCTAGAAGATCCGCTCAATATAGTGTGCTTGCGGGCCGAGATTGGGCGGTCAAGCTTGCGCGTGAACAATCAGCTATACCTGTAATGCCGGCCACTTGCGCGCGCAAAATGCCGACATTACTGGGGTGCCTACATGATGACGCAAAAATGTGGTCGCCCAAATTCGGCAATCAAACGTACTATATCTAGCGGAAAATCGCTAAACTGTATGCAAAAAAGAGCCAATAAATTGATGATTTCAAAATATTCTGCCAGAACATATGAAAAAAGGATATATCCGTAAAACAGAAGAACTCACCATTAGGTAAGCATGAGACAGCATAGTCTAACTGACGACTGCTTCTTCTGAGTGACTCTTTGATGGCAAGATCTTTACCCTGCCGCATGGAGTCAAATATGCGGGACCTCATCGTTCGGCTTCCAGCCTGATTGCCCGTTTTCCTCATGAAGAACTCCATTCTCCGCAGAGCTGGCAATTCCGGAACGCTTTCTCTTCGTTTTCTTGCTGTTTCTGATATGCTCGGCAGATCGCTACAGCTTGCACATTTTGTTAGATTCAAAGAAGCTAATGCATCAAATGAATCCGACGACCGGCGCATAACTGGTTCCAGATCGTCAGCGCTATGAGCGGAGTGTAGAGAACATCGCTCCCATAATGCTCGCTCTCTTGGTGACATAGGTGATTTCATTTGTGAAAGTTCTTCTAGAGCGTCCCAGTAATACGATTCGTCGCTAGCGCCTGTCTGAAATTCCCTGTGTCAATAAAAATATGCCAGAAATGTAAAAAAAGAATCAAGTAATAAAATAACGCTGTCAAAAAGGACGTAGAAAAATGAAGTCACAGTATAAAGATTATCAACCAAGTTCCGTTTTAATTACCAACTTGTTTTTTTGGTTTCCGCAAAGCTATTGTCGAGTCGTCGACCGCAAAAACTGGCCGCCATTGCGAAACACGCGAATGAAACGCATCGTTACTGATCGCCCTCTTGCATCCGTACCTCGAAGCGTTTTGCCGCGCGACGCGTGCTCAGCAGTGTCGGTCAAGCGCTCGGCGACTCGACAGTATGCAGTTGCGTCGCAAATTGAACTCCTTTTCCCTTTTTCCTTCCAATACAACCTAATTTCAATCACGAGTACGACATAATGACTTATTTTCTAAACTCGACCAACGTGAACATGCCAAGGAATTTTACGAGACACAGCGGTGTGGCTAAGCTCTCTCATATGACGAAGATTTGCATCTTAACTCGCGATTATAAGGTATCTAACGTGTCTGTGCAGCTTGCAATTTCCTGGCGCAAAGCTTAGTAGGCTCAAGGTGTTATCGAAATGAGCAATCCCTTGAGGCCGCTTTGATGAGCAATATTTGGATTATGCGCTCCAGTGCTAAAGAAACATGCGAGGGAGCGCGACATGCGCAGTCAAGCAACTTTGTTTTGCAAAAGTCATTCACGAATATGGAGTTGACGAAGCTGCCAACGTGCTCAACAAATCCTTCTGCAAACACATTGTCTAAAGCTTGATCTTGTGATTAGAAAGTTTTTTTCTTACAGCGTTCTTTCTATTCAATGTAAGATATTATGTTTACTCACGTAATCCAAGGACAGCCTAAGACTTCGTTCATCAGCAGACCTTCGAGAAGTATTACTGATAGGTGATAGAAGGCCTTTATCAATAGGAGTTTTGTCGTCCGGGTAGGGTGGTTCCATCTGAAAGATAAGAATCCAAACGTAAACAAAGTGCGGCAAGAACATTGCAAATTAAGTTCTTAACTACACATGTGAAATGGATACAAGACTTATCATCGAGTTGCTAATCGCACAGTCTGGCCTAATGCGATGAACGTGCCGCACGGCCTGCTTGCACCAGTACAAATTTAGCGAGTTTCGGCCGCGTCACATGTGCTCCGCAAGATACGGCCAGTCCGTGCGATCCACGACTCGACAATACATGTGTGGTCCCTACCACAGTTTCTGCTACCCCTGGTCTGCGTCTCAGACCTGCCAACATCATCAGACCTGTGTGGCTGATATGTTGACAACGTCGCAACGACATGTTTGCAACATGCAACAACATGTTGGAACATTTTGGCTATTAGCCTCAACGCCAACATGTTGCTGCATGTTGCAAACATGTTGCTGCCGACGTTGCCAAAATGTTAGCCACACGTGGCAGGTCTGAGACGCAGACCAAGGGTAGGGGCAACCGTGGAAGGGACGATATGTACCCAAGTTAATTAACAAAATCTGTTACCCCATGAATTTTCGGTTACAGTAGGAATGCTGGTCCTTAACAAAAGGATCTTCTGCTTCTTTTCAGACGTCTGGGCCTGCCTAAGCTACTTTGTTTTGACACCCGCCAAAACTTCTCATCTAAGAAATCTCCACCCCGAGTAGAACAGTTCCGAAGATTAGAGACGCACAGTCGTTGCGGAACCCTTACGTATATAACACTGCGGCACGCAGTTTCTCGGCAGTAGTGATGCTAAGTGACCGACCGCTCCATTTGCATATTTGAAAGATAAAAGCTCTTTCATACAAGAAAGCTCCTTCGTTCATAAGTGAAGCGAGAAGCGTAAGCCGAGCGCGTCTAGCGTAGGCGCCGCGGAGGTATCTATGGGTTGTTTCAGACTGCCGCACTGACTGCAGCAGACTGCAGCAGACTGCAGCTGACCGCACTGAACGCGGGACCGCACAGATCGCTGCATCCTTTCGCAAAGGTGGAGAGGATAAACAGATGTAGCTCAAACAGTCTCTTAACAATATATGCACCAATAGACAACACGAGCGGGAGTAAAATAGGCATATGCAATGACAAAAGAAATCAGAACAAATATGAGCATATTAAGGAAAAACAGTCGCCAAAATTTGATTGAAAAGATTAAGTTAGAACCTATGAACTTTCTAGGAGTAAATCACGGTGTTTTGATGTATTCGCAACTGTTTTCGCTTTTACGAAATGATGCAGCGATTGTGCGGCCGCTGCGGTCAGTGCGGTCAGCTGCAGTCTGCTGCAGTCTGCTGTAATCTGCTGCGGTCAGTGCAGTCAGCTGCAGACTGCTGCAGTCAGTGCGGCAGTATGAAACAACCCTATGGGAAGCGGCCAGAGCCACACTATTCCTGACCTTCACCTTATGTTAAAGGAGTGGCTTGGCAGATCCGAGCAATCTGAAGAGACGCGTAAGCTCGCGGGCGCTTCGAAAAGGGCCTAAAACCATTTATACAAAAGAAAATCATTCGGATAGACACGCTTATTCTGTGATAGACCTTTGAAGAGACATCTCCCAAGAATATACTCAAACTTCATCACCGAAGAAAGAAACGAGAACTTCTTGAGACTAAAGCTCTCAAGAGTTTTGACGCTCGCACAAACTAATCACCGGCAGTTGTCGCGGGTCGTTTACTCCTAAAAGGGAAAGATTACAGAACAAAGCAGTGTCAGTAAGAAAAGTAGAGAAAAGCATAATCTGGAAGGAAAAGCGCACTGAAAGCATGCGCTGTGGACGCGTCGCGGGGTACCTATGGGAAACTGGACGGGACACACACTATAGTTCATTACGCAAATAACAAAACATTGCTAATAAAAGCCGCCTGCTTGCTTGTATGAACTTCACAAACGTACTATATCTTTGTACCAAGCGTATTTGTTAATGTTTGTTGATGTAAACACATTTGGTATATATAACTGTGACTGTATAGTACTTCTCAGTTCAGCTCTCGGATAGTAAAGGAATCACTCAACGTTCTCAAGCCACAACAGTGGCGATCAGGATCCAGCACAAGAAGACCGCTCATCGTCAAGAAGAGGAAGGTCTCCACTGTTCAAGCACAAGAAGAATCCTTCCAAAGGTCAAGGACAAGGAGGAACTCTACGCCACAGGAAGACTCTGTCAAAAACTGTAAGGATCAAGGACAAGGAAGAGCCGCAGATACGGCAATAGAGATTCTTAAGATAAGTTATCGCTTCCAGTAGAAGCTATAATTGGTCCACAAAGAGTGAGAAACTCTTACCAGGGAACCAACTAATCCGAGAGTGACAGAAGAAAAGCATGGCCAAAACTCGCAGCTGGAGAAGATCATGGAAATGATGGCAGAACAGTTGCGTCTCCAGCACGAAGAGATGATGACACTGTTCATCAGCCTTGCGAGAGGCCAGAATGCTGTCGTCCAAGATGCTGGGAAGGATCAATACGATCAACTCAGCAAAGAAGTCCAGAAGTTTATCTTCGACGAAGACAATGGAAACACATTCGCATACTGGTACGACAGGTATGGTCCAATTATAAAAGATGCTGTTTTACCAGACAATAAAAAAGCGGAACCTGATCCTCATGAAACTCGATGAGGAATCCTATCGGAAACACGCCGATGACGTCCTTCCGTTGAAACCATGCGAGATTGATCTGGAAGAAACAGTTGCGAATTTGTGAAAGCTATTCGCATCTGAAGACACTTATACGCCGACGATATGAGTGTCTCCGGATCACATGTCCAGCACTGACGTCAACCAACATACCCTTTAGGGAGAACCAAACACAATCAAGAGAATGGACGAAGATGCCAGACTCAAAGAGGTGGATTATACAGCAATGAAGACGCTACAGTTCGTAGCAGGTCTTCAGGACCCCTCGCTTAGGGAAGTCCGTCTGAGAATGATCCGCAGGCTGGACATCCACACGGAGGACACACCATTGACAATAGAAGATCTTGTCAATGAATGCGGAAACTACACCGCATTGAAGATGGACAGCACAGACATGGAAGGAGCTCGAGATATTCATGATGTGTTGAAGAAGGAGATAAAGTGCTTCCACTGTGCAGGACCGCACAAAAGAAGCGAATGCCCTCGCCTCCTCTTTGCTAAACGTAAGAAGCGAAAGGAAGCAGTGACTCAAACTCATGGTTATCAGAAGGTGGAAGAAGGTCGTCGCGTTTAGGGCCGAAAACGCGCGTACCTATCTTGATGTCACTATTCAAGGATGTCCCATACGGTTCCAACTTGACACTGGCGCTGATATAACATTGGTATGGCCGAGCCTAGAAGAAAATACTGCTCTAGACTGCTGACCAGACTGCTCTTCTACTACTGTCTTTGGTCAGCAGTTACACGAAGGACATCCCGGAATGACACGAACGAAGATGCTTGCCAGAGGATACGTGTACTGGAAAGGCATCAATCAAGACATCGAAGAAACCGTCCGCCGTTGTCGCAACTGTCAAGAAGCAGCGAAAATGCCTGTGAAGACAGAGCTGAGTTCATGGAATTTGGAAGAGAAGCCATGGAACAGGGTACATATCGACTTTGCGGGACCTTTCTGCGGAAGATCGTATCTTATAATAGTTGCACGTTCAAAATGGCTAGAAGTTTATGAGATTTCATCCACTTCAGTCAAAGCCGCTTTACGAAAATTGAAATTATTATTTGCACAGTTTGGCAATCTTCAAGTACTCGTTTCAAATAATGGAAGTCAGTTTACAGCCAAAGAATTGCAAGATTTCTGCAGAAACTGTGGAATCGAACATATCCGTTCGCCGCCATTCTACCCGCAATCAAACGGTCAAGCAGAACGTTTCGTGGACGTCTTAAAAAGAACATTGCAGAAAACAAAGGAGGGGGAGATGTTAGATAAATTAGCTGAACTTCTGCAGAGCTATCGAAGGACGCCAAACACTTCAACACCTGGAAAATTATCTCCTGCTGAATTGTTCTTAGGCCGACAAATCCGGACAAGGCTTTCGTTATTGGATGAATCAGCAAAGAAAGTAGGGAAACATGATACCAAGATGGAGGAACAGTTCAATCGCCATCATGGAGCAAGGTTTAGATCGTATGATACGAATGATCACGTATGGGTCAGAGACTACTGCTCGAAACATGATCATGGATCCCGGCTGTAGTGAAGAGTCGCTTGGGAAGAGTATTGTACGAAGTCGAGACTGAAGACAACCTTCGCTGGAGAAGACACGCCAACCAAATGCGCAGAAACGACGTGAAGCACCAACACAGCCCACGAAAACATCGGTCAAGATTGAGAAGCCGAAGAAACCAACATCGTGTTGCATATCCCGCAATCAGATCGCAACCCAACTATATCACCAGACTCCGAGACATCATCATTCAAGAAAACATCATGGTAGACACCTAATGAAGAAGAAGACATAAAATAGTTTTGTTCTAGGAGGGAGGTGTTGAGGAATGATATGTTAGTGATAATGACTTTGTTGATGTAAACACATTTGGTATATATAGCTGTGACTGTATGGTACTTCTCAGTTTGTCCTCTCGGATAGTAAAGGAATCACTCAAGCCGTTCCAAGCCACAACAGTATTCTAAAGGCTCGAATGATTCAAAGAGATAATGAGAGGGCAGCCACTGGGCCGATTTGAACACCGCAAAGACCAGTACACTAAGGCCTCGCGCAGAGTTCACGCGATTTGATCGTCGCGATTGATCGCGACAATACAAGTAACAATATCATTGCATGCCGATCTTCTTGCATTTCGGTTGCGATAGTTTTCCAGCACGACTAATCGTGACTAACTATCATAACCGTAATGCAAGAATATCGGCTTGCAATGAACTCGTAGTACTTGTCTTGTAGTGATTAAATCGCGACGATCAAATCGCATAAACTCTGCCCGAAGCCTAAGCAATTTGAGCTAAGGGTTGCTTCACACTGGAGCACTAACCGCAGCGGCCGTAGCATTTCACTAAAAAAAAAAGAAAAATATGACTAAAGTGAAATTAGAGATAATGATTTTCCTAGGCGTCATTCGAGGTGTTTCGATAATCGAGGTCCTTGTTTATTTTTACGTGAACATACTGCGGCCTTTGCAGTCACCTGCGGTCAATGCGGTCCGCTGCAATCAGCTGCGGTAAGCGCGGTCGATTGTGGTCAGCGCGGCAGTATGAAACAACCCTTAGGAGGCGCTCGAAGGCATGACACCGAGAATAAGGTAAGCTGTGACGGTAAACTTTTCGTGACTACGAGCGCTGGAGATTTGTTATATGCTGTGGCAGACACGCATACAACACAAACTGCAAAGGCCAGTTCCGATTGCCTGATTCACAGCTCACGTTTCCTCTTTGCAGTGTGATTACGTCACCGCTGCGAATACATCTATACACTGTATGCTTGTTGGTGATTTGTACTTTTGAAACAAAGCTTTTTCCCTGCTATGTCTGACTGTGTCACTCCATCGAATGAATGGGGGGACGGTCAGGAGGTACGGTCGGCGCGAACTTTTCGCGAAGCGACGCCGCAACGTACTTCGGCCCTTACAACAGCACCGCTTCTGGCGCAGTCTTAGTTATAGCATTAAGTGATGTATCTGCCCCCACCCTCACCCCCTGTTTTTTCCGCCGGAATCTCTATTGGCGAAGAGTCTTGGAGGCCCCAAGGTTTGAGCGCAGCGTGCGCGGAAGAGCGGCCGCCGCGCGCGGCGTACCTCCTGACGTGCAGCCCATCGAATGCATACTGTAATCTCCGAGTGTTCCTCACGTTATTTGCAACTCATTATGTGAGGCTGCACACTATAGCGGCAACCGACGACATCCTTACGCATTCTTACTAGTAATTCCTCAGCAAAACCTTTTCTAAGGGAAACTAACTGTGGAAATTCGTACTTTTACTGAGCATAACCAAATCAAAGATACAAGTAAACGGTGAGAAAGTATAAGCAGGAGGTAGAGGACTATATGTCGTCGAAATGAAGCGGCCTCCGAGTCATCTGCAACAGATACGTACCCTTCCACATGCATGAAAGTGCGTTTTTGCAAAAATTCCGCGCATGACGTTCCTAGATTCGGCGACATATAGCCCTCCACACAGCAGGATCCTGTCTCACAAGTGGTCAAGTGATAAAAGGTGTGTAATACATTGTTACAAAAGACTCGACATGTAAAGCCTCGGGCAGAGTTTATGCGATTTGATCGTCACGATTGATCGCGGCAAGACAAATGTAACAAAATCATTGGATGCCAATCTCCCTGCATTTCGGTTATGGTAGTTTTTCAACACGACTAATCGTGACTAACTATCACAACCGAAATACAAGAAGATCGGCATGCAATGAGTTCGTAACACTTGTCTTGTAGCGATTGAATCGCGACGATCAAATCGCGTGAACTCTGCCCGAGGCCTTAGGGCTGGGCCTAGATCCGATTTCATCGCCTCAAGATTATTCAACAAGACAATTGTTATTAGTTCCTTGCATGCTGATCATCTTACATTTCGGCTGTGATAGTTTTCCAACACGACTAGTAAAGACTAACTATCACAACCGAGATGCAGTAGGATCGGCATGCAATAAATTCGTAGCAGTTGTCTTGTTGGGAGAATCGCCAGGCGGAAATCGCCTGATGTATGCCCTTCCCTTGAGTATTTTACCTTTCCCAATGATTTTGAAGAAGACTGGGCATCTGCTGTCTCTTCCAAGTTCAGCGTCAAGCCCTGTGGATCCATCATTCCATCTCCAAAAGCGTAGCCATATGCAGCTGCGCCACCATCTAAGAAATAGTCTGGATAACCCATCTGAAAAGATAAACATATCAGAAACCGGTAGCCTTGATAAAAAGATTAACAAATTCAAATATAACATCCTTACGTATCCGTAATCACGAATATCGTCGATTGTACTAAAGTGGCTACTAATAGTGTACTGTACTGATAGACTTGTAGATGGAGCAGCCGCCCTCATCTAGAATCAATTAACTCTCAATATTACTGCTTTGTAAAATAGTCAGTAATTTATCAGTAATCAATAACACAGTATTGATCAAAAAAGCACTAGCAGCTCAACATATGGATTATGTACCAGATTTCCATAGGCAGCATGAACATGGCTGCTTTCGATCGTTCTGACACGTCAACTCCAGCAAATTTGAGGTGCTTTTTCAAAGTTAAAACGATCGGAAGGTAGCCATGTTAATGGAACCTACGGGAATCTCTCTTGTGTACAGACGATATATAGACTCTTAGCCCTCGCACATAGTTTACGCGATTTTATCGCCTTGAGATTCTCCCAACAAGACAACTGATATTGGTCCACTGCATGCCGATCGTCCTGCGTTTCAGTTGCGATAATTTCTCAATACGACTAATCATGATTAACTATCACAGCCGCAATGCAAGATAATCAAGATGCAATGGACTGTAATGCCTCAGGCAGAGTTCACGCGATTTGATCGTCGCGATTCATCGTTCAAGACAAGTGCTACGAGTTCATTGCATGTCGATCTTCTGCATTTCGGTTGCGACAGTCACGATTAGCCGTGTTGGAAAGCTATATATCACGACCGAAATGCGAGAAGATCGACATGCAATGATATTGTTATAGTTGTCTTGTCGCGATCAATCGCAAGAATCAGATCGCGTGAACTCCGCCCGAGGCCTAAGGCCCCGGACAGACTTCACGCGATTTGATCGTCGCGACTCAATCGCCGACATTTCCATTCATTTTCGTTTCACATTCAAAAATTTCGGGCTGGAAAAGCATCACAACCGAAATGCAAGTTTATCGGCATGGAATGATGTTTAAGGCCCCGGGCAGACTTCACGCGATTTGATCGTCGCGACTAAATCGCAACAGGACAACTGTTACAACATCATTCCATGCCGATCAACTTGCATTCGGTTGTGATACTTTTCCAGCTCGAAATTTTTGAATGTGAAATGAAAATGAATGGAAATCTTGGCGATTAGATCGCGACAATTAAGTCGCGTGAAGTCTGTCCGGGGCCTAACAGTTGCCCTTTCGGGAGAACCGCGAGGCGGCAATCGCTTGAACTATGCCCAAGGTCTTACGCCACGAAGATGCACCTGCACTGTGGACTTGTTGAGCAGCTAGACAAAAGTTTTCGCGCGCTTGGCAATGACGGTCAGCGAATGCGAAAAACAGTCAATGCCATAAATGCTGAGGGTAATCCTACCTTCTGCGAAACACACGCATAAGCATCTTTTCCTACAAAGTGCAGGCGTTTCAGATTCGGATGCGAACCGAATTATGAGCAACCATCCCCCTTCTCCCTTAGAGGCATCGTCCACCCCATGTTGAGGGTCTTGAGCTTTTGGCAGTATATAATAGTAGGACCCCCTATCAAGCCACCGTCCAAGTCGCGGCGCATGTAGGTAGCCTCGGAAGCGAGAAAATCGCTCCGGAATAACGAAGATGCAAGAGGACCAACCGTCCTCCCCATCCAGCCCGCCCATCCGTGCGCGCCCATCCAATCACCGGGAAAAGCCTTCCTGTAGTTTCCCAGGCCGATTGTCGAAGTTTTCGAGCATTCTCGACTTCATATTCATAATCAGGGACATGAAAAGGCCCTGAAACGACAAGGGCGGAAGTCGAAAATCTGGGTGGATGGTGCCTTTAAGGTCTGGAAGACGGGACTCCTGACCTAATTAAGGCTAGGTAATGCTCAGAGAGCAGCGCGCGGGAGAGACGCAGACTGCGAAGCGGGCGCGAGCAGCCTTAATTAGGCCACAAAGCCCCGCCTTCCAGCCGCCATGCCAGTAGTTTCAAAAGACATATGCTTGTTACTACACCTCACTCTTTCCCTGGCACACCCAAGGACAGAAGTTTGAAGTCACTTTATTGTTCGACAGTGATAAGCAGATGTGTTGATGTGTTCTGGCAGGATAGAACTTGCCGTAAACTGCATAGCACTCAGGGTGCGAAAATGTCACGAGAGCCCGAGTTGCACAACAGCGATTCGTACTGCTAAAGTGATGAGCGATATGGCCCACCGTAGGCTGAATCCCGCGAAAGAATCAGACGCGAGTCTGCCGATATGGCTTACAGGATACGCTTAGCAGTTGCGCGTAGGAGTCATCACACCGCCAATACGCACACGCCATAGTTCAACCATTTAATTCGCTTGATCAATTCGTGTAAAACCCATCGTCACTACTTCGCCATTTGGCGTCGCTTAAGTAAAAAAAATTATCTAACTGCGCAAGTCCGCTATTCGCAACGCCAAATAACAAATTACTGACTGCGTGTTTCATCCGAAGTAGATCAAGATCAAGTGGATGAAGTAGATTAGCCACAGCGTATGCCATAGTCGGCAGTCGCGCTTCAGACAGGCTCGCGTGAGTTCAGCGCAAAGCGATGCGGCTGGTGCAGTCGACTTTACGGCCGCGCGGCTTGGCAATCTATGCTCAGTCCGTGCGGTCGACGATTCGACGGTACCAAGACTTTTTGACCCATCTATTTCAAAAGCTTTACTGAAAGAACGTCCAAACCTGATTCAAGGGTCGCCTAGGACCGGCGGGAGGGGGAAGCACACGTATAGGCATAGGCATAGGAGCTAAAAGGGCAGATAGTAGTGTCATAAAAAAAAGTTGAATCACTCACTTTTACGAGGAAACATTCTCGGTTGCGGGGCTGCGAAAAGTGGATAAGGATATACGGGTCGAACAGGATAGAAGAATACTTCTGAATCCATTGCAGGGTAAGCCGATACAAGTTTAGATGGCGGCACACTAGGTTCTGGAGTTCCCGAGGACTAAAATCAGGTTTTTTATTATACGACCATCTATAGTCTAACAGATTCAAGATAGTATGTATAGGGCATTCGAAAAATCGTGACGATGGTGCGACCGGAAACCAAGAAAATGCGGTTGCTGAAAGTGCGCGCGACACGCACGCACTTTCAGCAACCGCATTTTCTTGGTTTCATCTCTACTTGAAGGGTTTTTCTTCTTATGTATGATAGTATTTGGACACTGTAAATAATTGAGCTGAGCGTTGAGATCACGCTTTTCTGTATAACTTTGGGCGCAAAGACCGCAACCAAATCCGTCGTCACGATTTTATAAATGACCTATATGGTGTGCCTGCGGAGTAAATATTTGCTAATAACATCTCCGCGTGAACAAATAAGAGTTTTACATAGATATCTCCTCAGCCATTTGGCCGGAGGGCGTGCAGGAGTTCCTAGCACCTTTCCTCGCACCAACTTCGCACCAGCATTCGCACCCAGGAGGGTTCTAGCACCTCCGTGCCTCAGAGGTCAGGCCCCGCCTATTGCTCCACCCATTTACTGGACTCATTGTGAAGTGTGTAAGCAGCGAGAACATAGATCCAGGTATTGAGATAATGAGAGAGAAATGAAGAAAAAACGAAGAAGATAGTTATCATTCATCAAGTGAAGCGGCTTGGAAACTTCTGCTACGCCATCCTTTAAAAAAGAGTATTTGAACATCATTTTCAGAGAAGAAAATTGCACAGAATTTTTGAGTAGAAAACCCGGTCATTCGAAACATTGGTGACTAGTTGATTAATTGTACATTAATTGATCATCTGATTGAAGTAATAGCATCAGGAGTTTGAGAACCCAAGCCTTTTACATTAGAAGGACCTTTTCTGAAAGGAGGATATCAAATTTTTCGAATAAGCAACTGAACGCTTTCTCCAACAGCCAGGATATCCAAATACATACATGTACTTTTCCACTTTCGTCTGCCATCATTTCGACAGAGTTGTTCATTCCAATTACTCTGATTATCAATAAGATCCAAATTCAATAAGAAATTTCCAAGTGTGTTTTTTCCTGCAATCGATGTACTAAAACACCAACCTTCATCGCATAATCGAAGAGCTGGCCGAGAGTTCCAAGTACAACACTGCATTTGCAAGATTCGCTATATTCTTACAAGGAAAGGATACTTGGTAACCATGGCCAATCTTAATGACTTATTATCAAAGAATGCGCCTTCTAATGCTGGTTCGAATGCTGTCTTCCATATCTGCGAAACGATAATCTGGATGGAGTTATAATTATTTTTTCCTGAATAAACTGTTTCACTGCGGAGAATCAGAATCATCAACAAAAAATTTTGTTTTCTTCTCAAATGCTGAATATGATTTAGATGGGTGTAACGCAACAGTATTCCTCTAAAGATTCTCTTCAATAGCTTCAAACTGTAATCTAGGGCGAATTTGGTGTTTTTTACTATTCAAAAGTGTGCTTATTTCGTACTAAAAAAAATTCATAACTTCCTTCAGACGATCGTTTCGCAGCACAATTCAGAATCAGCATTTCGAGATGCATCTTACGGTATACATCTCATTCCTAACGGTCACGGTCACTGAATATCCGTCCCTTGTTAGATGAATTTTTGGTGTTGCGTGAGATTGATTAGCTTCTCTGTTGTATACTGTGATAGGAAGATAACTTCTGCTTGATTTATACTATTAATACGGTATGCTTCACAAACTTACTCAAGCGCGAAAACTTACTCTTCAAGAAAGCTCCATTTTATCCAAAAAATGTGTAAAACATAACTCGAAATGCTGAAATTCAGCCTCAGTCATTTACGAATTCTAAAACCTTACAGAAACCTACAAGGTTTTTTTTTGTTTCTCCATTTCAGTTCTATTATATTTATTATCCTCAAAATACAGTGCACGTCTCACATTGCGTGTACACATTTCAAAATGAGGGCACCTAAACGGAGGAATGATGGGCGGAGCCGCCCCTTGGCCCCGAGTAGGTGTGATGTCCTTCAAGGGATTTTGGAGGTGCCAAGTACCCCTGCGAGAAAAAGCGGCTAAGCTTTGGGAACTTCTGCCACGCCGCCCATTTGGCCCGCGCAAATTGCCAGTATGGCGGGCGTGGCAATTTCTGAACGCGCAGATGTTGTTGACAAATGTTGACATCTCGTGGACACTATATCTACCGCCAGCCTATAAATAACTATGTAACAGACCTTTTCCATCATTAATATCAGCTTCTCTTCTTCATCGTAAACACAGTTCATTCGAGTTCTTTCCGAGACCTTTGCCAGAACATCAGAAAAGGTGTAGGGGGACTTCATCAAGTGTTCCTGGAATTCTCATACATAAAAAAGTGATTTAACACCTATGAAGGCAACCTCACCTTGATAGAGTAATTGAAATTTTTCTTGAAACGCTCACAAAACTTCTCGTATGTTACCACATTCTTCGTACCGTGAAAACTTCGTAGACATAATGCCACATCTTGTGTGAGCTGTTAACTCAACAATCAGAACATCTTTGACTACTAATCAATCGATGAAGATCGTACCTCCTCCGATACAGCGTTTACCCTGGATGTTGACGGCGTTCCCATTGGCAGAAGTGCAACTGTGCAAATGTTCTCAGCTAGCTAGAGCGATATTGATCGTACAATAACCAGCGGGATATCGTTTTTCAGGTTCACAATAACGGCTGAACTGTCTTGTAGCTGTACTTCGGTTATAGAATTGCCATAAGCTGAACAAGGGATTGGTGACAGCAGCTTACTAGGCAAGTGCTCCCTGCAATATTCCATGAAATCCAGATCTCGACCTACCGGATTATAGTGGCAAACAGTTTTGAGGCCTTATGCACTCTTACTAACTGCCAAGTTACGAAAAGTAAAGCCTTTCAAGCAAAAATCCTTAGCCTATTCAGCAATAAGGAGCAAGGATGCTTGATGGGACCCACCCAGAAAAATATGCCGAGACCAATGGTAGTAGGGAGTGCGCGCTTATCTTTGAGCGATCTTAGAAAATATGGAAAAACGAACTACAGAAGCCAGACTGTTCTTGGAGAAGACTTGTGTTCATCAATAAAAGCTCTAAATTCGCAGTGCAAAATAACAAGAGACCGCGCAGTGCTGCAAAAAAGCCCGTGCAGCATAGACTACCCAGTCTCAACGATCAAATGAATCGATCAGATGTTTACTCTACCATTTTCGCAGCAAACAAAATGTGGCCTTCTTCTCCCCCCCCTCCCATGCAGACCCAGAATAAGCACTTTTATACAGGGTATGTGTCAGCAGGAAGTGCGCGCCGTAAATCTCCCGTAGACGATTCAGGGTCTCACAAGAACTTCGATTTAGTTTTTTTCTCTGCTTTTGAACTGGGGCACTCTCAGTGTCCTAATACATTTCCAACTCGACACGTCCAACATAAGCACTGGCCCAAAAGCTCTTAGTTAAGTCCGAAATGCCCCACTCAGACTAATTTGGTACTCTTATCAATTATATTTCAATGCTGCTCACAACAAAAAAAAGTATCATAGAAGATCTGTATACCAAGAGATGTTAACAAAAACTTTAAATACATTTATTATTAACATTGATATAACCCGAACACAGTTTTCATCCGATAGTTCTCTTAATTCAACTGAGGTAAAATTAACGCCTATTTATTTAATCTCTCAATACATTTTATATTACAAACGGATTATGGAGATTACTTTTGCAGGAGGATTGATACTATCTATGTACCACCAATAATCTACAGCATCATTTCAAGTTGAGGATCTTTCTTTGGGGCCACAAAATAGGCTTGCATTCTCAGTTTTAACGGGGCATCAATTAGCGGCGAATTGCTTGCTATCAGAGCTCGTATAATATCCGCCTTCAGACGGCTGGCTTCCCATTCGTGTTCCGTGTTTGGATTTAGTAACCAATCAAGAAAACTGAATGTGACGACGATGAGAAAGGGAAACAACAAAGGATGACCTGGAAAACCTACCCAGATGTTCCAAAAAAGACTTGTATGCCAAATGGATGTGAAAGCAGGGAGGAGAATGTGCGCAATGATGCCATCCTCAGGTCTGGGAATGGCTTTTGCACAAGGCTCATCAACAGTGTGGGCATTGGGGAACCCATGTAACCGAACCACTGAGACAGAAGCTGATCTTCTCCTGAAC
This sequence comes from Cylicocyclus nassatus, assembly GCA_958299035.1. NCBI lineage: Eukaryota > Metazoa > Nematoda > Chromadorea > Rhabditida > Strongylidae > Cylicocyclus > Cylicocyclus nassatus. The sequence continues at coordinate 79,087,921 of CATQJL010000223.1, forward strand.
CATGCATTTTCCATGTAACAGATAGATATGTGCTGCCATGGACTCCCGTCAATCCGGCACTGGTGCACCTTTTTGTAAAAGCGGATATAATGGATGAAATCTGCGAGTGTCTACTAAGCTATGAAATTACCCAAGTGACTTTTTTCCTTGTAAATAAAAAAATTCCAGCACCATAAAAGTTGAGACCAGTTTTGAAAAAAAATTTTGGGGCATAGTTAAGACACAGCCCTTTTGAAGGAAATTACAAGCTTACTAAAAATTGAAAAACGTCCTCGAAAACGTGTCGGAAGGAGTGGTCAAAGCCACGCCCTCTAAAAAAAATCCGTGTTGCGCCCCCTCCCCCCTCCAGAAAATATTTGCGAGATGATCACTTACGCACCTTTTTCGAATAAGACTGCCAGAGCATCAACATGCCGCACACGGAGCTCTATTGGGCCACTTGATACAGCGGCAGAAAACGCTTGCATCGTACGAGTGATACCTTGCTCACCTGGAAAATTCATAATTCATTCGGATTGACTATTTTAACAACTACTGCAAACCTAGCAAGTTCTGCAGATTTTGCTTGGCTTCGGGTTTGTAGGCAATCTGCGCAAATGTGTCAAAAGCAAGCGCCCTCTGTGATGCTTCAACTTGATCGAAATGTCTGACCTAAAAAATAACCTCTGTAGAGATACCTCTGAATACAATAAAAATTGAGTACCATGTCGAAGACGGCTGGTACGAACATCGGGAAGTTGTTGATTACCTCAGGATATACCCGGCTCAATGTTCCAAAAAATTTCACACAAGCTGTAAAAGCAGAAGACTTCAGTGCATGATAGACAACCAAAATGCAAAATTTTAGAACAAAAAGCCGCTAATATAACTTACACGGGTAAATGAATCCACCATCTGGAGAATCTCTACTGTGTTGCAGCAGGTCATATATCTGCAATACATACCATACGAAACAGAATATGTTGCACTCTTCACATACCTTCTGTGGTGCTCCTGATTCGTTGATAACTGCTGCACTCTCAGGTGATGCAATGGCTGCATCTGACAATGCATCCATTGCTGCCAATCTTACCAAGACGTCGTCCGAGGACAGCTCATCCACTAATCGTTGCAGCAATGGGGCCATTTTTGGTGTGTATAATTTACGCTGGATAGCGCACAGAACAACCTACAAATACATGCTTTAGTTTTTGAAGAAATCAAATCAAGACCTCTTGTATTTGAAAATACAATTACCTGGTAAACCTTGAACCGGTGTTCAGAACTTTTGGTAGTGGTCAGCTGATGCTCGAGTTCTTGAAGCAATTGCGGATTGCTGGCGACAGGTGCGAGTAGTTGTGCCAGCTGTGAAATTCTGTTATATCGTTAATGTTGGCAATTGTCGTGCCAAATGAGTACGTCTCAATTTGAAGGATATTTTTTTGACAATTATTAGGTAGTAGAAAGTCTTCTGTGTTCACCCATTCCTTTTTCATTTCAAATTATCTTGCTTACACCAAGCCATATAAGCTAGGACTCCAACGTAGCACGTAAAATGGAAAAAAAGTCATGTGCTTAGTAAATTTATTGCAGACGTTAGAGAAACTACACTTCGAGAGTAAAATAAAACAAACCTGCTCATATGTGTCAGGATGATTGATTCTTCTTGCAAAAGCCACAGCGACAGCCTGCGCGACGCCATCCAACAATGGCGCAACTTGTTGTTCATTAGTTATGAAGTGAGAGGCTAAGGCTGTTACAACATGTGGTGGACAAGTTTCTAGTGCAGTTAGAAGCATAATCTAGAAGTAGGGTAGATTAGCACAAATATGGCTCTATTTAAGAGACGGCGAAAACTGGTCCCCAAGCCACGAAAGACCAGTTCTCGCTTCTTCCAAATTAACGCACTTGCTGTGTTTCCAAAAGAGTGGTCACCGGTATTGCGTTCAAAAGCATTGTTAATACATCTTTGCAATCTAGCCATGCATTCCTTGAATAAAGTCTCAGGATGAAAAAACTTCAGATCAGTAGAGAAACTTACTCATCGACTTGGTTCACATCGATTGCTACCATACGCTTCAATATCTCAAGTGCTTTAAACTCTGTACGATCTGCCAAGAACTCCTTTCTTAGTTCCTAAATACAAAAACGTTAATGTAGGAAGATGTCAAGGCCATCAACACTAACACTGTAAGTTCAAAACGAAAGCCCAAATAAGAATGAGTGAATTACCAAAAACTTGTCACTGGTCCACATCGAACCTTGTTCTTCCGTTCGTTGTGGTGCTGTTTCCAACTCGTTTGAAGACGCTGAACGCATTCTGCACTACAAATATATCTAAAGAATGTATCTGTGCATACAGACTGAACTGCTGCACTCAAATTGTATCCCTTTCAAACTAAAAAGAGAGAATCTCAAAATTTTGCTGCAAAGCTGCCCGTCCCACAACAAATATTTTTTCGCACCACAGCTTCGTGCTGGCAATCCTCCCCCATCCTAGTGATCTACAGAAAGATATCTACAGCAATCTTTACATTAATCACATTCACTGGAATTCGAAATAATTTATCACAAGGGAATTGATCTCAAAACAGTAAATGATGACGGGAAAATATTGACTGACAAATATAAACATCTATACAAAGCTGCATCATAAGACAATCACGACCAGAATTTGCTACTTACGAACAAAATACTTGGAAAACAAGCAGGGAGATGGTTGCGTGCAAGCTCACATATATCAACAAGTGACTTGATTAAGTACAAAAAACATTATGAGAAGTTTACAAGTAGTTTCCTTTTAAAAATTTCTCAAACAAGCATGGCAACAACATCAGTAGGCTGATTTCGACGCAGACTTGGACAAAACATAACTATTCTCAGCTTGAAAGCCTAGTATGTAAAACTGCTTGAATCTCTGTCAGTCTGTCTGTACATAGCCTCCGGATGAACTCAACTCTGAACCGGTCCGGACCGAACTTTGCCATCCACACTTCGGGATAAGCGAGTGATGTAGGCCACTTTTCGTTTTCGATCGATACCAATTTTATTGGGTCTTTTTTCAAAAGATTTGCTAAGGGGCTGGGACTGAGATTGGCACAAGGGATCGAGTAGCATGCTGATTACGAATACAATACTAGTTTTTAATTACCTTTGTTCGATGTACTATTTTTTTGCAAATTTTGACCTACGGGGCTGGGAAACTGGTATCGGAATCATGGGCGTGTTGACCACAAATAGACAGGGGACAGAAAACCTCTGCTCTATAGTCCAACATGAAGAAACGTTGTATAGGATTAGGGAAGAAGAAAAGAGCAGGGAACGACGGTTATTGTCATAGTCGTATTGACAAGGCCAAGCGGAGCTGGATATATCAGCTAGCACTCGATATTGCACTCAGATTTTCAAGATTAGAGGATTTTGCCAACTAGAAGAGACCTTCAGCCATATGTAAATTTACGTAGTACTGGCGCAAAAGATTATGACCCATAGAAATGGACGCCCTCGCTTAGCACCAGAACGCAGGTAGTGAAAATTTAGGCAAAAATTGCGATCCATAGGCTGTTTTAACAAAAAACAATACCCTCCCAGTAAGGGGCTGTAGAAGAATCCCACACAACCTAAATTTCCGCCTGCAGAACTGCTTACACTTGTGAAAAAAACAAACAAGCAAAGAACTTCTATTTTAGAGGCTTGTAGTACAAAAGTAGATCACCGCCTTGCTTCCAAACAAAATGTTTGACCGATCGCAAATCCATGTCAGGATCTAGTTTCTAAAAACCTTCTATCAAGAACAGAACAGCAGCAATACTTACTCTCCTCACCTGATCATTGCAGTACAGTTCCATTTTTTGCTCTATATTGGTTGGGATTTGCACTGGCATCGGTGTCTCGCCCATAGCTGTTTCCGGACTGTTCAGAATCTTTTCGTACACATGTTCCATCACTTTCCGTACTTGCAGCATTTCCGTGGCTGATAAACGGTCTCTGAATGAGCGTTTGTGAAGAAAAAGGGAGGAAAAATCGAGTTCCATCGACGAGCAGAACAAAGCAAGCGCTTGTTTTACCGCCTATCCTGCTATATGTTAAAGTTTGCTAAAGCAATAACAACCGCTTCCGTCCTTCCAAATGCCAACTACGGTAGCATACGCGCAAGACGGCCATGCTTGTAGAGGAAAACTAACTTTTTCGGCGTCTTGACATTGAGACTAGCATGAGGGAGGAGATAAAATGGCATCTTGGTAAATTTAGGCAACATACTTCGCTCTACAACCGCTGTTATCTGAAAGGGAGCACTATAATAGGTGTAATTATCATCCTGTAGAAAAGATTACCCATTCCGGGAGATCTTTAGCCAAACAGGCTGACTCCGCTTCATTAGCAGCGTCTCGTACTAATAGCCGAAGTACAGTTCTACCGTTGACCTCTCTAGAATGCATGAAAGAATAACAGCAGTTACTAAAGATAGATCATTGTTTGCGTTTTAATACGAAACTACACTGAAAGATATGAAGCGACTCACGAGAGAATAATGGGAGTATGCCCAGGTATGGAGATATAACCAGCTGTGGCTAGAGCCGTTTCAGATCCTTCTGCTCCCATGTCACAATGTTGATAATGCTCGAATAATGAGCGCAGCATCATTCCACCATAATTTACTGCAACGCTTAATTTCAAAAAAAAAAAGAAGAAATTCTACTGTTATGCACTTACTCTTATTGTCGGAATCATCCACTCCCGCATCCTTTGCGGAGAGCCAAGCCGAAAACACATCTCCTTCCTCAAGTGTGATTTGCAGCATCTAAAATTGTTAAGTAACAGTTTCAGAACCGCAACTAATAGTCAAAAACTTCATTTCATAGGTTTCAAAACAAAATAAAACCGAACTGAGCGAAAACAAAGCCGACTCAGCAAGCAACTGTCAAGCCACTATGAGAAATGTGGAGATAAAAATTATAAGAAAAATAAAAAGGCTGAGAACGATTATCAAACACCTACCCCACTCTTGTAATCAACTGAAAACCAGCTCGGTACAAATACTTTCCTGTTGTGTTCCGAAATCACATCCTCAAAAGGCCTCTTGCCAAAATCGGCCACCTGAAAAGTCGCTTTATGTGAAAATCAGCAAAACTTCAAGCTTTGAAAACAAAGGATCCAAATAAAAACGGTCATATTCATAACGAATGATTAGCTCTGTATAGTAACTCCGAATAGCATGAAAAGGAGGTGGTTTAGAGAAAAAAGTAGTGGAAAATCTACCCTCGCTCAAAAGAAGACAAAAAAGAAACGAAATGTAAGGTCCCAGTTTGTACTGCTGGCAGCATTGCCACACAGCTTCAAGCTGTGGCCACCGATAGTATCGCGTTACTCGCTGAAGTTCGTCACAACACAAATTGTGCGAACTGGATGAATTAACGCTAGACGGGATTCGAACCTCGGACCGTTCGCACGGCACTCTGCTGCACTGCCACTGCACCAAACACACCAATGCCACACTCACTCCCCAGAAAGAGTTGAGATTACCTTTCTTCCAGCCAAAACATCATATAGTCCTATACAGTCATCCGAATCTTTTGTGATAACGTGGCGTTTGTCGTTAAGAATGCCAGCATGTTTTATCGATGTAGCTCCTGGAAGATTCAAAATACAGAGCCAACAAGACATTATCGGAGCTACACAACTACGTCAAGCCCACTATATTTCGTCATTCTACTATCATATAAAAGTATTGTGTTGGTTAGAGAAGTCATGACCAAAAAATGTTCAGTTTTTATCAGAAAGCTTTGACACGCTTCGGTCATCACGTTGAAGATTTGGACACGAACAGCACAAATCTGCGTCTATGCAATTCAGCAGATCGCTATTCGTTTGGATATTACGAGAGCGGAAAAACTCTTCCTGCACATCCCGGCTGCTAATAGACGGAAATGCTTCTGATCATCACCTGGTGTTATTACATCTGGAGTACGACGAAGTGAATCTATGCCGAGATGACCGAATTCATCCTCTAACTGACCATCACCAATCGACAGCGAAGTGTTTGATGGTAAAGGCCATCTGAACTTGACAGTTGTCAGATAGCAGTTACGTACAAACTGACTAATCATAGACTGTTGCCTAACAGAGACTAAATTCAACTAGTAACACATCATAAACCTCTTTATGGTAGAATTCCATGTTGCAGACCACACGGTCGATGGATGATCGTGATCATCCAATAGAAGCTGTAAATGCATCGATGACATTTTTCATTGCAGATACTGCAATTGAATATTACCCTCTTTACAAAAGCGTCTTCCTCGAATAGCAGTTGGCTTTGAGCAAAATCACATATGGGTGTACGGAAAACTCGCCTATCCCTACCAGCACTGTACACAAATGAGAATGCTCGGTCTGTCTGCAAAGCAACGATTTAGGGATATACGACTGGCGCGCTGAATGATAGACTTACTTGTAAAGTCCATACACCTTCTTGATGTGCTAGACAAGTGGCAATACATCGCTGCTGTCCAAGATCCCACAATCGCACGGTAGCATCAGCACTTGCAGACAAGCACTAGAAATACGTTTTGCTTTTATTATCAGCATGCTGCGCTACAGCACTCACTTTAGTTCCGTCAGGGCTGATTACGATAGATCGAATATTTTCAGTATGACCCCTCAACTTCATTATCTTCTGACAAGTTCTGGGATCCCAAATTCGGAGTACCTCAAATGGAACTAATCAACAAGAATCAAACATAAGCTTCAAACTGGCACTCTAAGAAGCGCAGTCTATCGTGATTAACTCGAAAAAGATGCTATCCAACCTTTTCTGTGCTTCCTGAGATTATTACCGTACCCGCATCATTCATGGCTAAAGCGTAGATGCTGTTCTTACAGCCCATGAGCGAAGAAGCTGGAATAGCAAGAAAGCAGTAACAAATAATGCACGCTAGCAAGTATTTCATTAAGTAGTTCTAACCGGGGAACATGGAAAGACTCTAACCCTCCATCAGCACAAATTCTCATCACACAAAAATGGAGAATTTGGGGAGTACTCAAAAAAGCCGCGATACAGTTCTGACCGTACTGACTCACTTGTTACTGTGTTATTTGTCGTTGTCAACTTAGTCAAGGTTGCAATGTCCCATAGGTAGACCGACTGGTCGTATCCAGCGCTAGCAGCTCGCTCATGCTCTTTTGCATAAGCCAAGCAGCTTACATAGTCCTGAATGGTGAACAGCTTTCCATTTCCGTTCAGTCAAACAAGACATTGTGCATGCCTTATGAGTTCGCAATGTTGACATGCAAAAGTGCTTGGTAGCATTCCATACTTTTACAGTGGTATCATTCGAAGCAGAAAGTACTGTAAAGTCAGGTGAGTTAGAGGAAAACATCTCAACTATACTTACGAAACCGTCCATTACAGCACAATATCATATCATTGATCCAGTCTGTATGATGTTCCATGGCCTGGATGAAGGTGGCATGTTGTGGAGGACTAGCTGATAGAGAGCTAGTTCCATTCCTCGATGAAGGCCAAGCCTCCTATGGAGAAAGGTGTACCGTTCTTGAAATCTGACCGTGAAAGAATAAGCAAGAACTAATGCTACCTTTGTTCCAGCTGATGGGACTTTCCATATTCGTATTATTGTGTCATTTCCTGCAGAAAATAGACGTCCCGTCGCAGCGTCATACTGCAGAGCCGAAACTGCGGCTCGATGTCGATGCTCATTTTCATCACGGATGATGAAGGACACCTGTGAGATGAAATCACGATCTTTGAACAAGATAAACTTTCCTGGAAGCGCCAGACAATAAGAAATACTTCCATTTATTGGGATTTCCTGCAAGGGCATCACAGGTTAAATCAGTCGTAGTTCCTACTACAATCTTAAACAAACGTCACGAGACCGAGGATAGGTTTGGAAACAGAAGCTAGACTAATGCTTTTTTTCAACGAGCAAAATCCTGATATTAAGAGTTCAGTTGGTCTACCATGTCAAGTTTAGACTCTAAGATAGTCCTAAAAACCGGCACCCATAAAGATTTGCTGAGCGCTTCGCAATAAAGCAAGACCATTGAAAAGTCTATTGTCTCTGCACTAATAAGGGAAGGATACCGACTTAAGAAGGTGATTGAAGACGGGAAGTATATCACTAGGCGCGTCTTCAAACATTGATTCCAGATCTGCTTTTCTTTTTTGCTGAACAGCTTTCCGAAAGGTTTGCGGGCATTTGAAAGTCCAAATTTGATCAGCTTTAAGCGACCTAATACCAACGAAAAGCTGTAAAAGACACTTGTAAGTGTGCAATTTTGTATAGAGTAAATAGACCATAAGGAAGGAACAGAGCCAGTGGAAATTCGCATAGATGTTGTTGCAGAACTTTTTGCCAACTTTAAGCCACACAAAACTTGATAAGGACATATGCACGCTCCCAGCACGTTTCGGAAAGCTGTTCAGCAAGAAAGGAAAGCGAATTTGGAATCAGCGTTCAAAGATGATTTAGAGATCTGCATCTCGTCTTTCGCCAATTTAATTTGGTATGTTTCTCTCATAAGATCGATCGATGCTAGAGCCACTGCTGGCAAGAAGTGTGCAGCTCACCTTCATCTTCGGTTTTCCTGTTCCATTCGTCGCCATTTTATGAAAATTACATCCTAATATCACCCGTTGACCATAACCTAAGACAAAGCAATCGCGATTTTGTCAAGTTCTTACCACACATCCTACGTAATTCGAATCTGATCTATGACTTTCACACATTTGCACGTATACTCTTTTGAAACTCTTGAATGAGATTCTCTGGGAACTCCCGATAGAACTGTGGAACAAACCAGGCTTCATTGTAACTCTTTTCACAATACTTTTTACTCTTTCACAATGCAACAAAACAATTCCTACAATCTAATTGTCATAAAACACTTCACAATAGCAGACAACAGACAAATACACTTTGCTTTGACCTTACCCTTACTAATATACACGAAAACTTGAACGAATTTCAACACGATAAATTTAGAAAACAACAGAAGAAAAAGAAAAGAATAGGTATAAACTGGAGTATCAACATGATCAACAACGTTTGTGTGTCTGGAGGGTTCTGCGGATGAATTACACCAGTAACATTCACTATCCAGCGCCAGAATAGCGAATAAGGGTGCGAGGATCATATTAAACGAACAACTTGCACGGAAACAATGTCACCAAATATACTTATAAACAGTGTACAATAAGAGCCTTTATAGCGGTATCGCTCTTTATGAGAAACTATCTTCTCTGTCAGCCATCGCAATGCCCAAAGGATCGTCGAATGCCTGAGAAATGGATAAAATAAGGACAAACACTGCGAACGAAACCTCTCATGAAAACTTCAAAAAAGGAGGGATGAGAATTATGTGATTTATTACCTTGAAATTATGGAAATGCACAGGTCGATGGTCTTCGTGGTAGTACTCCTTCGGGTTCGCCAAGCACACATCATATTTCATGGATTGTGACCAACGTTGTCCTGAACTCATAGTAATAAGCTATTGGTGCAGAGGCATCTCAAAATTTGTACAGAAAGATGCTCTGCTTACCTTGGAAGTTGAAGTTCCACACTCCCGAGCTAGGGACCATGAAGTAACCAAGGAACCTATCAGACAACAACATCTGCACTTTTTCGTAATGAGTCGGCATGTATCCCTGAAACATAGAAACATTCAACTCCTGCCTTTGTGCAAAGAGGCTAAGATCTACTCGAATCTCTGTTTACACATCTCGAAGCAAACTGTACCTTTGGATTATTTCCACGGTCTGTGTTCGATTTACCCCATTCATAGCCGGACGGTGTCAGCTTGTATGCCGTCAAGGAGACAGATCCAGGAGTAAAACTAGAAAACGTCCATGTATGATTCTCCTTATTGAACAACAATGTTTGTTTACACATAGCACAATTATTTGTAATTTAAATCACCATATAAATAACATAACCGCTTCAAGTTGGCGAAAAAGCAATTGAAAAAAAAGTTTTTTGAGATACCCCGCTCACCTGCACGTGATGATCACCGTCTTCTCTCCATCCCAGCTAGCATTCTCGGAAAGAATTTTTGCATGTGCCGTGACGTCTTGAGGGGACAACTGTGGCAATTCGTTTGGTTGCGTATGCATCCTGAACAGTTCAATTTAATTCGATAAAGAGCAAAGCGCTTGAACAGTAGATAGCGAAAGGAATGCCCAACAAGCTCTCACCATCCCAGTGGTTCCAAATCCTTTAGCAACTCATGCTGCGGCAGATGCGTTGGGAATTGAACCTGCTGATGGTTTCCTGTTTGAGGGACCAAAACCACACATCTAATCTCTTTCACTTGCGGATTATCCGCAGGAGAGATACCGTACATGAATCCACCAATCTGCAATGTAGTTATTAGCTGGAACGCTTTTTTGCTCAAGACAACAGCCACTGACTTGTGTTCTCAAATCGGAGATAGTAATGAATTTCTTTAGGACGTTCTTGGGCAGAATATAAGTGAAACCAGTATCTTTCACATCATCAGAGCTGACATAGATGTGTTGAGTTCTGAAACATTCATAAAATTTATTATACACCCATTGCTTGCTGCTCCATGGCTAAGAATAGGATTGCATAAAAAAGCAGAAAATGAGTTTTAAAATCGATGTGAAGAGGGATGATTACCTCAGATGTAAATTGGTGGCAGAAATAGCTCTGATCCTCCATTCAGTCCTACTAGCAAATGTTGCTGCCTCGTAGTTAGACGTGGTAGCAGTGATGATTTCGTCACCATGTTTGTTTACAGTTCGAGTCGTAGTGGCAGTCACCTACCGAATGCCATTCTTGTCTTCAACATGACTATTCCAGTCACTGAAGTAGAAGCGAACTCACTTGACTCTGCTCCTTGGTCTGCTTTTCGATATCAGCAATTTGTTGCCGTTGCTGGCTAGGAGCACTGATTTCCATACCCAGGATGATGTCCCTCACTTCGGATTGGGTAAGTGAAGCCACGTTTACGTTATTCTTTTTGCCGTAGTCGGCCAAGATCATATCTTTGAGGGCCAATTCAACCTGCAAAACCAGACTTGTAGACACGAGAAGAGATTTTTGAAAAATGATAGTATGATTCAGTTTCCATGAAGGGTGAAAACTAGCTGGAAATCTCACCTTGATCCATTCCTCATCTATCAACGATGGCCAGATATGGTGCGGTTCTGTGACTGTGGTCTTGTCAGGCTTCAGGATAACCTAGAAGAAAAAATAGATGAGTTAGCGCCGAAAGAAGATTCCAGTAAAATAAAATTAGTTGATAAAATAAAGCAGGAACTTCCATGAACACCAACCTTTGTTTTATCCGGATTGATATGCATACCTCGCATTATCAATATGACTCGAGAGAACGCAGTATAACTGGATATCGTCTGAAACAGTCTTCTGAGACCAAAAAGGGTTCTTCACTTTCATCAGGAACAAAGTTGCAGAATTTAGGATGGTCGTAACAGAAGAAAAAAACAAACCTTCAACCAATCATCGTACAGGTTGAACAGCACCATTTGCGGTTCAGTTGCCTTGAGAATCAAGTCTCCAAACTTTTCGACCTGAACAATTGTACAATTATTCGCATTTCTGTAAATGAATCAAATCTGAAACTGATTGAGAAGCAATGTTCGCTCATATAGTAGAACTGTGCTTATACAAGGAAAGCACCGATCTGTTCTATGAACAACATTCTCTTCGAGCAACTTGTGTGCTTTTCATTGAGAGAAGCAAAGATCAAATGTAGATGCTCGATGTAAGTAGAATTTAGGAGAATCTCTAAGCCCACCTTCATGATAGCTTGGAACGGAAGCATCAGCTCAGAACCTTTAATGACGATGTTGGGGAAGTCAAGAAGATGCACCTATGAATGAAGCGATTAACATACGCGAACATTTCGAGGAAGAAACAGTGAGCAATTCACCTCCAAAGGATCAAGCATAGCCTTTCTTGTTACAATGATTTGCCTGGGCTGTTCTTCAACAGGCAGAGATCGAATAAGGGCAGCAACTTCTTCAGCAGTTTTCCATTTGGCTAACTAAACCAGCAGCATATAAAAACAGAAAAAGAGGGACCAAACAAGAGACCCACCTGACTGAGACGTTTCTGTCCAGCCCACACAGAAGTGTGAATGATCTTCAAGAACAGCTGTCCTGTCCTAGGGTTGAATATGAAGATGGCACCATTGATAGGCTTGGTGGTCAGGTTACCCTCGAAGGTCTTGTGAATGGTAACACGATACACATTCGTGTCATCAACGAACCTAAAGAAATGGTTCGAAACATGTAAGAGAAAAATTACAAACAGTACTCGCAAAAAATACCTACCAAATGATCTGGTTAGAGAACAACTCTCCATAGTTCTGACTGGTAAGATACGGCTCAGTGGGTTCAGAACTGTACAGCTGCAAACCTTTGCGGATACGTTCTCGAAGCACATAGAAAGCTGGGTTGGCTTTGATGATCTTTGCCATAGCCTGGCGAATCAGCGGTTTCATTCCAGGGAACCAGTTACCATAGGCACTAAAAAAAGCATCATAAGAGAAAAAGATAGAGATTTGAAAAAAAAAACGAAGAATGGATAAAACGAGGGAACAATAAAGAAGTACCCACCTGTATAGGTTATATGCCAAATCCATAGCAATCAAAAGACCAGTTGGAGATGGATAAATGGACATATTGTCGGTGGTGTAATCCAAGAACTTTGCCCTAGCATATCGCTCGATGTCGTGGGAATCATAATCTCCCCATCGAAGCTGTACATCAATCCAGTATTTCTGCGTTGTCGTGCTGTCCATCACATCCTTGCTATCAGCCATCAGCGACGGTCTCGACACATTCCACTTGTACTGCGCGAACAGTTGAATATCAGCACAGGAACTGTTCATCTTGTACGATTTCCTGGGATGGATAGTCTCCTTTTGCACAGTTTGGATCTCCAGCGCATCAAGCTCTTGATCAAAGACTTGACACAAGTCCATAACCACAGACTCGTGGATCTTCTGCCACAAGTGAGCACGGAAGATTTGGATCAATGAGATTTTCAGGGTTGGAATTTTACCGTGCATGAAAATGCCAGTCAGATCGAGTTGTACTTGGAAACCGACGTATACATTTGCTCTGTTGATGGTTGGTGACCACCACAAAGTGAATCGACGGTTTGGAATTTGATTCAAACCGGATCGCTGTGCATTGGTCAGCTTCTTGAACTTCATGGACTCTTCGAATCCAGATGCTCTTTCCCAGAAAAGACCTTCCCAGGTTGGGAAGTACGTTCCTCGGAACAAAGTGTGTTCCAAGATTCCTTCGACTCCTCCCAAAGCTTGAATCATGTCAGTACGGTAATTATTGAGATTCCAGAGTTTTCCATCGTGACGCTGATGGGTCCACCAAAATGGATTTTGCTTCAGGATCTGGTAAGCTTTGAACTCGGTTCGTACACGCCATCCCTTATCGTAAGCCAGTGTATGGCGATCCTTTTGGAATAGCGTGTTGATACGAGGGATTCCTCTATCCCAAGAATCATCAAGATCTTCCAAGGTAAGACGACGATTCTGTGCATTAGCTTCTTGTCGCTTCAATGCATATTCGGCCCACACACGCTGAGAATCAATGAACTCAGCTTCCCAAGGCTGAAAACAAATTACAAATGTTTACCAAAAGTGAATGTACAACGGGTACAGACCTGGATGTATCTGTACAAGTTCGGAATCAGCTGGTCTTCGTCATGGGTCATTCCGGAACGGAAGTGGGTGATGCCTCCCGCATCCGTTTGTTGCATCCATCGCAGATCACTTTGCGGAATAAGCACATGTCCCATGGAAAGCATACCTAAACCTCTTCCTCGTATTTAGCATTTCATCTACTGATTATCATCAAACTTACCCAATCCACCAATTTCCTTGGGCGTATAGAATACGACTGGCGGGAATCTCGCAGGCATTTTGGAGTTCAATCCAATCTTGATACGAGTTTGGATTTTGTTCTCACATTTCACCAACAAGTCTAATAGTTCCTGAGTGTTGACCACAGCTTCTCTATAAAAGTTGCTTTCTTTCAAATGACCGCAAGAAAAACTATAAAGGTAAAACGTACCGATAGTAAGTCATAAGACCAATCAGAGCTGTGTTCCATTTGTTGACGATCTTTGTGAAAGTCGTTGAACCAGAGGACATAAGAATCTGTCGGATTCTGTTATGGAACTTGGACATGGATTCTTCATCGACTTTCAAGAAACACTGGGCAGTACGTTCTTTGGTAACCTAAAGCAAAAATTATCTTGAAAATTAGGGAATTTCAAAGTTTTGGATAAAAAGAAAATGGTAGAGTAATGAAAATACGGGCAAAAAAATACGTGGCGAGTTACCCAGACTACCTTTGACAATTAATAAATGACACAAATAAAACATTGTAACCAACCTCATTCTGCAGATTCCACACTCCATCTCGGTGGGTAATCTCCTCAGCCGTAGTACGACACTTCGGCAAGATCCTGCACTCGAAGCCAGCCATATCAAACAGAAGATTTGGGTTATCTTTACTGTAAACGGATACGAATGCATACTCCCATTCGATGGTGGTCACTGATCGAGGCAGACGATTCTGAGATAGAAACATAAGAATCTTTCGAAAGACCAGTAGTCTGGCGACTAACCTTGATGTCCCAGAACACAGCTCGTCCCAGATTTACATCGTGCTTCATCAGACGCATTCTAGCATCTCTAGGCCAGCATTTCTTGTTATTGTAGCCGACGATGTTCTCGTTGTTTGGATCAGGATGCTCAGTAAGGTATCGCTGGATCAGGTCCCGTGCTTCGTCAGCAGAAAACCTGTAACGCATAATTAGTGCCTACCAGCATATTTGCAAAAAAATCCTACCTGAACATGATCCACACCCTGTCAATATATCTGCAGTATAGACGGATGGGATGCGCTGTTTCCGTAGCAATATCCTGCCAAGGAATGGAGTCAAATCAGTACCGGGAGCTGAGCTTAAAGGATGAATACTTACCTGGAACGTTAAAAACTCATTTGGACACTGTGGCGGGCCAGCAATCTCAGATGCTCGTCGCAGACCGAGAATAAGGAGGTCGAGCACCAAACCGTAGTACTAAAAATGAAAAAAATAAAAATGATATACAGAACCCATTTTGAAAAGCCAAAATCACAATTCTGAGCACTCGAGATCCAGCATTTACCTGTACAATGAATGAAGCAAATTGAAGTCCTCTGATGATTCCAAAAGAGTTCGTGTGGTTCATATCTTTGTAGTTTATAAGAACGTTGTTCTTTGACGACATGTAATCAGCAATGTTGTGATCCACGATCAGCCTAAAACATAACTTAATTCAAAACTGATTTTCCATACGTCAAAAGGGATTTACCTCAGCAATCTGTTCAGCAGTGTCAAATCCATCTTTTCAGCTACTTTCTCCAATTTAGCCTCCATCATCACGTTACATTCTCCTAAATGATATGCAGATGAGGAAGACGAGAATAATTTTCTTAAACTTGAAATATACCCTCTCCAGTTTCCCAAACATCTTGCAAGTTGTTAATACCCTGGCACCATTTGTAGACAAGAAGTGGAGGTGGCTCAGTGTCACCAGGCTTGACCCACGACGGGAACAGCCTGAATGAGATTTGTCAAGATTATCTCAGAAGATCAAAAATAACACCTGTGTCGGCTTCTATACCAGGTACCTTTTGTACCCCATCAACAAATAGCAAGCCCAACTCACCTTCTTTTGTCAGCTTCGTACCAAAGGTATTGGTCAAGGTAGGCATCGGTCACTTTCTCAAGTGGCTCGATATCGTACACTGGTATCAGATGGGTGTATAGATCCATGAACTCGATACCAACTTCCTATAAAAGCAATATTAGTGTTGAAAAACAGTGATCAAGAGCGAGAGAGATACCTTGAAAGCCCTTTGGGTCAACATGTGTCGTTTGATACGTGACAATGCCTCGTGTGGGTTATCGTAAGCTTGCTCAATCAAAGCCAGCTCTTCTCTTTGCGACTGGTTGAGTCGATTCTTTACACTGTACGCTTCTTTCAGCCTTTCAAGAGCCTATAAACAAGAAAATCGCAAGAGTGCACTCTAGCTGCGGTGAAGTAACCTACCAAGATCAACAATTTTGTGTCATGTTTGTATGAAAGAGGTGGGAATGGAATCGGAGAGAATCTCCTAGACTCAAGCCAGTGGACTGTTGTGGTGTAAATAGCAACGGCTTCTTCGGCGGAGATGTAAGGACCGTCCTTCAGGTAGTTATGCTGACGTTCTTGCTCAGCCTAAACAATCAAAAACTCTGAGTTCTACAAAATACTGCAGAAAATACATTCAAGACGAAAAGCTGATTCAAAATGCAATGAAAAGCATGCCCACCTTTAGGTATAACCTGGTCAGTCGCCCAAGATTCTTCTTACAAACAGTTTTGTCCACAGTGGCTCCACGTCGCACACGTTCTCTATTGTAGTGAGCAGAATTAGTCCACCAGTCTGCCTTAGCTTTGACGTAACGAAGGATCATATTTTCCACAGGCGTGGGCAATCCTGGGACTTTCCATGGAATGTTGGCTTTCCAGCATCTCCAGGCCTCACTAAGGTGCTGCAGAATAACTCGAGCTTTGTTCTGCTTGATTCCCTCTGGCATCATATCGAGGATATCGTGCATGACAGCGGCTCTACAATGGAGAACATTACCGGTAATACTTTACTACCGTCAACTTCAAACGTACCTCAGCTCAAGATCGAAGTGAGACTCGACTCTTTGCTTGGTGACTGTCTTAGCTACACCCTTTGAGTGACGACCCTCGAACTGTCGAGACAGCAAATTTCCAAGCCATCTTTCCAGCAGTGGTGTAATTCCTCTAAGGAAGAACAACCACACTCTCCAACCAGGAGCCCAGAAACCGCAACCGGGTCCTTTTCCTAGAAAGAAGTGGAGATGGTCAGATTGAGCGAATACCAGGTTAGAAGTCTAACTTACCAACTGCTCCAGTGTTGAAGCGATAGTAGATGATATGCTTCAGGTCTTTGCACATACGTACCTAAAAACAAATCACATAGCAACCGAAACATTCGCCGAAAGCTCAGATCAAGCATTCTCTCACCTGTCTCATCAGCTTATACTTGTAACGGTACATTCCCGTAAGCTGGCCAACATGCGCAAAAATGTACTGCAGACCATCTGCTAGCTGATAAGCATCAACATTGTTGAGCCTGATAAAGTAATATTGCTGAGCGAACTTATAAATGAACAAAAGCCTACCTGTATTGCACATGTGCGTCGACAACCAACTTGGTGAGTCTCAAGATCTCACGACACAAATGGAACGCGTTACCGAAACGAGATTTCTTACGCTCTTTGGTTGTAAGGGTTTTCACGGGCTGAAAGCAGCTTAATTAGCTAAGAATCACAATGCGGTTTAGACGGTCGAAAAAAGAATAGAAAACCAAAGAACAGCTAACTGCCGCACAAAAAGTCTTACCTTCAAGTTGAAGTTGTAATCCAGATGGAGGTAGTTCAAATTCTTACGATGGATCAAGAGGTTTAACATGTTGTAACCTTGGCGAAGCACCTGGAAGAATGACGAAATGACATTGGTTGTATATCGACCCAAATTTACCAAAAATTAAGTCCATCTGTACAGTACGTAAAGAAGTTACCTGCAAGCCGGCTTCCACCCAGTCAAGGGTGGTGGTTTGGAAGAACTTGGTCGATTTGAATGAGCGGAACAGATACCTGAACATGATTTGATTATACTAAACAAAAATTCAGAAGTTGTTGTGATTTCGACGGAACGGCTTCTCATACCTTCTCTTTTGTGGTTTCGGTGGACGATGCTTCAAAGCATTCAGCACAAACACTTTGAGCAGCTTCTGGTACGACACACGGACTTTCACAGGCATACCTAAGGCATCAGTTGTTCGAAAAATTATATACAGTTGATGATATCAGAAGAAAGGGTGCTCACCAGCTGGACAATGCTCTCTGTACCAACTCTTCACCAACGGTACATCAATGGTTCTTCGTGTTCTTCCGGATCGGATGTTAAATGGTCGCGGAGCCCACAGTAAAGCAATTCCATTACCGGTATTGTCAGTGTACAATGGGACCTAGACCACATGGCTGGGTAATCTGACGCGATAGTAGGAAAACGAAAACAATACCTCCTCGAAGATTGGAGCAATGTCTTCAGGAAGTTCAAATTCTTCCATTTCCTCATCATCGGGGAGATTTTCCACGGTCTAAAACGCAGTTTTTTATTCCCATAGTGGAAAAACCACTACTACTAGCACCGCATCAAAAATTGTCACGTCCTAAATCTAGACCAACACATCTACAATACTATTGTCAATCACGCCTAGAACGTATTTGCTCTCGCGCAATCATTCAGGGAGATGCCTAGGTTCTTGCGGCAAAACCCAACATATTTGCGCATCTCATCACCAGCTTAATCTTAGGGAACGATATACCCACTGACAGAATCTATGGGTACTGAAACGAAAAGTTCTGACCTTTTCAAGTCCACTTATCGCGATCGGATTGATCAGCGGATCGAAGTAGAAAGCTGGCAGATCTGGGTCCTCGGTCTTGATAAACACTACAGACGGGGTATGATACCTAAAAGTGACATGATGACCATGAAATCTTGATCTTTAGATTCGTAAGAAGAAAGACGATTCGCTCACCATGAGACCTGCACCGGCAACGCATTTACTAGATTGTTGTACATGTACGGGAATGCAATACGGTACTCAGTTCGAATAGGAGCTCGGATAATGACTTTGTTGATGTCATTGAACTCATTCCAGTCCTCATCACTATAAGAAGCGAATTACGAAACCGAATTTCCAGACCATTTATGAAAGACGGGTGAGGCAGAACTTACAGATTAATATCCTTGATAAGCGGCTCAAACTTCGGCCCTCCAGGAATTGCCACATTCAAAGCTTTAGCTGTGAAGAATGACTTCAAGTCAAATAAATAATAGTAATTATCATCCGTCAAATCGGTAAGAAGCTGGTTTGCCAAACGATATAGGGTCGCCATAATGGGGATACTGAACGCCCATCGTCTGTAGGTCGGCCCGTTCACGAACCTCAAATTAGCAAATTCTTCAAGCAATGCACATGATAAAAACCACTAATATTACCTAGTTGAGGCCAATGGTTTGTGGTCATAGAACCACTCTATTACTGTAGCATCTTCTTCAGCATCTAAGTCCATCTGGATAGGTTCTAGAGGTTCTACATCGAGGATATTATCAGCATAATCTAGCGGTGGCTCTTCATCATCAAAGGGTGGGAATCGCATTCGCTAAAATGGTAGCAACATTCATATTTTCTCAAATTCAAGTACCTCAAAAGTTGACACCGAGACAACTCATAGTTTACCTTGAAATGGCGACGATCACGTTTTTCTCGCCTCATCATAATCCACATTGTGCCCCATTGGGCCAGATACACCGGTTCGATGACTCTGGGAGTCTCATTCACAAATGTGATTGCTCCAGTTATGTGATATAACACCTAAATAAATAGATGGTAATTAAAAGAAGAGTGGCCAAATCTCTGCAAATCATTTGCTTAAAAACATCATTAATTTCTACCTTAACATCTCTGATTTGCTCCCAAGGCATGGGCATATTCTCAAGCAGTTTCAAAACAGCATGAGGCATATATTTTAGTGCTCCAAGGTATACACGCTTGTCATGTCGGAATTTTCGAGATGTCATATCTCCATGATCTCGAATGATCTTTCGGACATGCTCTAAAGCACAGAATATTTGAATTACGTGCTGCAAGTAAAGAGCAAAATACTCACCTGGAGGCATCTCCTCCTTCTGTGCATCTACAACTCCAAACTTTCTTTTCTCTGCGTATCGCTTTGATTGTAACTGCTTCCATTTTCGTGCCTTTTCTTCTAACAACTGTGCAGGTGTTGCTGCGGGAGTAGGAATCTACAAAGTGGTTTCAACTCATTTGAGCACAAAAGGACTGAAAAAATTTACACTCACATCGCTTGTGTCCATTGGTTCAGGTATATTCCCAAGAATCTGCTCTAGACCCTCCATGATGACCTGAAAATGCTTGCATACTAAGGAACGCGCGGAAATAACACGAATACGGTTGAACTATTGAAGGCAGAATGTAGACAAATGGATATCTGGACTTGATATGTAATTACCCTATTTTGGGTGTATAAGCCGCATAAGATTTTTTTCCTAAAATCGACCAGCCCAAACGGGCCAGAACACTTCGCGACCAAAGGACCCTATACTGTGCTACGTATTGCTTTAGAGAATCGTGCGGCACGAGAATCGCTTCAACATTGACGCCTCGCCCAGTACCGCGACCAAGGACCCTGATTGGTTCGCGCAAAAGGGATACTGTACTGGACCACATTACAAAATTATTTCAGCCACCTGTGAAATATGAGTCGTCGTTTCAACGACTTGTTTAACTTTCCGCTCCGTTGTTGTATAGTGACCCAGGCACCCAACATTCGGATACTGCTTCAGGTGTGGGATGAAAAAACGACAATTTCAAGGCATGACAAATGAAAGGTGATAGAATGAAAATGAATACATTGGGATGAATGAATGCGTCTACAGGGCAGATGGTGCTGGGTGGGGAGAGAGGGTCCGAAGGCTAAAATATATATATTTTTTTGTATGATATAATAGTAGAAAATGAAGAATATATCATGTGTGGTTTGAACACTTCGAAAGGAAAAAAGATGCTTAGCAAACGTAAGAGCGAATTATTCCTAGGGAAAAACCCGAGCAAAAATTATGAGAATTTGACAGTGGCACAGATCTTACATACATTGGTGTTAGTATGATTTTGCACTATGGGAACTGTGAAAATTTTCGAAACTAAGAGCGAGTTCGTTTCCAGTGCCACTCGTGATGAGATAGATAGGATCATTACATTCCAAGGGTTTCCTCTACACTTCGCAACTTCTATGGCTGACTTTCGAAAAACTAGCACTGCCTTTTGGTTTGGAGATTCGAAATCAGAAAGCCAAGTTTCGAATCCTTCACGAAATGGGACCTTGCCTCTTATGAATCCAAAGTCTCAAACTAACAATGAGTTCAAGTTCTACTTTCCAGGTTTAACCCTGCTTTTCAGAAAAAGTAGCTGGAAAGGCATCAAAACCCGCGCCATTGTATACATATAAAACTAGAGATTTCAGCTAGCTTTCAGGATTGTGAAATTGAAAGAATCAGAAGTTTTGTCAGTGCAGTTCCTCTAGCTTCGTAAGTCATCCCACCCTTTCTATTCAAGCACATGAAAGAAGAGCACAGATGAAAAGAAAGCCCCCTCATCACCCTGACACAAAGGATGTAGAAAAAATGGCGTTCACAAAAATGACTGCTGGCGAAAACATTTCGAATCGCTTGGCGCCGACTTCGGCCGACGGCGGCGCGTCCGGCGCGCGTTCGGACCGGTTCCCTCTTCAGGGTGGTCCACGACTGCTTTTCGTTCCGGCTTCAGCATCTGGTTGGATCGCGATGTCACAACAGCTTTTTCCATCGTTAAAATACGCTTACCTGGCACTAATCCCAACTCACATCCGGCTGACGCAACGATTTTCCTTTCTAGAACGACGGATTTCACTTTCTTTCCAAAATCGATCGTTTGCGGTGCTTCTGGGACCATTCTAATTGCCCTGCGGTTACATGAGAATCTTATATATCAACTTCGTGACCCCTAAGGTTCTATGGTTATCCTCTAACGTCTTCGCTTCCTTGTCCGCTCTCATAGAAATGTAGCCTAAGTAGGTGACGAAAGAGACACATCTTATCAGTTAACGATAAGATGTGAAGGCAGAAGTGAGGATTGTAATTCATAGTTTACCTGGATGCAACAACGCCTCATTCTTTCTACAAAATTTGTGCTTATACTCAAAGCAGGCGGTACAAGAAAGGACAAGGTGATGGTTTCTTCTTGATTTGTTGGGTACCGTTTAGGTTTTTTAGCAGTACGAAGTATATTTTCTTGGTTCAGTGGAAAAATGGACTTCACGCTTACTCTTCTTTGTCGATCTTCATTGTTTCAATTACCTAACTTGGTTTTTGCTGCATCTTCTCATACGAAGCGATATTAGCTGACAAAACTTCCTCGTACCATTCATAGGTTTAACATTCATCATGATAAATGATAATAGTTGATAACATGTGCAATGATGAATGATAACGGTCGGTGATTTCTGACTTATTAATATCTATAACGTTAGTTTTCTGGGATATCTGGCAAAAAAATTGATATGTCCTAGGTCTAATCTTGTTTCTTCCTGATTCTTACCTCCAAGGACATTTGTTCTGTTAGAAGCAACCAAAAGATCCTCAAATCTAATTCAACCCTGAGATGCGTAAGTTTTTGCATTTCTAAATTTGTATTGATCTTGCATCGGACTCCTAGCGCGGCAGCAGAGCTGATGCTGCAGAGACTTCGGATGAAAGCTTATTTCGAGGATTATAGATCTGTCTATTTCCTCTTGATTTCCAAGCAAAGTTTATTTTTTTTACCGTTTTTTCACTCTTTTTTTTATCCCCCAAGCGCTCCGGTTACTTATGTAGAAAAGTACTTCATTTTGTTTGTTGCCGCTTGTTGGCAGTGCGTTCCCCAGCGATACGACGCACCACGATTTGTTTCGAAAAATTGCGAAATTTGATTTTGCTTCAAAGACTGAGAACCCCTAAAGCGGGAGCCTTCAAGGTTTCACGGCATCTCATCGTCTTCGTATGCCCATTTGTCTTCCAAATATATAAATGCGAAATCCCTTTCATAGCCGATCTTCCCTTAGTTTTCCTCTTCTTTTTTCCTGCTCTTTAGGTCGTTCTACTGCTTACTGGGAAGATTATTTTAACACTCGGTCGTCATTCAGGCTCAAAATCGCTTCGCATTCACGTCTACGTTGGCGAGTTGACAGCACATTGCCAACTCCGATCGTTGACCGAGGCAGCGTCGTCAGGCTGAGGTAAAATTTTAAAATTTTCAATTCTTTCTCGTCTTGAACAATGAAGTAGTGTTCACTTCCAAGGGCAGCATTTTCACTTATTTCTGCATACTCATTAACGCGCATGTGACAGCAGCTTTTCACGTAAACCAGAACTGATCATCAATTTGCTAAAATTCTGTTTTTGGGAGATTAGTGATGATTTGAATAATAATCATTACGAGGTGCGGTACTCCCTATGACGAGGCTTTGAAATCGAAGCCTACCGTATCCCGGTGGTATAGGATGAGCTTCAAATTCAGAATTTGCTAGATGGGAAGCGGGCATATTTGGCACTCAACACGATATCAGATCTAGCCGCTGTCGGTTATGATTCTCAGCATTGTAGCCCATAGACTAAGTTCTAGCTTATTTAAAAATTTCAAATTCTTCATGATAATCCTTATGATTTTTCATGATGATATGTTGACCTCACTGATACTCATCGTACTAAACAAGCACAATTTCATTAGAATTTCCTTGCGCAATTGAGTTAGATCCGACGATCTGAAAACTTGGGAATAGTAAAACCACATTTTTTCTTCTGACCAGAAGTTACTGCTTTTGGTAACAATTAACTTTTTTTATGTCGACATGCTGACTTTGAATTACTTCCCAATTTGCTAGTGCAAGCATTCCGTTCGGTAGGGATACCGTATCTGCCCCATTGTTAGCTGTTTACTATTCGTCTAACGTTATCATTTGAAAAGTGCATTTGCTCCCTACCTTGACTGCAGTGCAGTTATTGGCAGTTTGATCATTCCGTCACATATTACATCAATTGGTTTAAAAGCAGTTTAACTTTTTTTTCATTTGAGTCTTTACACAAAAAATGTTGAAACTATGTGACTAAATCCTTTATGTTTATATGAGAATGACGTTACATACGGATACCGACATTCGATACAAGCTTTGTGCCGTGATGCTAGAGTTTATACGCTGATATTGACGCTTAATATGGTGTCTTTGCGGCGCCAAATCTTGCCGGCAACATTTGCACGTGAGTGGATTGCTAGGCCCCCGGCAACTTGTGCGTGAAGCCGCGTCCATGGCAATTTGTTTACGCGCAAATGTTGTTGGTGAATGTCGGCACCGCTAGGAAACCGTAGTAGGTTCGTTGACCGCACGGACTGGACATCACTGCGAAGCAGGCGCCGCGAGGTAAAGCGCTTGCCCCAGTACAAATTCGCCATTGTACAAGTCGCGCTCTTGCGACAATTCAATCGCGCCGCGCGTGGTCCGTAGCGTTTGAGCAGTCCTTGCGGTCAACGAATCGACGATACCAAATTGCTGATTTTCCAAGATTGTGGTAGCCCGTCTCTATCAGTTATATGACCTTTGATCATTCTTAGAATTAAATTCTTGCAGTGCAAGATCCGATTTTCGTGAAGCTGTCCATCGAACAATAAGCGAAGGCATGAGCTTACCACGGTTGCCGATTTTGGCTGGAGCTGGTCAAGTTCCCATAGCACCGTCACCTCAGCCTCCAGCTAATTCCGTCAGTGTTCCGCCTCCATCAGTAATGAGAGCATCGTCGTTGAGATGTGAGTTTCATCCTTGTTTAGTTCTTGCAAGGAGAGTTCAAAAGTCGCAGCGGCCTTTTGATATGAGATAGTTATCATCCGAAGCAGAAATACTGATTCTAAAAGCTTCCCCTAGCTGCAGAACGAGTTTGGGTTGGGAGTTATAGGCATCTTGATCAACAAATTTTACACTTCTCAAGGTACCGTGTGAACTTGGAAAAACTCAATGCTTGTTAAGCAGTGCAGCATAATATTGAAAGAGCAGAAGTGTGATCGGCTCCGAGACTTTATAGAGGCAGGTTGCGGACTTTTCCTGATTATAAGGATAATTTTGTTAAACCTCCAAGTGCATTGCTTTTTATACTCTCTTGCTTCAAAAATCGCCCGCTTGAAGCTGCGATGACCCCGCCTCTATAGTTTCTTGAAGCCGATTATACATTAAGCATTGATAAACTGTTTCAGCTAGCTTTAAGCCCAAAATGCATGGCTTTGATAGTATTGGTTAATCTTAGCGTTGTGAATTTCGCGCAGATTCCATTCAATAACACCCTATCCAGATTCGTTTTGCAGCAAAAAAAGGTTTTTGGAATCAGCGTTTGAGCTCTTCGGATGTTACCCATCCCATGGCAAAATGCCACTGCGGCTTCTGACACTTTTCTTCCTTTTTAGTTTTTATGATGGTAATATTTGAATTAGGAGCGTTTTTTTTAGCTGATGATGCCACAGCTTCTCAGCCGAGAAAGTTGGAAGTAGTATCGAAACAAGCTACTAAAGTCACCGCCTTGTCTACTAAATTAGAATGGAAAATTGACCAGGTCTGTTTATCCAAACTTAATTGTGGAGAAATCTTGGGTACACAATTCTATTTTCCATATTTGTTTTTTTTTGACAATGATAAAAAGATTCCATTTTTTCTCACACCCATCATTCCTGCCATTTTTCCGTTACGTTTGACAATATTTTTATCGGTGCTTGATGTTTAGTTCGAGAAACTGATGAAACTATTCAAAAACGGTCAGAATCTCATAAGCAGACAATTTGGCGTCCCACAAGCGCCCACCGTATGCTGGGAACTACACGTTTATCCTAATGGAAAGCGGGAAGAAGATATGAACAATGTGTCATTCTTTCTTCGTCAAGTTGGCTTACAGGTAATATACAGTAAATTTCTCCTGTTGGCGCATTTTCTAGGTTTTGTTTTTCAGCGAGGTGAGGAACCAATCATGACGGAATTCCAAATCTATGCATTGGATGTAAGCTCTCAACGGGTTAGTGTATGCAGGGATACGAAGGATTTCACAAATCAGCAGGGTCGCGGAAAATTTCAGGTTTGTTGTCCCCTGTAATGGTGAGCAATGATAATGGTACCTGTTCAGGTTTCTCGGGATAAAATGACGGGCGCACTACGAGCTGACGGATCGCTTCTACTCATTTGCGAGGTGAGTATCAGCTGCGCGATTTGTTTGTACCTGCATACCGCAAGAAGACCATCAGTATTGTGGCTTTCATCAAAACGCATGTGCGCGCAGTATTTATGTTGCGCTAAAACGCGTGTTTGCCCTCCAGAAGATTCCAGATCCCACGCGAAACAGCATAGCATTTTTTTTTCGACAAGTTGAATGAGAAAAACGAGTATCCAAATTTGGCACATACAGTTTGTCCCAATCAGGCACAGATCAGACGTTGGCGTAAATTTTTCCGCTCGCAGCGCTATAGTCTGCGCTGCGTATGCACACTGTCGGAGAACATCCGCAAAATGATGGCATAGTTTTCTCTTCTAGGTCGAGTACTTCACACCAGGATCGAAAATCTCCGTGGAACCTGCCGATGATGAAGAATGTGCGCTTGAAGATGTTGATGAGAAAGTAGAGCTTAGTATACGGGAAAGCAATAGGGAAATGTGGGAGTCGGAGCTGTTCACAGATTGTGTAATCAAGGTGGGAAACAAGCTTACATGGTTTTTGTGTTCTACCTATTCTTTTAATGTAAGGTTGGAAGCAAGGAGATCAAAGCGCATAGATGTGTTCTTGGCCAACACTCACCCGTGTTCCGCTCTATGTTCAATAATGAGTCCATGATAGAAGCTAGGGAAGGCATCATCGATATCCAGGATGCTAAGTATGAATCGGTATGTTGTTTTACTACACTTGTTGGATGGTATATTTTAGTCTGCTTTCTTTCGTCATTAGAGATTTGCTGGATTGCAGGTGAGGGCTATGGTAGAATTTATGTATACGGGTTCGATGGATACAGTTGACTCCAACTCAGTCGATGAAGTGCTCGCGATTGGTGGGTCATCAACCGTTTTTTCCCGTGACTTTTTTCTTTGTCATCAACCATTTTTCTTTCTCTTTTTTTGTACTTTATGTCCAAATTATATTACTTCCAGCTGACAAGTATGAAGTGCTGCCACTAAAAGAACAATGTGAGCGACTTATTTCAAATACCATCAATCAGAAAAATATCACATCCATTGCGGTGTTCGCTGATACATATAGTGCAGTCTTACTAAAGCAGGTGAGATTTGCTTCAACATTTTCTGATTCCAGGATAATTTTTTGCATTTTAGGCAGTTATCAGGTATCTTACGGTTCATCACAAGAATATTATACGTACGCCTGAATGGCGGGCAATGAAAAAGGTAGCGTCTTTGATTCGAGCGTATTTTGTGGGATTTTCAGTGTAGCCAATCTATTAATGCTTTAGGATCGCTACGAATTAGCCAACGAACTTCTGGAAGCGGTGTTGTCAGCGTCCAGCAATTCAAGCAAGGGCCCTGCCAGGAAACGAGTGCGTCGATGTGTCAGCACAAAGCAGTGAAGTGAAAGCAGTGAAGTGATCGAAGCATACGGGTTCGGATTCCTTTTTTATGGGCGTAGTGACATTTCCACATTGCATTGAAATCTAGTTACCTATGCCACTGACAATTTTCCTTGAACCAGTTTGAATGGGACTCGTCATGCACCATGATTGTGATAATAGTATTTGTTCTCTCTTTTGGTTTCTGCTGTTTTATCGCCTTCGCATGTTAACTCTATGGATAGTTTGCATAAGTTTCCGATGTCACTAGCGTTTACAAAAGTTTTGGCTTATGTACAGGTTATTTGTCGAGGCACTTAGAGTGGATGCTGGAATTTGAGTGTTCGACTGACTGGGTTTTGAGGGATTCCGAGTTTTTTACATTGCAACTGAAGTTTAGCAACTATGTGTTATGTTCAGCCACGGTATACAAATCTTGAAAAATTTGTCTTTTATATCGCCGCTGTCGAGATCATCGTATGCTTCCACTGTTTGGTTCAAAATGTGCTTGTCCAGCTGAACAATTCAATATCCAAGCATCCATTCCCTAAAATTCCTTCCGAAATTTGCCTGCTTATCTCCTTATCCCCAGTTGTAGTTTAGACTTGAACAATTACAATAGTCTTTGCAGAACGGCTCTGCTAGTTTCTTTCAGTTTCATTTCGAGGGAGTTCACATTAATTCTGTTTTTCGTTCTAATGTTCAAGAAACGTTTCTCACTTCTTTAGCTGTAAAATTGTGCGTGCGCAGTGTTGCGTAAAATATCGCTTATCGCCTTACTATCATTTATTATGTATCTTCTCTTTATTTTGTCGTTTTATTAGCCTTCTTTTTGTGTTGCAATAGACATAGGAATTGCAAAGGAAGAAAAACGTTATTTTTGTGTGTATATAGATAACATTGCTTGTATTAGTTCATCAGTGAAATGTGTCTATTCGGCTTTTTGTGCGTTTTAATGAAATCATTTGTTTGATACAAGTCTGGCATCTATTCATGTGCTTATCGTCACAGATCGGTATTTTCTGCTCTCGATTCACGTTGTTCATAGTCTGTTTCCCGGCTGACTTCCTATGTCACATGGTCTGCAGTGGTGTATTACGCGTTGCATGCTCATTGGTGCCTTCGGAGCACTTCTACTCGGGGCATTCATATGTGGGGTTCTGCATTTGAAATATCTCACAAGACAAGTTTTCTCAAATGTTTTAGTCTTTCACAACAGGGACATGGTAAGCAAAGAAGATGAACTATTGTTGTACTCAAAGTCGGAGGTGCAGGTGAGTAGGTTTGGGACTTATGGAGTGGTTATGTACTTCAAAAATTGGCCCTGTGGACCATTATTATCTCTAGGAAGTCAGCTGGGAAGCACTAGGTGTCTTAGTTACCCATATTCGTGACACATCTGAATTGATTAGATCTGTTTTAAAGTACGGGTAACCATGACCCCCCCCCCCCCCCCCCAGTAAGTCTCTCCTTCATTTCAAACGCCTTCATTCTAACTGAGCTACCTCTTGACGCACGGAGTGGAGTTTGTTACGGGTGCTTCTTTGTCGAGCCTTTTCCGATAATGAAATCCACAAAACTCTATAAGAGACACGAGTTTGCAATCATGGAAGTTCTTGATGGGGGTTTCCTGCACACACGTGCAAATAAACAAGTATAGTTGATTGGGTGTGGTGCGGAAGGCGACAATTCCCAAATTTGTGTCTTTCAAAGCTCTTCGGGGCCAAAGTGACACGGCCCCAAGGTAGGGGGGGGGGGGGTGGAGGCAGATACATGACTCGGTGCCACAAGTAAGATTCTGTAAAAGTTAGTAGGGGTGATTTTACACTGCCTGCGTTTTGCTCGCATTGTCGCCTTCCGCGTGCCCCCCTAGTTGATTCGTTGACCGCACGGACTGGACATCACTGCGGAGCACGCGCCGCGAGGTGAAACACTTGCCCCAGTCAAATCCGCTATTGTACAAGTCGTGCTCTCGCGACAATTCAGCCGCGCCGCGTGTGGTCCGCAGCACTTGAGCAGTCCGTGCGGTCAACGAATCGACGATATGAACTTTGGTCATTTAGACAACTGTCAAGGACTTATGATTTATGCCGCAAAATCAGTCTTGGGGTGAGCGCTAGTTTCAGTTTGCTGATGTTGCAATAAGCGAATGCCACTCCCAATTTATTCATTCAGATTTACACCGAAATTTTCACAAATCATGCGAAGAAGTGGCATCCGTTTGATCGCAACATCGACTCTTGCTGACCTGTCGCTCGATCCCCTCTGCAAATCACAAGTTTGCGTTTATCCATTTTATTTGCATCAAACACACCAATCTTCAACAGCGTGTTCATAGTTCATGTTCGTTTCTGCGAACAGGCGCTGAGCGCACGCCCTTGACTGTATCATCGGCTCCACTATTCGTGTAGAGGCGGGTTTTTGCCAACTCAAAGCGTGGCGGTTTTTGGTGGCGAGAGAGTACGAAAAACAATGCTATGACGTGGAGGTTTAACAACTTTACCCGTGCTATCAGGTAATGTCTGCAATACACCTCTACACGAATCGTGGAGACGATCGTACATTCAGATATAATTGATGTAGGGTAGGCACTTTGACGTCTCAGCTGATGATGCTTTTCATATTCTCGTAAAAAATGAGCCAAGTCAAATGAACTGCACTGAACTGGCAGGTCGGGCGCGGACTACTGTGCAGGAGGGGCGGGGATACCTGATACCAACAAAATCTGGCAGGGGTATATTTTGGCGAGCCACTGCCTTCAAGGAATAAAAGTTCTTTTCCAATAGGTTAATTCTGAAGCAGACGCAAAATTCCCAGTCTCAGAATGATTTGCAGTTCCGATCTTGGTTCCCTGTTCTTGGAAGAGACTTGAGATCGTAGAATATGCAAAACCGCAAAGTGCGTAGTCATACTCTTCTTGCATCACCTCTATCAGTATCATTGGACGGATTGAATTATCACTGGAATATCTAAACTTATGTCTTTCAGATGGACTGGCGAGTGGCGATAATTACTTACAATGTGAATATGCAACGAGGAGAAGAGAGTGATATCGATAAGTTGCTGGCGCCAGCGATTGCTACCAATCCACATTTCTTAGTAGTTGGAATGCAGGCTAGTTTTCCAAATTGTGTCAGGTTTTTATTTTCTCTATTTTAAGCTTCATTTGGTCTCCAGTGAGAAGAGTTTTGAAGAAAAGTGTTTGTAAGAAAGTTCACCTTTTTTAAATGGAATTTCATTCACGGTTTTTATATACTATTTAGAGAGGGTCGCACATCTTACTGTAACTTCAAATGCTAATTACAATATTTTCATTCTCTGCACTTCTTGTTGTGGGTCCCATCTTTGAAGATTGCTAATTCCAGGATTTTTGCATTTTACCCTGCGTTTACCGAAATTTCACATAGGAGCAGCGTCATATTTATGATCAGCAGGAAAAAACCGTCGCCGTTCGAAGGAAAACCTAAATCTTTGAATTTTGGGTTGTGTCTGGTGGCATAACCCCTCTTTTTCATGCATGCCAATGTCTCAACTTTTCTTTGGCTTTATTCGAGATTTATTGCGTCATTGTTCCCTGAGCATGGATAACGCATAATCTGACATCAATGAGCACGTGTTCTGCTGTTCGTGTGCTCGTGCTATCCACATCTTTTGAAGCAACCGGTGAAACCGCTATTAGGGATCGTTCAGACCGCGCACAAAGGCGCACAAAGGCGCACGAAGGCGCATGAAGGCGAAAAGGCGCGTATCGTCTCGTCTCGTTCCTCTCGACACACACACACACACACACACACACACACACACACACACACACACACACACACACACACACACACACACACACACACACACACACACACACACACACACACACACACACACACACACACACACACACACACACACACACACACACACACACACACACACACACACACACACACACACACACACACACACACACACACACACACACACACACACACACACACACACACACACACACACACACACACACACACACACACACACACACACACACACACACACACACACACACACACACACACACACACACACACACACACACACACACACACACACACACACACACACACACACACACACACACACACACACACACACACACACACACACACACACACACACACACACACACACACACACACACACACACACACACACACACACACACTCACACGCGCCTTCGTGCGCCTTCATGCGTCTTCATGCGCCTTCATGCGCCTTTGTGCGCGTTCTGAACGATCCCTTAGTATGCCTTAGCCCTCGGGCATATTTCACGCCATTTCATCGCCTCGCAGTTTTAAGACAACAGTTGCGAGTCCACTGCATGCCATCACCTTGCAGTTCGGTTGGGTACTTAGTCACGATGAATCGTGTTGGAAAACTATCTCAACCGAAGTGCAGGAGGATCAGCATGCATGAACTCGTCACAGTTATCTTGTTGAGGGAATCGCGAGCGACAAATCGCGTGAACTATGCCCGAGGCCTTAGGTGCAGCTTTGCATCGTCGTTGAAATCGCTATTTTTTCTAGCGATAAGTTTGAAAAGGCTCTAGCGGTTTTTCCTATTTTTTATTTTGTTACAATCAATATCTTACAATAACTTAATTTCGTTCCAGCGGAATTTTTCGGCTTAATTGACTTCATTCCAGGAAGTATCACATGGTGAAACAGTGGTTGGAGGCACAGTCATTACATGGCAGCGTCAAATGTTTGAATGGATGAATACTCGAACTGATGGGCTTGTTTTGCTGGCTAAAACCTATCAAATGACGAATCAAGTGACAGTGTTTGTAAAGCGGACGCTTGTTCCCTTTGTATGTCCTTTAGTGCATCTAGTTCATGTTATAGCTTTTTAGCCATTGTAGAGCTAATGCTTTACTTTTTGATCGTTGGGTATTATTATTCGTATCCTTGTTTGAAAACACACTTACATGTTCAGGTAAAACGAATTCAATACCGGTTCAGCCGTAGCACTATGGGGGGTTTGACTGGACATAAAGGGTCCATTGGAGTCAAAATTACATTGCAGGTATGCTAACACAAATGACAAATATGTGAAATAGTTTTCTTAAAAATAAACGAAAAAAATTTTCACTATTATTTTATTGAGAACGAAGATAGCAAATAAAAAACTTCAAGTTTTCGTAAAAATAAACGAAAAATTTTTTCACTATCATTTTATTGAGAACGAAGATAGCAAATAAAAAACTTCACCTTCTTGATTTATTTGTTGAATGTTTTTTCTTTAGAATAATGCTTCCGTTGTGTTTGTCGTTAGTCACTTCATCCATGATGTCATTTCCTATGACAAGCGGATTGCTCAATTTCATTCGAATAAAATCTGCAGCTTCCCGGAAGACGATGACGTCAAGTATGTGCTTCCAGTTTTCACTAGTCTTGCGCAAGAAACGCGTATTTTTATAGAGCAGTATTCTGGCTGGGTGACCTCAACTTTCGGGTTGAGAAAAACCCAGAAGAAGTTACGGAAATGATCAAGGCGAAAAAGGAGAAGGAGTTGTTAGGTTAGATTTCGGCAGTCTCGTGGTATTCACGGAATTATCCTGTTCAGATTCCCATGAACAGCTAAAACGAGCGATGCGCGAGAAAGAAGCCTTTGTCGACTACATCGAACAACCGCTGACCTTTGCACCAACATACAGGTGATGATTCTATCAGGAGCCTCGTTTGGTACTACACGCTAATCTCTAAGCACGTTAATGATTCCAGGTTTTACGTTGGTACTACGGAATACGATTTGAAGCGCACTCCTTCTTGGTGTGATCGAGTTTTGTACAAAGTACGTTGATATATCCTTGTTGTGTTTTTTGAATAATCCTGTAAAGGTTTTTTTGTATTTTTTTCTTCTAATTTCGGCTATGTTTGATTATATTATAAGTTATCACATGCGATTTTTGAAGTGAGAGGGTGATTGATTAGAGGAGAGCGCAGACATTCCGCATATGCACCAAATTCATGTGCGTTTTTTGACCATAGCTGGTTTCCTCAGCAATTCTTTTGAAGCTTTTAAAAACTTTTTGTTGAGATTTTT
The DNA here is from genome assembly GCA_958299035.1 of Cylicocyclus nassatus. NCBI lineage: Eukaryota > Metazoa > Nematoda > Chromadorea > Rhabditida > Strongylidae > Cylicocyclus > Cylicocyclus nassatus. The sequence continues at coordinate 79,121,341 of CATQJL010000223.1, forward strand.
TTCAAAGCAAGCTCAGTCTTCAGGGTGATACAATCTCGCCAGTGAATTATACATCGAATAATGAGGTACTGGTTAGCGACCACCTGCCAGTGCAAGCAGATTTTATAGTGAAGGTATGTTGATCTTTTTTTTCATTTTTGCGGTTAGTTTTTTCATATGTGATTATAGTTGAATGCAATGCAATCGATTACTTGGGATGTGCTCTTTGAGCAATTACCCACTTGGTATGCTACAGTGCCTCTCATTGGTCGGTTTCAACATATGAATGGTTATTGGTCACGTCGAGGAAGCTACTTGGACTGGGTTGGCGTTTACCCGGTATGTAAAGCTCATACACTGTTGTAAAGCTACCAAAAAGAAATTTTTTGGTATGCAGGCATCGATTGATGACTGCACAACACCTCTTCGGTGGATGTGGATCGCTACATGCTCTGATCAGACAGTACAAGGACAGCAGTACCTTGTTTGCGAGTTCGCTCCATTGCCGGAAGGCACTTATCGTCTTGGTTACTTCAGTCACTATAGTAATTGCCTAATTGGATTATCAAAGTCATTTCGGGTTGTTGAACAACCCAGTTGAAATTATCAGTTTTGAGTGATTTCTAGCCATGACAATGCCAGTAGATCTAGTCTGGACGTGAGTGTTAGCCAGTGATCTTGCTATCAGATCTTTTCACTGTTTGACAGCTATGTGTTAGTTACAGATTTATTGAGTTGGATTAATACATTGATTACACCCCACATTTGCCGGTAGAATAACGAATACCGCTGGTAAAATTAGCCTTCGCGGACTACTGGTCCTTTCGCATATGCTATTGCTATTGTATACCACACAAGGGCCAGTAATCCAGGTGCAGGTGCATGCGTTATCTGTTCCTCTATTCAACAATATGCACTAATTCTATTTATTCCGAATCTATCATTCCATTCTTGAGCCAAAGTGACCCCTTTTACGGACTTTTAGGAACTGTTATAACTCGCATCCTTCTGCAGTGTGTGGCTTATGAGTGTTTTCCACTCATGACAGTTGCAGCTGCGATGCCCCCGGCGGCACGCCTTCACGTTCAGGAATGCTGCTTCTCATTATTGATTTTGTCGCGGGCGTGCGCAGGTGCGTGCGGCCGCTGCGCCAAATTGATGTATAAACTGTTGATAACCGACATTTGCAGAAGGATGTTTCGAAAAATTCATTCTCATACACAGCTGTAAATATTTTTGCTCACTGAAGAAAGCTTCTATGACTATTAGTTATTTCAGTAACTCTAGCCTAAACTTTAACTCTAGCCCCAAGCTAGCCTTCTATGTTTTCCTTGTATACAATAGCTTGATGCTCTAGTCAGTTCATACCTCAGAATTTATGATATCCCTTGCCTGACCATGTCCTTGAGCTGATATAATTTCTAGGCCGCCAGTACTGCTTATTAGCTTTTATTCGATTGTATAGTTTATTGATCTATTGTTCATGCCAGTTTCACGTCTTAGTTTGCGCACTTCATCTGCTCAAGTTTCATAGAGAACTTATACGATTCGGAATTAATTTGTCATTTTTATTCTGCGCATCTTATAGACGTGAGGCACCTGTTGCACTGATTGTCCTGAGACTTAATTGATCACTTACCCATATTATACTTCCCCAGTGAGATGCTATAAGACCTATAATAAATGCAATACTTCGTGTCTTGTTTGTTAAAATCTGGTGTTGCACCACAGTATTTGAACTTTGCTACGGTGTTAGGATGTATTGGATTGTTTCATAAACACCCTCGCTTCTGAAAGAATTTGAATTATCATAACAATTTCCATAAAAAGACTAGCTGGACATCTCCGAGATATCATTATAACTTCAATGCAATGATTTTTTCGTCGAATACTGCCTACCAAATTCTATAAAAAATTAGCACAAACTTTCTCATTGTGTAGCTAATGTTCGGTGGTAACCTGTGATTCACGAGATTTCGCTAGAAACTTCTGCAGTAAAAGTCTAAAGAAGTTGTCGATTATGCTTTCCACGAGGAGGCAAGAGATTGCGTCTTTTTATTTTCTGGACTCTAAGATGGCACTTCTTTTCTAATATTGGAATTTTAGACCCACTCTCGAACAAAAGTCGCGTAATCGCATTGCGTATGAATTCTCTTCGCAAGATGTAGACATAACATCAGTTCATGTTACCGTTGAAGTTTCTCAGAAATTCTCAAAAATCATATCATAATGAGCAGTATTTCTGCAAGCATCATGTTTTCGGAGAAAGGCACCGATGTACAAAATGAACGGATTTTATAAGCGAGAGCATGCATGAAAAAACAGAAAAGGAATTATGATGGAAGAGTATTCACAATAGACTAGTAATTTTTCCTTAGGATTTAATATGTTCAAATTGAAACATTCAGTAATTTTATTCAAAATAAGGTTTGCAAAGGAGAAAAATGTGTAAAATAACATATACAATCGCGATTTAGATTTTATCAAAGCATGGGAGGAACGGCGAATTTTTGATGACAGCGTAGTGCTTATTAGAGGTTCGTAGCACTTATTGATCAGTAGCTTAGGAATCCTCTTCAGTTTCACCTGTACGAATCCCAAGTGATAATATATAGGAAAATCTAATGTTTGGGATTCTTACTGAAATCTGCACACAAGGGCGACGTATGCAGAAGTTTAGAACAACATTACTGTTGATGTTGATGTAGAACATACCACAGTCACAATCTCTGGCAGCTGATAAATAAGATAAACCTAGCAAGATGGTAATAGTCATCATTATGATAAATGGTAATAAATAGTATGATAATGATGATAAACTCAACAAGATTTCAATATTAACAAAGGAGAACCTCAAGTACTCTTCATTTTACTTTCGCCACTCGCCAGGCTGGTCTTAATATCAACATCTATCACAAAGATGATCTACAACTTATCATTAACATTTCAGTTTCGAGTACCCTGGCTTGTCGGCGGTTCGCCTGCTGTCTCACTACACAACTGGTTGGTTGTTCGTAATTAATTACGAGGCCACGTCATTCAAACTCTATGATGAAAGTTTTATGAGCAACGGGGTTGTTTTACAATCTGAATCACTTTTGCTTTTGCCATTGGGCGCTGATAGTGACAGATAAGCACTCTTTTGAAGAGACAAAATGTCGCCATTCTCCCAACAAATTGTCGCAACTGTCTCTGTACGGCGTTTTTTTTTTCAAATCAGCTCATCCAGTTGATCAAACGTTATTGCGCCAACTACGTTGCTTTTCATGTCAGCTGAGATGGTCAAGTATAGAGTCTCCTAACGCACAAAGTTCAACGATAAGACATTTTCAAACATGAGAGTTCCATCTTATCTTCATTGCTATCAAACTGAAATTCTTGTCTTGATTTGCTTCATCCAAAAATTTGAGTTTCCGCTTCAAGACTCTCTTAAGATCCACCACTCTCTCTAAGCTCTCCCAAAAGAATGTGGCATCCTTCGATTATTGCTATTATGATCATTCCTCTATACTACGGCTTAGAAGCGGTCAAATAAGACAACCAGCCGCTCACAATCGATGCTCATAAAAAATGACATCGCCAGTGATGGCGCTGAAATAGTACTATACACCGGCAAAAACTAGCAGTTGCCTCCATCAGAATTTCTTTAAACCTGCATAACTTTCTCACCTTAGGAAAATTTTGACATCTTCAAGCACACATCAGGACGCAGATGATGTAGATTCTCCTGACGATAAGTCTCTAAAATAGAAAGTTAAGAACTGTTTCACAAAATATGCAAGGGACTAGAAAACCTATGAATTATGTTTTTTCGATGGACATCTCATATAAATGCCCCAAAAATGTGCCCACTGTTTTGCTCTGAAGTCTCTTGCATTATTATGATACCATTGTGTTCCTGGCTCCAACTTAGAGAATTACCTATGTTCTTCATTACTGCAGATTTAGGGTAGTTAATGTCAGCATGCAGCGCCGTTGTAAAGTGTGCTGCACATTGTTTTTTTTTTTTGAAAAAAATTGCCACTGTTTCCGTTCAAGTTTATCTCTACAAAACTTTTTACAATTTTTTTGTAAGCGTTTTGGTTTTTTTTCAACTTTTTGGTGCAGTCGCGTTTCTGAGTAACAGCGAAGAAGCGTTTGTACGGTATACTAGCATAACCGAGAAAGAAAGGAATAATTATGAAACTCATACGATCAACTCAGAATCAAAGTTTTAGAGTGTTTGTTTTCCTTGCTGAGGCAAAATGTGACTCTCAGTGTCTTACAATTAAAGGCAGCGTTTTGGCAAAATTTTGCTCTTCAGTTTTTCACCTATTCATAGCCTTTTCGCTAACCCGTCTGGGCTTTTCAGCGCATGAAAACGGCGAAAATGAGCCTTTTTTGAAGGTTTCAGGTTCACATTCATTGAAAATACCTAGGAAGTCTTCCGCGCTCTACTTCCTTTCGGACTCCGCCCATTTGCGCTTATTTTCCGCTGAATGCGAACTTGAAGCTTCGAGAAAAGCTCATTTTCACTGTTTTCATGTGCTGAAAAGCCCAGATATGGGATCCTCATGGCGAGAAGGCTTCGAAGAAGTGGAAAACTGGAAAACAAAACAAGGCTCGGCACGAGCTGGCACCAGGAGAATTTCAAAACAAAGTCCCCCTTTACTTTCCTAAAATTTTACCAATTCCCCTTTACCGTACACCCTAAATGTAAAAAAAATCTCAAAAAACGAAACGTTGAACAAAAAAAGAACGTTGCAAATTTTGGCCACAAAAACGATATCCCTTCTCTTTTTGTACCAAAATCGATATTAGCTTGACCCGGGCTAGCTGTGCCAAATCCTGAAACGAAAACTTGCGGGACACTGCTTTTGAAGCACCTTGTCCAAGATTCATACCGTAATCCTGCAAAAATAAAAAACAGTCGTAATTCGTACTTTAGATCTAAGTCGTATTCTGCTCTACAGAATGATTCCTAACGATCGGAAAAAGACAGAAACATGAAAAGTAATGACCTTTGAGTGTGCAGGTTTTTTTTGCAACACTCTGTATGATACTCGTGCGGTTGTCCCGTGAATGACATCAGAAACAAACATAAGAGAGAACAAAGATCAAGGTTCTTCAAGAAAACTGCTCAGTATATACTAACGAAAGTTGAGCCTCAGCTACGAAAACAGCGCTCGCAAAAAAGCTCGATTGCTATTGTCATTTCTGCCATAACTTTCGACTGAAGTGGTAATCAGAAAACTGCGCTCAGTGTTGCAGAATGAAAATGTCAAGCAATGCGTCCTTTTTGTTATAAATACCATCGTTGCAGAGTTTTGCGTCATTTCGTCCTGCTTCTCCGTTATCTTATTCAACAACAGTTGTCAGATTCTGTTCAACAGACGAAAAGTCGAAGAAAATGTCTTGTGAGTTTTTTCATAAGTAGTTTGTATAATTTTATCAAACAATTAATCACCATGGGGAGAAAATGAGTTTCAGATGAATTAGCCAGTGATGGTTGCTACCTTAAAAGTGGTCCTTCCATGATGAGTATGTCTTTGTGCCATGCACCAAACAATAATACATTTTTGAGACGAATATACTGTAATTTATATGTCTGAATGAAAGCTTTTAGGCCCAGCTGGTCCAGAAATACGGAAGGAAGCTGAAGAGTTTATCTCTTTCCTGAATAAATCCGTCACACCGTTTCATGGTAACTTACACTATTTGCGCATACCCTTTGATTCAACTAACTTGGCGGCTGGAAGGCGGGACTTCGTGACCTAATTAAGGCTAAGTAATGATCAGAGAGCACGGAGCGGGAGAGACGCTGACTGCGTCGCGGGCCGGAGCGGCCTTAATAAGTCACAAAGCCTCGCCTTCCAACCGCCAAGCCAGTTGAACCAAAGGTTACGGTCATATCGACACTTCCAGCTGTTCATGAGTGCCGAGAACGTTTGTTGCAGTCAGGATTTCAAGAACTCAAAGAATCAGCACACTGGGATGTGAAACCAGGAGGAAAGTATTACGTCACCAAGTAAGCACCCCAGTTTCATTTTCTCCAAAAAACACGAAAAAAATTTAAGTAAGCGATATCTGTATTTTGCAAGATCGCGATTGCTATTTTTTCACATAAGTAGCACATCGGGCAATCATAGTAGGGTAGCGAAAAAAAGGGGGGAAGGGGGAGGCTGAAATTTTCGAAGTGTTGTACGCGAGTCTTAGTCTTATACAAGTAACTTGTGACTGATTGTAAAGATTGTAGTGATTTATGAGATGTGAGATTGCAGATAATTCCATTGAGAATTAAATTTACCATTCCATCCTCATGCCTTTTTTAAACAATGAGCTTTGAAGTTGTAAGCTTACAAGAAACTTTGAAACTTCGAAAATTATCGGAAAGCGTAACTAATGCCATGCCATAGCGTTTACCAAAATCTTTCTTCCCACCCCTCCTCTTCCCTTCACACAACATTTTGGAACCTCCACTAGTATTAACTAATGGTTAAAATATCAAGTCTTTAAAATTTGTTTGATTGCCATTCTTTTTGCACATTGCTGTTGTGGTCAGTTCCTGGGAGATCCCGCCTTTTGGAAAAAAGTACGGTAGGCATACGGTAGTTGGAAATAATTCAATAAAAATTCTCATGACCCACAAGTCCGTGACCCTGGTCTACAAAAAGCTTCGCTCAAAGGGCATTTGCCAAACTGCAAGATATTTTCGACTTTTAGAAATCGCACTTGCATCATCGCCTTTGCTGTTGGTGGTGCCTTTGTACCGGGCAATGGTTTTTCTATAGTTGTTGGTCATACCGATAGTCCAGCTTTACGGGTGAAACCTGTATCTAAAATAACGTCAGAAAAATTCAATCAGGTATGCACCACTTGGCCAAAGCCAGTTGCGCCTAGAAAATTTTCATTTCCAGGTTGGCGTTTCTACATATGGTGGAGGACTATGGCGCACATGGTTTGATCGTGATCTTTCCGTAGCTGGAGAAGTTGTTGTCAGGGCGGTAAGTTAAGGTCTATTCCCGCACGAAGGCAGTTGGACGATATCTCGCGGGCGTGAGCGCGGCGGTCGAGCAGCTATGCCATTGGAGCGGACTTTAGCGACAGACACTTGAGAATCAATAGATATGCGCCGCGCTCGCGTTCTCACCTCATCTAGGCATCCGCCTTTATCTGCGAATACACTTCACCTTTCATTTTTCTTCCAAACAACTCAGTATATTTTTTTAAATAATTTTATTTAAGGGTGACACACTAGCCAGACGTCTTATCAATATCGAACATCCTATACTGTATATTCCAAATTTGGCAATACACTTTGCAAAAGATCGTGATAGTTTTACGTGCAATAAGGAAACAGACCTTAGACCAATTCTGGAAACTGTAGCAGCTGCAGGAATCAATGACCAAAAGGATAAGAAGGAAGCTGCGGTGAGGCTTTTCTCTGCACTCCTTCCCCTTTTCAGAGTAATTCTCGATTTTTCAGTGCACTGATGTAGGCAAGGACCCCAGAGATATTGTCGCTGATCATCATTATAATTTCTTGGATGTAATAGCAGCTGCAGCTAATGCGAGTGCGGAGCAAATTGTAGACATGGACCTCTACCTCTACGATGCTAATCCAGCGGTACGAAAAATTGAAAATAAATATTTGCGTAAAATCAATTTAAATTTTTTTTTAGAGAATTGGTGGTATTCATGATGAATTTATTACTGGCGCTCGACTTGATAACCTTGTTGGGACCTTCACAACTATGCAGGGATTGATAGCTTCACTGCTTGATGAGCGTTTGCTGATGGATGATGAAAATATCCGCATGGCTGCATGTTTCGATAATGAGGAGGTAAAGTTTATAGTCCTGTAGATCTAGCGGTTGATAGTGTCCACGCGGTGCTAACAACACTTGCGCGTAAGAAATGGTTGTTGGCACACACCGTAAAGTTTTGCATCTCATAATTACTTTTCACGCGCAGTTGTCAGTATCGCAGGGGTAGTATACCATCCGTAAAATTAAATAGTAGTCTCAAGCAAAACTGGAGTTAGCACAATTGTTTCAGGTTGGATCTCAAACAGCTATGGGAGCACAATCATCTTTCATTGAATATGTCCTGAGACGATTATCAGCTGGAGGAGATCCATTGGCGTTTGAAGAGTCAATAGGAAAAAGCTTGTTAATCTCTGCTGATCAAGCACATGCTTGCCATCCCAACTATCCAAAAATACATGAGGTTTGTATGTTTTCCTGCGTTTAGTGGTGTGGCTTTTGGTTAGCTTGAAGGGTATAAATAGACAATTTTGCATGAAGAAAAATGGGAGATCTATCTTCTCCTAAAAGTTTTGACTTCAGCGCTTGTTATGTCGGCGTCAAAGCAGCCCATAGAAAACGAGGGGGGGGGGGAGAGAGAGCGGCCGTTTCATTTTTCACATAAAAATGCATGCCTTTTTCCACTCTTTTCTGTAGGGAGCTTCACTGATGTTCTGCAAGCTTACAACAAATTCCAGTATTAGAAAATTCAATTGATTCTAGAAATTTAGGAAAGTTATTTTTTTAATAGCTGATAAAATAAAAAGCTTGCTAATCTTGTAGCTCTTGTCGTCACCTTTTTCTAGAAATTGGAACCGTAGGCCCGCAAATGCATCCCAAATTTCATCCCAGCATGGCTAACGTCTTTTTTCATTATTCGGAAAAAAATTCTGCCACCCCCACCCCCTCCCGCGCCCCAAAAGAGATTTTTTGGAACGTCTTTGTCCCTTACATCTTGAGTTTCACACTACTTACTACTCAACTATCATGAGTTATTTTCTGGAATCATTGAACAAACAATTTTAGGATAACCATCGTCCTGCATTCCATGGTGGTGTAATTGTAAAAATAAATGTCAATCAACGCTATGCTACGACGTCTACCACTCATGCGGTCATTAAACAAATTGCTGCAGAAGCAAATGTTCCTTTGCAGGTAGGAAAAACCATTATTTTTACCCTAAAATCTGCTGCATACTCGCAAGTTTTCAGAAAGTTGTAGTTCGCAATGATTCATTGTGTGGATCAACTGTTGGCCCGATTTTGGCTGCACGCCTTGGCATGAGAACGGTAGATGTCGGATGCCCAATGTTGGCAATGCATTCCATTCGTGAAATGGCTGACACTAGCAGCATCAGTCAAGCAACAAGGCTCTATGCGGTTAGAAATTCCTCCACTCACCTCTCCCCATTTTCAGATAAATTTTTTTGCAGACATTCTTCAACAGAATGCGATATGTACTGCCATCACTCATGTAAGATGCTGAGTTCAAACATATGAAAAGAAGCGAGCTATGGTTTCATACAAATTTCTACTTGCTTGATTTAACTATAATAATGTTTGATCTTCTAGGATTAGTTTTATTCAAGCATAAAGCGTTTTAAAAAATTGTCTTTTCATGTAGTCGACCCCTTTGAGAATGAAAATCGCCATAGATGGCGTGGAATCCGACTCATAATTTTTCATCAAAATTTTTTCAAGAAATAGTTTTCACCTGCAAGCAACGCAGGTAAAGGATCCAAGATTTCTGGAAATTATGGAGCATGTTTCTTACCATAATGTCTGAAAATATTCAAAACCGAAGATGTGCTAAGGTCGCCATTCTCTCACGTATTCGCTGGAGGGGGGGGGGGGGTGGTATGCAGGAGTAAAAACAAATGACTGGATTATTGCATCTATTGACGGTATATTGAGAAGCAGTCACGAGGGAGTTGAGTTCTTGCTCGACCTAAAGAAAACAGCAAGTCCGCGAGGAATCAGAGAGGGAGAGGAAGAATTCATCAGATGGCTTCACATGAATTCGCGAAAGGTGTGGTGGATCACAGGCTGTACTGTAGTGGGAGGCGGATTAGCATTTTAGGCCCGTATGCACGTACATCCCCACTGGGGAGGGGAGGGGATCTGACAAGGAGAGGGGAAGCTTCATATCTCGCCAGTCTATGTATCTTTCTTCTTCTTTCTCTGTCTTGGTTTTGAAGGTTCTCATACACTGATACCTGCGCATAACGGATGCCAGGTTACTGCCATACAAGATTAGATATTCACTATTTCGTCTGATCCCCCACATTTTCAAAGCTATTTATCTTCCTGAAAACTCGATGAAAATGCTCTAAAATTGTACTGTGGATATACTACAGCACTGCTAAACATGTTTATGGTAGAAATGAGTGGAATCTCAAAATATCAAAATCTTCGATGAACCGCTGCTCGCTAGCCAGGGATTATCGAAAAAATCAAAATCTTCAAATTCCATTTCTCTGTCGAGAACATGCTCAGCAGTAACGTGGTATATCTTCAATACAATTTTGCGGCGTTCTCATTGATTTTTCAGGAAGATAAATGACTTTGAAAATGTGAGATGATCGGAAGAAATAATGAATATTTAATCTTGTATAGCAATAACCTGGTATCCATTACGCGCTAGGGAGTAATTAGCCTAATCAAGGCTAGGGAGTAATTAGAGAGCGCGCTTCCAGGAGATACGCAGACTGCGTTGCGAGAGCGACCGGTTTCCTTCCACCGCCAATCCCGTTGAATCGCAGGGTACATTCAAAAGCTTGTATCATGTCCTATGGTTACAGCAAATGGGACGGGAGACGGTCTTTTCGCACGGCCCTCTCCAGCGCCACCCTGATGACTTGTCCCAACAACACACAACGCACGCGGCAAATCTTCCCTTCGTTTGTGTTTTGCTCAGGCGGAAACTGTCGCAGGGTGTGTCTTGCGGTTGTGGTTCTGTGCAGAAAGTGTATTGCCAAGATTTCAAACCCATGGTTTTCACCATGCCCAACTTTGGCGAATTTTCGTGTGAACTTTTGGAAAAGCTTTTATAGTACTTAGTTAGCGTAAACAAAGTGCAATGCAGCGGAATTTTTTCGCATCTTCAATTAGCTTACTTTTCTAGAATAACTTTTCCAAAAGTCTTCATTTTCGCATAGTCGCAAAATACACAAAGGCTGTACATGAACTTTATCTAAAGTCCTTACAAAAATTAGATGTCTATAACAACAAGATTTCGTTGTGGGACTATTGAAAACGAAATGCGAAGATCAAAAACATTTGCTAGCAAATCGAAGCAAGCGAGTCCCCATACAAGACATGCTAGACAGAAAGCGAGATAGCCGTTAAAGTGCGAGATTTTATGGAAAAATGTCGGTTCAGTAAGCAGATCCAGCTCTTTTTGTTATCATCTGTTCTATGACACACGCGTTAGTTCAGAAGTGTTTACTGGTTAACGACAAAGGAAATTTTCCAAATGTTTTCCGCTGTAGGTTCCGGGATTGTGAAATGAGATGCATCCAAGATCATGTCCAGGATTCGCTCCTGATGTCCATCTTTCGACAGCTTTGCAGTTCTTGAGCACGAATATGTCCTCTTGACGTCTAACTGTATGTTTTTCATAATTACTCAAAGCAAAACAAAGATGAGACTTTTACCTCTAGCTACATATACTTGTCGAACTTCAAGCTTCAAATTGCAGTTTTTCCTAACTGATAGCTTACATAGTGCTTTATTATAAAGATCATCGTACTTCCCCGGTGTGTACACTGCCTGAATTTGAAATTGATCAGTGAGGTGAGGTTTTCGCACCGCTAAATTCATTTCAGAATTCGTAGATTTTCTGCTGCGTTTCATTCCATTACAAAAGCAGTTTTGCGTATGAATCGCCAAGATGATGATAGGGTTCTTTAAGCAATGCGCAAGAAGATGAGACAATTGCATTTCTTTTGAAAGAGAATCCATTACAAAAGAAATGCACTTGGGCATGAGGTACAATAGGTTTTGACCCGCTTTAGGCGGAAACTGGATTGGCGGGAGTCCGCCTCGCAACAGCTCGCGCCGTTTCGCAGCTAAAGTATAGTCGTCCTCCCCCCACTAGACACCTAGTGGACGAATTCGAATTTGAAGCAGAGCACGCCGTTTGCGGCAGAGCGCGGTACCTGCAGCCCTCACTTTGATCTCAAACAGACGTTTTTGTGTTTTCGGAACGTTTCATTTTATTTTTTGAACATTAGCAGTCTTCTTAACTGAATTGTAGACTTTGTTAGTCTTGAGTGATGCTTCCTGCTACTATGCTCGTTATTTGAATTCTGATTTCAAATTTAGCTGAAATAAAAACCGAAGAAGCGAGCATAGTAGCACGAAACATCGCTAAGCAGCAACAATTTCGTCGATTTTGATTACAAACATCATTGAAACAAAAAATCACCATGCAACAACGAAGAAACACCAGAGAATATTAGATGAGGTTGAACTGGAGTTGACAATGCCGCGCTCTGCCGCAGTCGGCGTGCTCTAGTTCAAATTCGAATCCATCCACTAGGTGTCTAGTGGGGGGAGGACGACTAAATTCCTATCTTGCTGAGAACCCATGTCTGCGTCTCTTCAATCTCCTTAGTCTTTGCTTGGCAAAATGCCAGCGCTATGCGCTCGCGAAGCCTCCAGCGATGCGCATGCGCTGCTCCACGTAGAATATCTCGCCTAATCCGGGATGAAACTGACTGTAATCGTAAGATCCGAAAGTGGCAAGAGTAGATTGGTGCTGTAGAGCAAGTTAAGCACTATAGAAGTTATGACTATCCTGTCTTAGTTGGGAAGGATGCCAAAATAAGATGGCGATGAAGCGTTTGAAGACTCGTCTAGAGATGTACATCTCTAGACGAGTCTTCAAACGCTATCCCAAAACTGCTTTCCTTTTCTTTGGAACAACTCTCAGAAAGAATATATAGCGCTTAAATGCTAATTTTATGTCATTAGAAGCTGAAAATTTTTGAGATTCAGGTGCTTATAACTTTTTTTTTTCAATGATTTGGTCTGCAAAAATTAGAGCAGATAAGCAGCGTTCAAAAGCGCTTCTAGTCTATCACGTCTTCAATAGCCAACCATGTTGGTATTTTCTCTTATTGGAAGGAAATGAATAAGGAATGAAAGCGCTAAGAACCTGAAGAAAATTGACAAACCCACTTGATCCAGGTAGAATACGGCAATCGTTGTAACTTCATGGCCATCGTAAATCCCATTGCCTTCGTAACCAAAGACTGAATTTGATGACATGTTGACGACCTTCATTTTGAGAGATGCGTCCGGTACTGGTGGCACATCTTTCGTAAATTTCTAATTCTGGTTTACCTTTTTCCCGAACCCCATGAAGATTAGATTGTACTTTTTCGTTATGCATAACTTTGTCAAAAAGTTCCCATGAAAACGTACTGTAGCCAAGGAGATTTTTTCCTAAGATTCTATGAGAACTGTCATCCTGCCACGAGTTAGGATGAAAATACGTTTACGCTCATTCGTTTTCTTTTTCAAAACCATTTACGGAGAGGTACGAGATATTGAAATGGCTTGAAGCTGTTCAGTGGTTTTTAATGAAGGCAAAACCATCCAATTAGAACATCTTAGTCACTTTCAGCAATGATTCAAATTCGCTTCCGCCAAGCGAATTCAGCCGAGAAAGAATAAAGGCTTGAAGTATCTATATGCCGCTACGAGGCTTGAATGGTGGAACAATAGCTCACCTTTCCGTTTTGGCAAACATTAATGTCTTCGTTAAATACAAAAGGTTATCATTATAATTTAATGTACATTTTTTAACTGCTGAATTAAAACTGCTACCCTCACTGGTAGGTAGGCTAGGCAAAAGCCTAATAAACAGGGCCCGGCACCGATGGTTTGGGGTCAAACTGGACTTCGTTTTTGGAGTTAGAAGCAACGGGAACATCGTTTTTATGAGGTGTCCTGGAGGAAGCGCCAAAAAACACGACGAACATGTCAGGTTTCACGAGTTGAACGTGTTCTTTCGCAAGCGCGCGAATTTCAAATGCAAGACTCAAACAAACAAATGGCTTGTTTACAGCGCACAAACAATCACATGGCTCCGAATTTGGGTTATGAGTATAAAATATTACTCCAAACTATGTTATGTAAAAAGTTCCCAAAACTTATGTGTCTGAATACCCGTTCCGGATTTGTTGGTTTCTAGACCAACCACCGAACCAACTGGGTTGGTTCGGAGCATAAATTTCGGAGAGTTCACATAAGTTTTGGACCTTTTTGATTTGGACGATTAAAACGCTCAAAAATCTATTATATAGTGAAGAGAGCGAATCAAACTATTGCCTCTCCTCTTCTTTTGAGCCAAAAGTAGTGCAAATCTATACACCTTGATAGATATTGCTCTCCAATCACACGCGGTGTCCTTTGAACTATGTGGCGAAAAATGCAGTGCCAGATTGTTGAGGCCACAGATTTGGTTGGCCTAGGAGGTTCTCGACATTCTGAGCGCTAAAATGGTACACTACCCAATGACAGAACCTTTAATCAACTCGAAATGTTTTTTTTTGCTTTTTTTGTTGAATTAGTTACCTCAAAATGCGCTTTTTTCGCTTTTTCAATGTTATTTTGACTAATTAGGGGTTTCCCTACTGATTTTTACGTCAAGAGGGACTTCGTAAATTTTTGCGAAGTCATGGGGGACTTCGTTTCCAGAAATGCTTCAAACCAACGCGTGCCGGGCCCTGCTAATAAACCCTGACAAACATGTAGATGACATGTCAATTCTGTTTACACGTGGCAGGAAATGAATGAAAATGAAAGCGCTAAAAGTTCGTCATAACTTCACAAGAGGGAATACATTGAGCAAATCTGGAGAAAGGAGAAAGCGATATCCTTTTTTTTGTTGAGAAAATGGATCCGAGTAACGTAAAGAAAGTTGCCAAGGACCGGTAGCGGCAGAGTGGGCGATTGATCCGCGGGGCGACGCACGCGCGCTCGTGCCGGGGCCCGGTTCTCTTTCTTTTTGGGTCTCTATACTCAAACACTCGCACCGGCCGGCGACCGTCCGGCGACGGCCTTCCGGCCGCCGACCGCTTCTTAAATCTGGGCGGAGCTAAATACCGGCCGGCGACCGCTCCAAAACATCATACCCGGCGGCCGCTCTATTGTGCCAAACGCGCGAGCTGCACAAAATCGCTTCTACAGTGCACTAGATGTCGTAACAATTTCGACATCTAGTGCATGAATACCACAATTTCGACATCTTGACCTCAGGATATCGTAACCAATCCAGATTTGGAACTCGTTTGTTGCTCTTTTCTCCTACGATGAAATTGCTTAATTACCGTCATATTTCCAGTGTGCAACTCGCGTTTTCTTGATTTACGTTCGTTTATTTCGCGTTCGGAAGCGTGATAATCATACATGGAAGTATAGTCAGGGCCCGGCACGCGTTGGTTTGGAGGTTTTTAGGAAACGAAGTCCCTCATGACTTCGCGAAAATTTACGAAGTCCCTCTCGACATGAAAATCAGTATGGGAAACCCTAATTCAACCAAATTAGCAACAAAAAAGCGAAAAAAGCGCATTTTGAGGTATGTAATACAACAAAAAAGCAAAAAGAAAACATTTTGAGTCGATTAAAGGCTCTGCCATTGGGTATAGTACCATTTTAATGCTGGAAATGTCGAAAATCTCCTAGGCCAACCAAATCTGTAACCTCAATAATCCTGCGATGCATTTTTCGCCACATATTGCAAAGGACACCGCAAGTGATTGGATATCTATCAACGCGTAGGTACTTTTGACTCAAAAAAGGGGGAGAGGCAACGGTTTGATCCGCTCTCTTCGCTATATGATAGATTTTTGACCGTTCTAATCGTCTAAATCAAAAAGGTCCAAAACTTATGTGAATTCTCCGATATTTATGCTCCGAACCAACCCAGTTGGTTTGGTGGTTGGTCTAGAAACCAACAAATTCGAGAACGGATATTAGGACACATAAGTTTTGGGAACTTTTTACATAACATAGTTTGGAGTAACATTGTATACACATAGCCCAAATTCGGAGCCATGTGATTGTTTGTGCGCTGTAAACAAGCCATTTGTTTGTTTGAGTCTTGCATTTGAAATTCGCGCGCTTGCGAAAGAACACGTTCAACTCGTGAAACCTGACATGTTCGTCGTGTTTTTTTGGGGCTTCCTCCAGGACCTCATAAAAACGATGTCCTCGTTGCTTCTAATCCCAAAAAACGAAGTCCAGTTTTACCCCAAACTATCGGTGCCGGGCCCTGAGTATAGTCCCCTCCACAGATCGTGCTACTCTTGGTCTGCGTCTCAGACCTGCCACGTGTGGCTAACATGTTGGCAACGTGGCAACAACATGTTTGCAACATGCCCCAACATGTTGGCAGAACATTTTGGCCACGCCAACATGTTGCTGCATGTTGCCAAGGTGTTGCTGCCAACGTTGCCAATGTGTTAGTCACACGTGGCACGTCCGCGACGCCACAAGGGTAGCACGATCTGTGGAGGGGACGATAAGTTAATGTATACTGTGGAGCTGTGTTTATCAACAAATTACTTTCAGGAGTGTTCGAGCAAGGAATCCGTGAGCTTCAGCTCGAGATCGAGCATGTTCGACCACTTCTAGAGGCCGCTAAACGAGGGAGAGGTAATCCTTGATCACTCTTAGTATACATTTTAATAGTTTCACTGTAGACTATGCTTGTAGGGTTGCCCGACATCGAATCCAGCGGAGCAGAACCAGGGCCGTCAAGGGCAATCGCAGGTAGGTTGCAGATTTTCTATTTAAAATATCATGCTTCTGTGAGTCGGCTATCGAGCATAGGCAGTTTTTGCCGATCGTCCTTTTTTCGAAACCTTTGAAGGCTTTCCTCGATTGTGGATTCACTCCTCCTCAACCCTCATATGCCTTGTTCGATCAATCTAAATCTCCTTCTGAGTGTTTTTGCAGACCTTTCTCTTTCTCTCATCTCCTGTTTCCAAATGAAAATGAGGGAATTTTTGCAAACTCTGCCCTTTAACGATCTTTTGTCGGTTGATGATCGATCTTCATACTTGTGATCCCTTGTTGATCTCTATACTCACGAAAGCACCATTTCGCATACAAATATCATTCTGTATGATGATGATTACGCTAGTACATGGTGGCGTCAAAACCACGGATAACCCTGAAATTTGGGCTAGGAAGTAGACATGCTTCAAGAACAAATGACCCGTGGCCCTGTACCGTATGCCTACGTAACCCATAATTATGATATCACGACCAGCTGTGGTATTCATGACGAGCATGTCGATGATATCGGGTTAAAACTACAATTTGCACTAAGATTTGCCTAGGGGCGGGGGGGGGGGGGTAAATAACCCGCTGAGCATGAGAAGAAGAAGCAGAACAGAATGAGAGAATGAAACGAGAGCTTCACACTCAATCTTTCCAAACGCAACAAGCCACAAGTGATTTACGCATGCTCATTGAAGAATTGGAAGAGCGCCCGACATGCGCCCCACCGCGCATTCAATACTAGTCATCCACCGAGAAAGTGAAAGCATTTGCGCTGTGCCTTCTGTGACGCCGCCGGCCAGCACTACTCGGACTCCTGCCCCCAGGTCCGGGACGCGGAATCAAGGAAGCGTATTTTGGACTCGGAGCGACGTTGCTACATGTGCTTCAAGGTCCTTTCTGATCGTTTGTCCTGGGGGCAGGAGGTGTAGAAAATGGGCCAACCCGTGCTACCATTGCCAAATCTATGGACATCATTCCGCGGTGTGCGAATTCCCAGAAAGAAGCGAGGTAGTACGGAGACGCTTGGAACGCGCACGGAAAGCCCTCCGCTCCGCTAAAAACAAACTCGAGCGCCTCCGCGAGGAACTAAATGTTCCCGGATAACTGAGGTGGGGCGGGAGTATCGCGGCAACGCGATTTTCCCCGAAGCTTCTCATGCATTTTGCTTCCCATGAATTGCGTTATCTAGTAAACTTATCATTACAGAAGGCAGCGTCGAGACGATGAGGAAACAAAACAAGTATAAAATGCGATCATCAAGCAGCAAGTCTTCATCGCCCTCGGTTGGATCACGCATTTTCACTCTATCCCTTTTGCCAGCTTTTCGCTTACTTTTGAGTGCGCATCACTTCTTGTATTGCCAACAAACAACAACAAAAACTGCATTTTCGATTCTCATTGCATCCCAGGGCGTCCTTGGTGATAATAATTTCCTTTGCCTTTACGTTGTATCTCTTATATGACATTTTGTCTCATGATCTAGAAGTTTCCTCAATTTATCCCATATTATGCCATATTTTTGTCATATTTTGCCATATTTTTGCCATATTTTGCCATATTTTTGCCATTTTTTGCCATATTTTGCCATATTTTTGCCATATTTTGCCATAATCATTGAGTGCAATTCTTCTGTAATCGATGCAATAATCCAATAAACTTTAGTGTAGACGATTTCTGCACAAAATCACGATAAACCGATGAAAAAGTGAATAGAGATGGATGACGACAAAAGCAGTAGAAAGCGTGCTCCATTAGCTGTCTTTTCTAGAATCAGACCTCTACCGGCCGGTAATCGCGCGACCTAGAATATGAGAAAAAACGCGCTCTGTTATCGGTCTGTTGCGTCGTTACCCGATATACACCGGCTGGCGGCCGTACCTTTCCGGCCGGCGGCCGTCCGAATACCGGCCGGCGGGCGTAGACTACGCGGCTGAGTGAAATTAGGTACCTATGGTCCCGCCAGCCGGTCTTTGTGCGGCCGCCGGCCGGTGCGAGTGTCTGAGTACTGTGTTTTTTCAACATTTCTACCATTGCCTCTGAACCGACACTCTCCGGCAGTTGTTTAAGAATCACCAATTGACAAGTCTTCATTCATCGTAGTCGAATATCACGTGATATTTGGTTTATAAGAGTTTAATGGTTTTTTGTTCGTATCGCTTTCCAGCTGACGCTTTGGTTCTCAGCAAAAGAAGTAGCTCTGTGCACTATTCAAAGGAAGCTAGATAATCCAAATAGCAGAAAATTCTAGGAAAGCGTGCGCCTCCCCCCGGATGCAGTCTCCCACTCTGCCGTTACCTGTCCTCATCGTCGCCGTTTCCGGGTTAAACGGAGCATTTGCAGACATCTGAGCGCGTCGGTGATTTGTTGAACCTCTACTGCAAAGTATGGTCGTTGTACTGTCTAAACTGTCACGTAGCTATATATGTAGTTGCCATACGTGGCAGAGTTGGTAGCGAGAAAACATAAAGAACAATGTTTTGTAGCAGAGAGGTAACAAAGGATAGGGGAAGAAGACCGCTAGTTTGAGCCGCTGCAGTGTTGGTGCATGTCGTTCTAGGCCGGCAGCTTTCGTTCCCCTACCCGGTTAACAACTTCACCAAGCGCTCAGATGTCTGCAAATGCTAACGTAACCGGAGAGGCGACGATACCAGTTAGACTTGTTGAGCTCTGTATCGAACCTGAAGTTTTGTGAAATCTTTACAATTTCGTCTTTTTTTGTGCAGTTTCTTATAATTTGCTGAATTCCTATATAACGTCTATGTAAAGCTATAGTAACATTCCGTGATCTTCGCTCTACTGCGAACTTTCTACAATTACATGGTCTTGATCCGCTGAGTTAGGAATTGAGCTCAAAAAGTAAAAAAAGTCTCTTTTTTTGTCGTTTTCCGGTCTTGGAGATTGCTGAAGGGGCTGGAGAAGAGACTCCCACCAAAGGTTTCCTTCATACTACGCCACGTACGCCGCGTACGCCGCGTGCACCGCGCACGCAGCGTACGCCGCTGCAGCGCAATGGAAATATGCTCAAGGCAGCAGAGCTCCACTTATTTTGATGTATCTCTATAATTGCTTATTATTGGAGCGTCATTTCATCATTTATTTCTGTACAGCTTTGACCCAAGATACGTTGACATTGTGAACTGTAAAGTCAGCGCCAAATCTTGATTTTGTGAGCGAAGAGAACAAACTGCGGCAACAACGGCGCATCAAATTTGCAATTGCAGTCTAACAGTGTAAAGAAGAGAAATCCTTTTCATCCAGTGATGTGTTTGTAAGGAGATGTTAACAGCGCAAATATACAACCAGATACAACATACAACCATACAACCATATACTACCAATATACTACCAGATGACGCAATGTGCAGTCAGTTATGATACAAAATGTGAAACTCGAAAGTAGAGGGAGCACAACAACCTAAGTCATTCCATCAGTCATTGATATAAACAAAGGATAAACAGGATAAACAGAGCAAAAGAGAGGAAGAAATGCACAATGTGAAGGAACACCATTGAGGGACACGAATGTGCAGCAGATATAAGGTACATCAAAAAAAAGTGGAGCTCTGCTGCCGTGAGCATATTTCCATTGCGCTGCAGCGGCGTAGGCAGTGTACGCTGCGTGCGCGCCGTACGTGGCGTACGCGACGTAGTATGAGGGAACCCAAATACTGGCTGCAGGAGTAAGACACCCATTTTGTTGGCAACTGGCTGATCGGCTCAGACAGCCAATCACTACCGACTCAGTTGGCGGGATTCTTTCCTCCAGCCCCCTCAGCAGCCACCGAAACGCCATGAAAAGCACTTCTTTGACCATTTAAGCAAAGCCTTTGACTCAGCGTACTCTAAAGGCCAAGGAGGAATGGAAATCTCGTACTTCCAATTTTCTCGAGCCACTGCAACTAGAGCTTTAAGAACTGGTTTTTACTTCAGGGATTCACACATTTATTTTTGTGGTTGCTATTGTTCGCTCAAGCTCCGACAAAACACTGCTTAAGACTACTGCTTGACCTTCGCATTTCTTCTTCTCCAAGATGTGAAGCTTGAAATAAGCTTCAATAACCACTCACAACCACTCATTTCTGGTGATTTTTCACATGTCAACAAGCTTTCTTACAGTATATCAATCTTTTCAACTTCTTTAGAAGGTTCTTTTGCTTGGGTAGCCGTTTGAGGAGATCGATGCTAGTGAGCCCTCTGCCTAGGTCCCACCTTCTCGCTCGCCCAGGGTCCCTGACGGATTCGTCCGCCTTGGGTTAAGTTGGTCAGCAAGGCCCTGGTAATTTATTACATCTCCATGCGTTCGGGTAAGGAAAAAAGATCTCGGTGAAGGCTTACTCACTTGGAGATGGAGAGCGACCTGATCATTTAGTAGGGGACAATGTGATCCAAACCCGAGTGTTTGTGTTTGTATTATGTATTTCTTTGGTTTTCATTTCTGGCACCCTTTCGTGTATCATAAATAAATAAATAAATAAATAAGTAAATAAATAGATATAAATAAATAAAATATAAATAAATAAATAAATAAACAAATAACTGACTGATAAATAAATAAATAAATAAAACTCCCATTTTGAGCATGACACCTCTAAACCGAAGTTGCCGTAACCAGGTTTTGGCATTGAAGAAGAGCAAATCTCCTCTCATTCTCAGAAGAAGAAAGATTGTTAGTATTTGCCACGTCTCTTACAGCAAATTTTCTTTTAAATCGTATTTATTTTTCATACCTTTCATTCCAATTTTTTCGTTTACTTAACTTCAGCGATAATCAATTAGCCTAGCATAGAATAGCAAAGCATTTTTACTCTTACAATCGCATTTCGTTATGGTGATCTTTCGTCAACTAAACACCAAGCACTTTTTTCTTATGATTGGATTCTTTAACAGCCAAGATGCATCGCTTACTCAGCTAGTTTTATAGAAAACATGAAACAATCTTTTGAAGGCAGTGTCCAGGCTAAACCTAACCCCCTCCGATTAGTGTCGATCCTGAATGTAGGCCCCAGAAAAGGGGCATCTGCTTTGGTCCGGTCTTCTAACGTTGTCTCTGAATGGAGATAAGGGGCCTGGAAGTCCCTGGCTGGGCGGAGCCTGATATCAGACTCCGCCCAGCCAGGGATGCCTCCCGCTACGTATCAACATGGTTAACATGGTAGTGAGCAGAAGCTGCACACTGCTGCAACTTCACCCATGCAGTTGCAGCTCCTCCCCGCTGGCCTGACGGGGACGAGCGATCCGAAACTCGTCCGCACCCTCAGATAGGGTCCCCAAGAATCGGGTTTTTTTGTGAATTTTGGAGAGTTTGAAGTTCGAAACAGTAATCAGGGCCACGGAAAGGCCCCAAAATTACGAAAACATGGGAGGCCAAATTCTGGGTGGACGTTGCGTTTAAGTAGGATTATTATCTTTCTAGAAAACTTGAGAAACGAGGAAACAGCAAAAGCAGATTATTGCCGGCAGAAAAAGTAAACTCTTTGTATCAACTAACATCAGTAAAGCAGCAATTTCACTTTCAATTACGCGAAAGAGAAAATTTAGAAAACTTCCTCTATAATGATGTTCTGTTTTGAGACAGACCAATAACTGAGATGGAAGATCAAGAAAGTTTTAGAATATATCTATAATGTTCAATTGTTATGCTTGATCAAAAACATAATTTGATGTCTTGATTACCAGTGGTATAGAAATCAGCTTATCTGATTGAATATTTCAAAGTGATCCTGAAGAAAAATCGTCTACTCACGTAGGCAGCGACCACGCCCTTTTATTCCTTTATTTTCATATGTTCCATTGCTGCGCACATCACCCAATTCGCTCTCTTCGAAGGATGCCATGCATAAGCAAAGAAGAATCAGAATCATCCTAAAGTTGAGGTTTAGTCGAAATGTGACAAGAGTTACTAGAAGGCTGCCATCTGCGAGCCAGTGGAATGAATAACTAACTCATTACTGCTTGCTTCGCTATCTAGCTTTATTTGGATTAGAGAGGTTTTTACAGTGCACGAATTTCTATATTTGGAAAATACCTTCGATATTATGCCTTTAATGCTGCAATCAGTGAAATATCGTGAAAAAGTCATTCATATTGAAGAACTATTTTTGCAAAAAGGTTGGTCTCCTACACTTGTTTACGCAGATTTGATTCATAACAGGCTTTCATACAGCACTCTGAGTTGATATGCACTTCTGAATTATATGATTCGTACTCGGCCACGAATATAAAAACACACTGAATGCGCGTTAACAGGTACCGTTATCGACCATCTGTCTATTGTGCTGATCATCTGCCGCTAAAAAGCTGTTGAGAAATGGAAGCATCAGCTCTGGAGTCGAATTAATGTTAAGGTGTTCTTGACTAATTGGAGCACCCACAAAGTTCGATTGAGCTGGTGCTTTCAGCCTAGTCATTTGAATAACCTTTACAAGGCTTGGAATCTGCAGATTATTTGAAGAAAGCTATCGAAGTTATGGCTCAGACAATTCACGGAAACTTCCGCAGGACAAGCAAAATTTGCAGCGGTTCCGCAGGATTTTGTTTACTATTGCAAAAGTGAAAACGTTGAAAACGGAAACTTCCGCAGGATTTTTCACAAAGCGCTGCGAAACTTCCGAAAAATGCCGGCGATTCCGCAGCACTTTGACATGCCAGTACTTCCGCAGGTTTTTGAATTTGCTGTCTGATGTTTCTCGCCAATAACCAATAGAGTGCCTTATCGAACATGTCAGCCGTAGAAGAGAGGAGAAGGTGAGTCTCAGTCAATAGAGTAAGGTTCCATTCTCGCCTAGGATTATAAAGATGTGGAAGTGACTTATTTATTCTTGTAAATAATTAGAATGACTTTTAAAATATTCAAAAATTCAAATAAGCCTTGTAAAAAAATTATTTTGGGGTCATGGCCTGCAAAAATTTTGAGTAGCAGCCTAAAAATTTTTTCGGAGTGCGTACGCCACGCACCTTCATTTGAAAAAGTTTTGCCGCCCCCCGGACGAAAATTCTGCGACCGCCACTGGTGTGCATAAATACAAATATAAAGATTGGGTTGTCTCATAAGTTTTTTCAATTTTGACTTTTTACCGCAACAAGTCACACACCTCTCAATTTTGATCAAGATGCAGGGTACCCTTCGATGGAGCAAAGCGAGCTCTAACAGATGGCTTGTAAATGTTCGCACCAGCTTTAGCAAATCACTAGTTAGAAACTAAAATCTGAGAACTTTTGGATGCCCAAATATTTAAAATTTTCTATAACTTTTTTCTTAGAAAACTTAGCAGATTCCAAACTCGCCCACGCATGTACACTCCACACAATACATTCATATGTCCCGTTGCTGTGTCTGTTTTTGTGCTAGGAATCGAGAAAACCAAAATCTTCAATATTCCAAAAAAGCTGCTGCGCTGTTTTCACACAGTTAAATGTATACTACAGGCCTTTAGAAGTACAGTCACAGATTTCCAGCTTTCTATGAGCTCTCCCGAGAAATATTAGTTTCAACATAAAATACCTTAGCAAAGAAAGCTAAATTCGATATTTCTCAAGAATTAGCTCCTCCAGGAGGCAGAAAATTTATCGATTTATCACTGAAGGCCAGTAGTATACATTTTCCTGCGTGAAAGCAGCGCAGCATCGCTTTTTTGGAATCTTGAGGCAACGGAACATATGAATGTATTGTGTGGAGTGTACATGCATGGGCGACTTTGGAATCTGCTAAGTTTTCTAAGAAAAAAGTTGTAGAAAATTTCGAATTTTTTGGGCATCCGAAAGTTCTTAGATTTCGGCTTCTAACCCGTGATGTGCTGAATCTGGTGCGAACACTTACATATTATCTTAGAGAGCTTGCTTTACTCCATCGAATGGTACCCTGTATCCTAGTCAAAATTGAGAAGTTTGTGACTTATTGCGGTAAAAAGTCAAAATTCAAAAAAAAACTCATGAGACAACCTAATATAATACATATAAATAGAAATAAAAATTCTAATAAATATGAATACTATAGAGGACATACAACAAACATATAAATACTGTGGTATAGAAACCAACAAAATTCGAACTATGAGATTCTTAATATTTGATGCTTGTTTGCTGCCGCTCCTCCATGTTTTCTTTCCAAACAAAGATAAGCACGTTTATTCTTGAGAGTTAGGGCTTTCTGGCTTGTTTATTCTTGAGACAGGTGAACAGATAAATACCTTTGTTTGTAGAAAGACAAGGAAAACGTCAGATTAACCAGGTCGATGTTACTTAGATACTTATTATTAGATACTTAGATGGCCCGTCCTCGGGGCCGGTAGTAATCTACCCTACTTGGCGGCATCTTAGATGCCGCTAAGTTGGCACAATCGCGGAAAGTTGCCAACTCCGGCGGCATCTCGCATCTCGCATCCCCAATCATGTAAGAAATGGTTACGAACTAACTCTAATAAAAGCCTATGAACAACAACGCTTTTTTTGCAGCTTTGTGCTGGACATTTCACTACAATCGAAAAAGTTAGCCCCGCGACGTTTCTGGGTTATGAATTGGAGCAAGATTTATAGAATGCACAAAAACCTGCTTGAAAAGAGCTAAACTGAAAAAAAAAACATGGGAAAAAATCTGGCAAAAAACGTGTTTTTTTCGAAAACACGGTTTTTGCCAGAGTTCTCGTTCAGGTCAGAAAATGTGGTTCTGCAGCGTTATCAGCGTGAATAGAGATCAAGACCTTCAGTATGATATAAAGTTTGCTATGATTGATTCGAAAACAACGAAGAAAAGGGTACCAGACCCAAACGCCTCGCATTCCGCGTTTGGGGAGCGAGGCAGCGCGCAACGCCTAGAGACGCAGACGAGCAGCGGAGACAGACCAGAGCCGACGGGGCATTTGGCTCTGGTCGTAGATCTGGTGGAGTCTTAATGAAACCCTGGAACGTTATATATCGTTGTGATCCTCATGACACGACCCGAGCGCGACAACGTCGCGGATGCTGAAAATCACTCCGTAACGAGATAAACCAGCACTTTCTTGTGGAACTCTTTGCGCACGATTTAGGCTGCGTTCATATTGAGCTCAAAGTCCGAGAACAGTTCCAGCACAGTGCTCAGTTCGAGGAAAGGAACTGTTCCCGAACTCCAAATCAGTATAAACTCAGCCTTAAGCGCAGTTTTTCGTTTTTACTCAAGTCCAACAGCTTTCGTGAACTTCTGATACTGAGTCGTAGCCTATGACTAAATTAAGAATTGTCGTCCTAAGCTCTAGGGGAATTTTCCAATAAAAACCTTCGTTTCAGCAGAAAAGGCTACGCTTTTTGTGAGCCTTTTTTCAAGTATCTCCCACTATACTTGTCTCATTCACATTCATTCCTATATAAGGGTGTCCAAGACGTTATTAATATCTTGCTTTCATGTCTTTCGCCGAATTTGTGGAACCATTCTATAGAGCGAACTACCGAAATCCTACAGTAATGAAGAGCGATCGATGATTCGCTCCACATTGTGTATCTAAGCTGAACATAGCTCTAGAATTTAGGACGACAATCCTTAATTAACCTTAATCATAGGCTACGATTTAGTATTAGAAGTTCACAAAAGCTCTTGGAGTTAACGAAGAACTGCGCTTAAATCGTGCGCAAAGAGTCCCACAAGAAAGCACTGATTTATCTCGCTACGGAGTGATTTTCAACATCCGCGACGTTATCAGTGTTCCTGGTCACGTCATGAGGATAACAACGATCTCCACCGAGATCTACGACCAGAGCCAAATGCCCCGTCGGCTCTGGTCTGTCTCCGCTGCTCGTTTGCGTCTCCGCGCGTTGCGCGCTACCTCGCTCCACGAACACGGAACGCGGGGCATTTGGCTCTGCTACCCTTTTCTTCGTTATTTTCAAATTAATCCTTCAAACTGTATATAATATTAAAGGTCTTGATCTCTACTTTCGCGACAACATCGCAGAACTACATTTTCTAATTTGAACGAGAAATCTGGCAAAAACCGTGTTTTCGAAAATCCCATGTTTTTTCAGTTTAGCTCTTTTCAAGCAGACCCGGCTCCGCCGTATCCGGACCAAACTTGGCACACATACACTTCGGGCCCCGGCGGGTGTCACAGTCCACTTTTCGTTATCGATCGATGTCGATTTTACCGATTTTTACCGATTTTTTTGCAGAGTTCACCTACAGGGCTAGGAGTTGACACAGGGGGGAATGGAGCATGGGGATTCCGAATACAATATTAGTTTTCAGAATTATCGATTACTTTTATTGATTTTATCGATTTTTTGTAAATTTTGACATGCGAGGCTGGGATTTTGCACAGGGGGGTAATCGAGCATGCTGATTACGAATACAATATTAGTTTTCAAGATCGTCCATTACTTTTGTCGATTTTATCGATTTTTTTGCAAAATTTGAGCTACGGGGCTGGAATTTGGCACAGGGGTGTAATCGAGCATGCTGATCACCCCCCTTGGGAGTGATCAGCATGCTCGATTACTCCCCTGTGCCAACTCCCAGCCTCCTAGCTCAAATTTTGCAAAAAAATGGATAAAATCGATAAAAGTAATCGATAATCCCGAAAACCAATATTGTATTCGGAATCCCCATGCTCGATTACCCCCCTGTGCCAACTCCCAGCCCCGTAGCTCAAACTTTGCAAAAAAATCGATAAAATCGATAAAAGTAATCGATAATCCTGAAAACCAATATTGTATTCGGAATCCCCATGCTCGATTACCCCCCTGTGCCAACTCCCAGCCCCGTAGGTGAACTTAGCAAAAAAATCGATAAAAATCGATAAAATCGATATCGATCGATGACGAAAAGTAGCCTATGACACCCGCCGGGGCCCGAAGTGTATGTGTGCCAAGTTTGGTCCGGATCGGTTCAGAAATGGAATTTTCTATTCGGAACATACGTACATACATACATACATACATACAGACATACAGACAAACAGACATTCAGCTTTATATATAAGATTCTAAAGATCTTGCTTCAATTCATAACGCAGACAACGTCGCGGGGCTAATTTCTTCGATTGTGGTGAAATGTCCAGCACAAAGCTGCAAAAAGTGCGTTCTTGTTCATAAGGTTTTATTGGGATTAGTTAGTTACCATTTCTTAGGGCCGCATGCACTAACATGGCCGCGGGAGGGGATCGCAGCTCAAAGGAAAGCCTCATATTCTGAAGCTCCAGATATCTGGATTTCACGCTGTTTACCTGTTCGTAAGTATTCCTACTATCCTTCACTATAAACATGTTGAACAGGAGCGAGAAGCTGTACGAACCACATTTTCCAGCTTTTGTATGATCCCTGATGATCCCCGGCGCTTTTCTTCGAAGTCATTTTTCTTTCTCCGAAGTTAATGAAAACCTTTCAAAGTTGTACTGAACATCTAACACAACAGTGCTAAACATGTTGCTGATGAAAACAAATGAATTTTTGAAAAATCGAATTTTTCGGTAAACCCCAAATTTCGAACCTGTGGATCATCGAAAATTTCATGACTTCAAAACATCATTTGTTCCTATCAGCAACATGCTTAGCACTGTTGTGTTAGATGTTCAGTACAACTTTGGAAGGTTTTCGTTAACTTCGGAGCAAGAAAAATGAGTTTAAAGAAAAGCGCCGGGGATCATCAAGGATCATACAAGAGCTGGAAAATGCGGTTTATACAGCTTCCCGCTCCTGTTCAACATGTTCATAGTAAAGGATATTAGGAATACTTACGGTTAGGTACACAATGTGAAATCCAGATATCTGGAATTTCGAAATATGAAGCTTTCTTTTAAGCTGCGATCCCTTCCCCGCGGCCATGTTAGTGATGCGGCCCTTACATGCTTGGGGCATTGCTCAGGATTATGAACACGAAGCTGACAACGTCGCCAAAAGCAGAAGCTACAGAAAGGGCTAAGAAATCGAAGGAATAACTGAATGTTTCCCGTTTATTTTCTTCTTGATAATCACCACTTCCAAAATATGTTTGCTGTTAAAAGAATCAAAAGTAGAAAACAGCTTTCTTTCGTTTTCCCCTTGCTGTGGATTGCCTGGTCCTGTAGCAAAAACTGCAATTCGAAATGCTGTCAAACGAAAAATTTCAAACTGTTTGCGACATTTTATTACGTTTCCAAGACCTTCTTCTGCTTTCGCTAACTGTTTTTGCACTTTTTTCTCTTCTCTGATTTCTTATAAACAACTTTCACTTTTTTTGGGGGGGGGGGGGGGGAGGGGGGAGGGTAGATACTCAAACAACCTTCACTTTTTACGCCCTATCACTAAACTAACGAAGATATGCCTTGTGATACGTGTTAAATACGCATTGAGCTATACAGTGTTTAGGGCAGATAACTTGAAACTTACTGAGTAGTTGTTTTGCTTCGTGTTCATTTCTATGAAATAGTTGTCATGTGTTGGTGACTAAAATACATTTATAAAGCAGGTTTGATAGATTGACCTCATTTTAACCACTAGTGAACTTCCACAAATAACCACCAATTGTATTCACAAAATTTTGGCGAGCGCAATTCAGTAAGCATCAACGCTTTAAGTAATGTTGAATTGGTTTTATGAGTAGAGTATCGGAAGCAAAGCAAAGCACAGTTTTGCCATCAGCGCGTTTGCTGCATCAAGTAACAACGTTACTTGCAGCTTATCGTCTTTGCCATAGTTTACGCTATTTCATCTCTTCGCGATTCTCCCAACTGAAGGTGATCGAAACGCAGTGAATTCGAACAATTGTCCTGCCGGGAGAATTGCGTGACCACGAAAACGATTGAACCATGCTTAAAGGCAGTGGTTCGGCAAATCTCAACCTAGTCAAATTTTCGCTCACCTGGGGTTATTCAATACGCTGATCATGAAAATCCACATTTGAGAGCATGAAAAGGGCGAGAACGAGCGCTTTTCAACGGCCTTCCCTTTGGAATTGGACGAGCGGAGCAAGGCTGATTACGCTGCATAGTTGCGGGACCCAAGGTTATAGCATTGCGGCGGGCAGCCTCCAATGGTGAGGAGGAAACTGCCAACTCGTCCGGACGCGTGTAAGATTGGCCTGCGCGTGTAAGTTTGAGAACAATATTCTCCGCAGGGAAGGCATGCTGTGCAACAGGGATTGCACTGTTTTCATACTTGGGCCAGAAGGAACCTACCGCGTTGAAATCCTGACATGTTGAGTTTTGCCGATCCACTGCCTTTAAAGACTAAAGGGCCGGGCATAGTTTAAGCAATTTCATCGTCGATCCCTGGTCGTCGCGTTTTGCTGTAGCGACGAAATCGCAACGGCTAAACCGCTAGTTGCTTGTTCATGGGCATACTTCTGCAGCGAGTCCTGCATTTACACATTTAGCATATACACTACGCGTTTTTCTTGGTTCAGTCCTTCAGTAACTGTTTTTTCTTCAACAATCGCAATTTACGATGTATTTATCTTCCTAGCCGTTCAAGTATCGAAAAACGCATGCGACGAGTATGAAAGAGAAAATCTTACGCTGAGGATTGCTTTCAAAGATTTCGAAAAGAGTTCAAGCGATTTCATCGCCACGATTTTCATTCCTTTTCATTTTACACTAGCTGGCATACCCGGCTCCGCCCGGCCCTGTCAATACACTTTTGTGATTGCCATTTGCAATTTTTTGCACATTTCGCCCCCCCCCTATCCTCACTCTTTATTGTATTTGTAATTAGCATGTCATCTAAGCCCCTGGTGCCCTCCCAACCCTGTAGCTCAGACTTTGCAGAAAATCGATAAAATCAACAAAGATGGTCGACGATTCAAAAAACTAATCCTGTCTTCGTAATCAGCATACTCAGTTACCCTTGTGCTGCCAACTTTCCCGATGTAAAGTTTGCAAAATATCAAAAAATCGTTTTATTCGTAATTAGCATGCTCAGTTATCCTGCTCCCCCCCCCCTTCCCCACCCTGTGCCGTCTCCCAGTCCCGTAATTCAAAGTTCGCAAAAAAAACCAATAAAATCGATATCGATCGACAACGAAAAGAGCCTGACATCCGCCCCCCCCCCCCCGAATGTATGTGTGCAATCGTAGTAACTGTGAAAGGAAACAGACAGTAAAGAGTGAGAATTATTCTATGTTCAAACATCCTTCTTTTAAAATCAAATGTAAGCGACTCCAAAAACTGTGCAGAGCAATTTGTATTGTGGTTTGACATGCAAAGGAGGATGAGTAGCATAATGACTCGGACGATAATGAGCTTCATTTTTCGCTCCTTTTATGCTAAGCGGCTATTCGCTCTGCTTTCGCTGCTTGAAGCTGATTTCGGATACAGCAGGACATCTTCTAACTCGAAGATAATTATTTCTCAGTATGACTAAGTGAGCAGATGTTTACATCATTTAAAACAAGCGCTTAAATTTTCTCAAGACCTTCTGACAGTGCAAAAAATTCTTGCCCGATCTCATGAGTCTCGACCCCTTACTGTTCAAACTACACACCTAATAGAGGAGAAGTATTGATCATAACTGTAAATGGAGCATTCCTTTGCACAAAACACTCTTTCGGTACAGTCATGATTACTTGGGCGCATTCAACTCGATCGCAGCATAAATTACAATGCTCATGGACATAACATCAGGACTTGCATTAGAACAATTCTCACTGCACTTCACCAGCAGAGGTTCAAAATGAGACATGTCGATCATGTTTACATATTTCTGTAGAGCTGATTGGACAGCGAATAATATGAGCTCACTAACATTGCAAAGTGCTAAATATCAATAAATCGATAGAAGGGTCCAGCGAATTTTGGTAAAAAGTATCCTAAAACCGTCTCTGGGGTCAAAAACATCTATATGCAAAGTTTCAGCCCAATCGATTGAGCGGCGCGCGTTTCTATTACTAACATACCCTCCAAATACAATTTTTAAGTTTTATATATACAGAGATTCAAAAAATTCGGGCTGGAAAAGTATCACAACCGAAATGTAAGCTGATCGGCATGCAAAAAACTCGTAACAGTTGTCTTGTCGCGATCAAATCGCAGCAATGAAAGCGCGTGGACTCTGTCCGAGGCCTAAAGGGCCAGGCATACACCAATTTCATCGCCGCGACTTCTGGTCGTCGCGACTTGCTTCAAGTAGCAACTAAATTGCTAGCTGCTTGTTCATAAGCATACTTCTGCGACGATTCATGCATCCTACCACTTGAGCTCATAATATACATTGTCAAAATACTTATAAGTATTTGTATTACATTCGGCTTGAATTTTTCATTCGTATTTTTATTTGCCCAAAATCAATTCCAACCGCAGAATCATGCTCAAACTCGCCTTAAAGGGGTTATTCGACTGAAGCCACATATCATAATCATTGTGCTTGGTAAAACGACATTTTCTGGGATCATGGTAGGAACACGTAAAAGAACAAAACCATAGATTTGGCAATTCCGTCTAGAGAAGTTAATAAACATGCTGATCACAAAAATCATACTCACATCGCGTTTTGGGACATGCACGCCGAGTTTCGGTGAGTATATGGTTGGAAAGTCATAGGCTTGCCTGAACAGTGAAGTTATTTGATGTTCTGATACGATTGTTGTGTTCATTTTGATGAAGTTTCACCAGACTTTTTTGTATCTAAATTGATCCCAAAAAGCTAATTGTTGTGGTTGACACATTGCAAGAAAATGGTGCCTTCCTAAGTAATCATCATGGTAATCATGTTCGGCGCGCCGAGAAATCCCCTCTCCCACAACAGTTTAGAGCGAGTTTGCGATTTTGACCCGCTTTCCTGAGTAATCATCATGAAAATCATGTTCAGCGCGCCAAGGAACACCTCCCCCACAACGAATTTAGAGCAAATCTGCGATTTTGATCATCGACGTATATCGCTAACCCCAGAAAATGGCGCCACCGCACAAAATAACCGTGATACTCGGCACCAGCGGGTCGAGTAACCTCTCTAGTGCGATCGAAATTTTGGGTCATAGATAGCGCCAAAAAGGGATAAAAGAGGATTGATTTTAAGAAGCAGCGCACTCTGGCAAAACAGAACCACTTTTGAAACAGTAAACAAAACAGCCCAAAAAGCAAAGAAACGATCATAAAAACTTTCAGAAAAGAAGTCCCAGCGATTAGGTGGCGTCGCTCGTTCAAAGTCAGCACGAGATGTCGTTGAGATTCGGGCAAATCGCAACAATTTTAGTGAAGGAAATATACCGTGCTACCTATACCGTGTTCACTTCGCGTGATAAAGTCCTTTCGTCAATTTTTGGGATCTATGCTGGCCTGAAAAGCGAAAAAATGTCTACTCATTTGCTGCAAATAACAACTCCACAAGAAAGCGTTACTACAGCGCGCAAGCATGATATTCGTAATCGGAATACCCAATAACATATTGTTGTTATGGCAAAGGTGAAAGCTCACCCTGGCTGCAATAAGCTTATTTTCACTGCAAGTATTTTCCTCGTATTGTAATTATCACTTTCTGCTGTGTATTGTGCTTTGATGTAATTATTTTCAACAGTAATAATGCTACCGTAGGAATTCTAATTAAAGTGAATGATTTCCATCTATATCATATGCACGCAGATCCACAAGTTAAATGCTCTCCATAGATTTGTGTCATTTTGAGGTGGTGTACTCCTGCTTGCATGTAAGAGTCTCAGTTATAATGCAGTAGGTTTAGTAATGCTTCCGAATACAGGCAGAAAAAACAGGAAGACAGACATTGAAACAGCGTTAGTAACAGCGTGATGGTAATTATGTAAACCATAAGATTTTTGGGCCAACACTGATTGTCGTTATTATAAAGAGAACAGCCTTCTATTTCCTTATACGGACTTGGTGGCATGTACTCAGATAATCGCCGGGGGCAGGCGGCCATGCGAATTTTGAGCAAGCGCGCACCGGAAAAATAGTTCGTTGAATTTTTGCCGCCCGCTTGAAATTTGGAAGAAAATTGGCGAAATTGAAGACGAATGCTTGAAGAACAATCGCGGTTTCTTTATGGATTAGCTGCGGCGCAGTGGCCGCATTCTCGCGGACTTTCCGCGAGAATATGCAAAAATTTCGGGGGCCGCACGGTCCTTTGTGGAGGACCGCGCAACCCCCAGGTACTTTCCGCTGGGAGAAAGTACCTCAAACTTGAGTAATTAAACCAACGGTGACACTTCTGCCACACAGAGTCTTACCTGCGCTCGACGTACGCCCGAAAATGCCTAAAAAGAGTCCGAGCGCTTGCTAAAAGTTTGGCCAGCGCTCGCTGAAAGAAATTATTTGCCGAGCGCTTGCAAGAAATGCTGTATTGCTGCCCGCTGGCAGAATATGCGACCGTAAAGGAAGTGCCGCCCGCTGAAGGTTTGGCCACGCCCAAAAATTCCGCTGACCGCCTGTAGAAAGCGCGAATTTGCAGACCGCTTGCCCCCGGCAATTATCTGAGTAGAGGAAAGGCTTGTGTGTAGTAGAGACAAAGTTTTAGCAGAACATTGTGCGTGTATGTGTGTGTTGAATGCCAACATGCAGTAATAACTACTCTATCGCTGGATAAAATGGTTTTCAACATTGTACCTGTATAACAACGTATGATCTTGAAGTATATAGCACCCTAGGGTGATCTTCCAGTTGACAACTATTGCAACGCAAAGGCGTTGGACAGTTTTCATAGAGAACTCTCTATGAATTTGTGCGCATATATGACAAAACTAAATAGTGAATAATATTAGGCTGGCTAATAAATAATTTCGGTTGGTTTTGCGGCTCCTACAGATGCTGCAGACGATTTTTGTCCAGTATTCGGTAACGTTGGAAAGAGCATCAGTGAGAATTGGAACATAGAATTATTCGAGTAGAAGTTATTTTCCTATGAAAGATTTCCGCAATGAAGTGAGAAACTTCAGTTTTCTCACTGTGCACAAATATGAGAAAGTTTGGTTATTTTGGACAAAAAATTTTGAAACGGCAGATCACACTTTAAATTGGTAGTCATTGAGTAGGGAAAATGCGTCTGCACCCAAATACCAAAATGCTTTTCTCTACATCCATTAGAGCATGAAAACGAAGCTTTTAAAGTCGCAGAATTGAGCTTTTGGAATTTTAGCCTCGTTGGGGCATAACTGTTCCTTGCTGATAGTTCAAGATTCTGAATAGTTGATTTATGATAGAAGAAGCCTTGAACTACTTGCGCACAAAATATCACAGATAAAGAGCAATTAGGAAAGTTTTTGTAAGTTTTTCATGCCAAAACGAAATTATTTTTTAGCCAACCTAATATGAGTAAGTCTAAGCCATAATGGCTGTAGGCTCTGACACTGATGTAAAAGCTGTTCTGTCGTACGGCAAATAGGACACTGCGTTGATGGATCAATAGAAGGATTCCCTTGGGTATGGTCGTACTGAACTCTGAAAATTTTCGACAGAATAGTATACTCTTATCAAATTGTGCCCTCGACGAGTTATTATAGGTCTGAGGCAGCTCCAGTAGACGTTTCATCCCTACTAGGTCGCTTGAATGGATTACCGACATATCGCGATGTTTTTCATCTTCTGACACGTCTTCTGCCTATTTATGTGAAGCATACTAAGATTGGAAATAGGCTGCAGTAGAAATGCCACGGTGTTGGGCTTGAAGAGCGCGACGATGTTGAACAGCTTAACATTGAACTTTGCAAAACTTTAGATGATCCGCTTACTGCTAAGTCCTCCCATATTATGCACTAAAGTTAGGGACTGATTCTGTTGTTGCTGGCCTCTAAAGAATAGATATCTTAAGGATGGATAACGTATGAAATGTTTAGAGGGTGATATATGTGAGAATAGGACAAACATATGGATCTCAATTGAGATGGAGTGTTTGCAATACCGTCGATTTGAAATTTACTAATGGGGGTGGGGTCGGAGGATTAATCACTAATTACTAACAAATAGATCGCGGATTCTGGGGTAATAGCTTCGAATAGGGGGGAGGGGAGGGCCACAGAGATGGAGTTTACACTAATAATAGCGGAATTCTCTTACAATATCGGATACTTTACAGCGCGACCTTATTATTAGAATAGTTTAAGTCCGGGAACGCGTTGCCAAATCGGGTTTTGTTCTTTGTCTTTGTGGAAAAGTGAGGCACGTAAGCAATGCTCCATAGCGCTTTTCTTAATCTATTATGTCTGCTGTTTGTTATTCGCGGTAGAAAGAAAAGTGGGTGCTGACAACGAGTAATAAAATAATAATTGAAAGAAGAAAAAGGAGTGATTAGGGGAGAAAGGTAGGGCGAAGCTAAGGCCGGAACTTCCATGTAACTCTGTAGCCGTATTTTGCGCGCGCGAGTTCGATGATTTGGCTCGGGGCTAACTATGCGGCTAGAGGAGCCTAGTTACTGAAGATTAATATTAGGTCGTTCCGAAAGTAATGTCGCTTTTTTTTCAAACGAACGCCACATCTCGAGTAGCAAAGATGTGTAAGAGGTTA
Organism: Cylicocyclus nassatus; assembly: GCA_958299035.1. Taxonomy (NCBI): domain Eukaryota; kingdom Metazoa; phylum Nematoda; class Chromadorea; order Rhabditida; family Strongylidae; genus Cylicocyclus; species Cylicocyclus nassatus. Next base: position 79,157,287 of record CATQJL010000223.1, read on the forward strand.
TGGCAGCATTTGATGCAGCATTTCATTCTCTTTCTAACGGTTGCATAACCACTGCACAAGATGCAATAACCTTCCGAAGAATTATCAAAATCTGCGACCCATGCTTTTTGAAAAGGCCAAGTTTCACAATTTTCTTAATTTTTACAACAACCCTCGGAAGGAGTCCAAGTAATAGATGGATAGAGCAATCCTTACAGAAAACAGCACAACTTTTTTCTACTTTCCAGAGCTCGTCATAATTTTTGCATCGATTTTTTTGGTGGGACCATCAAATTTTAGCGGGCTAGCTTTAGACACAAATGCATCAAACACCAATAAATCTTCGGATTTTGAAACTTACAAAGATGGATTATGGTTTAACACTAATTTTACAAACCAAATGAGCGTTCACCGCTTCAAGTTAGCAACTTTCGAAAATTCCGGGTACAGCCTGGGGCGCCCTGGAAAACCTGAATTATAACGATTTTATCCCGAAAAACTTGATGAATCGAAAACAAAAAACAACTGGCAGCAAGAGGAGGAAAAGCTGCGTCGAATGACACCCGAGCTGCTTGCCGGTTGTTGTTCTGTGAAGTTTGAGTTGACCAAATATGAAATTTGATGGAATTCAAAAGTTGGTTCCAAAAACCCTGAGAAGCAAGGTAAGGAAAAGGGAAAAATCAATCGGTGTCCTATAGGGTTTGCTCTGCCTACCTGTCACTTGTACTTCTTCGGAAAGTAGGTACAAAAATTTGGAAAAATAGCCGAACTTGGTCATGGCAAAAAGCATGAGTCGCAGGTTGTGGTAATTTTTCGAGAGCTTATTAGATATTATGCGCTGAAATTGCAACCATTAAGAGGATGAAATGCTGCATCGAATGCTCCTAAGATCTCTTGAAAATCTTGATTTCATAAAGTGTGGCGTTCATTTGAAAAAAGCGACATTACTTTCGGAACGACCTAATATTGAAGATTTATTAGGCAGACAGAGGGCAAGCTGACAGACAACTACAATAAATCTAACTTACAAAAGACACAAAGACATTCTCAGATAATCGCGAGGGGCAGGCGGTCCGCAAATTCGCGTTTTCTTGCAGGCGGTCAGCAGAATTTTGGGGCGTGGCCAAACCTTTAACGGGCGGTATCTCCTTTACTGTCGAATGTCCTGCTAGCGGGGCAGAATATCAAGTAATCTCTTTCAGTGAGCGCTGGCCAAACTTTCAGCAAGCGCTCGGACTCTTTTTACGCAGTTTCGTGCATACGTCGAGCAAATGTGAGACTCTATGCTGCAGAGGTGTCATCGATGGTTTAATTACTCAAGTTTGAGGTACTTTCTCTTAGCGGAAAGTACCTGAGGGCTGTGCGGTCCTCTACAAAGGACCGCGCAGCCCTCAATAATCTTATATATAAAGCTGAATGTCTGTTTGTATGTATGTCTGTATGTCTGTATGTCTGTATGTACGTATGTTCCGAATAGAAAATTCCATTTCTGAACCGATCCGTATCAAACTTGGCACGCATACACTTCGGGCCCCGGCGGGTGTCATAGACTACTTTTCGTCATCGATCGATATCGATTTTATCGATTTTTTGCAAAATTTGAGCTACGGGGCTGGGAGTTGGCACAGGGGGGTAATCGAGCATGCTGATCACCCCCTAAAATCGACATCGATCGATAACGAAAAAGTAGCCTATGACACCCGCCGGGGCCCGAAGTGTATGTGTGCCAAGTTTGGTCCGGATCGGTTGAGAAATGGAATTTTCTATTCGGAACATACGGCGGAGCCGGGTAAGCCAGCTAGTTTTGCATATTCTCGAGGAAAGTCCGCGAGAATAAGGGCCAATGCGCCGTAACTAATCTATAAGAAAACCCCGATAGTTTTCCGAGCATTCGTCTGAAAATTGGTCAACATTCCACCAAATTTCTTCAAGCGGGCCGCAAGAAATCAGCGAACTATTTTTCCGCTGCCCGCTTGCTCAAAGTTTGCATGGCCGCCTGCCCCCCGCGATTATCTGAGTTAGAAAAGGAAACAACTACATCTCAGACAATCGCCGGGGACAGGCGGTTCGCAAACTCGCGTTTTTCCGCAGGCGCTCAGCAGAATTTTGGGGCGTGGCCAAACCTTCAGCGGGCGGCACTTCCTTTACTGGCTAATGTTCTGCCAGCGGGCAGCAACACAGAATTTTCTGCAGGCGCTCGTCAAATAATCTCTTTCAGCGAGCGCTGGTCAAATTTTCAGCTGGCGCTCGGACGGTTTTTAAGCAGTTTCGGGTGTACGCCGAGCAAAGGCGGCAGAGGAGTCATCGATGGTTTAATTACTCAAGTTTGAAGTACTTTCTCTCAGCGGAAAGTACCTGGGGGCTGCGCGGTCCTCCATAAAGGACCGTGCGGCACCCAAAAATTTTGCATATTCTCGCGGAAAGTCCGCGAGAATGCGGCCACTGCGCCGCATCTAATCTGCAAGGAAACCGCAATTGTTCTTCAAGCATTCGTCCAAAATTTCGTTAAAATTCTTCCAAATATCTGCAAGCGGACCGCAAGAAATCAGCGAACTATTTTTCCGGTGCCCGCTTGCCCAAAAATGGCATCGCCGCCTGCCCCCGGCGATTATCTGAGATAGCGAGAGAACGAATCTTACAGAGAAAGTAAAATTCGGAAAAGGACGGACTTACTGGTCGACGGAAAAGAAATAAGTCTACCAGCCATCCGTCCTTCCACTGCCTTGGCTAAGGTATTTATGTAAACCCAAAATCAATTAAGCTCCAACCCCCTCGATCAAAAACATTATGCACAGTCAATATCGCGATGTTATTTATCAGCATGAAACAATGGTGTAGCCTATCCGACCGCCTGGCACCAGCTAGCACTGAGTGCATCGTATTATCCAGCGTGTTGTCGTTGTGCCGCGTTGTTGATGTTATACAGGTGCGTTGTTGACAACCATTTCGATATCCAGGTATAGAATAGTTACTGCATGTTGCCATTACATTGTGTGTGTGTGTATGTGTGTGTGTATGTGTGTGTTTGTGTGTGTGTGTGTGTGTGTGTGTGTGTGTGTGTGTGTGTGTGTGTGTGCGTGTGTGTGTGTGCGTGTGTGTGTGGTGTGTGTGTGGTGTGTGTGGTGTGTGTGTGGTGTCTGTGTTTGTGTGGTGTGTGTGTGTGTGTGTGTGTGTGTGTGTGTGTGTGTGTGTGTGTGACGTCGAGAGGAAAGCGTTTTGTAATTCTCTTCAGCACCGCTTATTTCCAAGCAGTAGTGTTTACTTCCACCCCTGCTGAGACCGTACGAGTTTGATAAAATGAACTGAGGATATTTGCGCTAATAATAAGTGAATCTTAAGATGAAAAACTTTGAGAAACGCGAATGCGTATTTTTTCCTTGCAGACAACATACTTAACATAATGTCGATTTTCCACTTTTAGGTGTTTTTCTACAGGTTTTCGCTATACCATGCCACTTAGGACTTGACCTATTTGGACTAGCACTCGTAACCCTTTCAGAGAGTGTTTCGCAAAATTTACACCTTTTTTCGGTCTGCTCAAGTTGGTATTCTCTTACTAGCATGCCATATTAGACCCTCAGAGCAAATATGCGACTTGGTTAAGAGAAGTGAGTGACTTCAGACAAGAGCGGTACGAAACAGTGAAAACTCAGCTTTGGCAGCCCTTTGTCATTCAATATGCTGAAGTATTAGATTAGTGAGGCCTCGGAGGTTGGAGTAGAAAAGGAGATAAATAATGATTGATTTGGTTTGTGCTGGAAGTGCCCTTTTGCATGCATTTTTTAGCTTCTACATACCTGAAGCGATTGAGTCGAGCATCGAAGTGTTACCTTTTATGTGGACGTTCCATAAAGTTTTGCTACGCCAAAAGGCAGTCAAATTTTTGGTACATCTTTGTGAGGGTCTGTATGTACTGCGCTATTCTTCAGGTAGCGATAGCTACGTTTTAGCGGGTCGCCACACAAACACACTTTTATGAATGCGTGAATGTGGACTATGCCCTATTTCGAAGCTTGATGCAAACGTATCATGCCCCACACACACGAAATATACGTTGAAACAAAAACAACAGGTTATACTGAACAGTGGAATTTACGCCATGTTTACCAGTAGTTATGCACGGATAAGTGACTATGTATCGCCAAAAGGGGTGGTTTTGAGCTGAAATCTGCAACAGACCATGCAGCCCCGCGCACTACCTACATTGTAGATTTGTACCAGTTGTTAGCGCATGATGAAGCCTATCGGCGAGATATAGGCCCGTAGTAATCCACCGTCGTGATGGTCGCGACGTTCGAAACATCGCACGTACCCAGCACGCGTCCTTTCGGCCGCAATTCGTCGCGCGCCCATCTCTTATCACGGCCGCGCGGCCAGATCGCTGAACGTCGTGACTGCAGGACATGCTCGTCCTCGTTTGCAGAGAACGAGTACGTCGTGAACGTCGTTACGCAAGGGGCAGAGGGATAAAAGTAAAGGGCCCAGCGTAGAGACGCAGGAAAGCGTAACCGACTAGTAGTCGAGTACGCCGCGTTCGTCTTGTGCGCAAGGAACGTAGATACACAGCACTATGTTCAACGCACGCCAACTGCAATCCATATCAACAGCTGATAAGACCCAAATACCTCAACGGTTTCGTTTGCCTCATGATTTCAAGGACATGTATCTGCAGCGCAGTGGCAGTGCGCAGTGCGCGCTGCCGACAGTCAACGAAGGGTTTGATCGCGCGTCGCCAAGTCTTGCGGCGACCAAGGCATGGTCGTGAGCAGCATGTACCTCAGTTGGGCACGTTGTAAACTCGCTTTCTTCAAATCACGACGTATTTAGGGGGTTTACTGCGGACCATAGTCCCCTAACCACGTCATGCACTATACAACGGCTGTATCGCTTATTCCTCCATTCGTGTTAGTATCTTGTCTATGGACTTCGAAATGTGCAAGAATCTATGATGGGAGCCATTCAATGAATGCAATACTCTCACGTGACTTCCAACAATTTATTTATGTCTTTTGTTAGATCCTGCCATGAATCTAAATCTTTGCTAGGGATTGAACCATAACCAGTGGAACTGCCAATGTGTTCTACCTGGTTGCCACCATAAAATTGGACAAGCAGTTCGGTTTCAGATTATGCTATCGAGACATTAAAGGTTTATATTCAAATACAGATTTCCTTCAAAGATGTTGTGTGTAAGCGTATTATGAATACTCGGTTTTCAACGAATTCAACACGTTTCGGACCGCGAAATCGCGCGCGGTGAAAAAGAGTGCACTTTCAGCCATTGGTCAACAAAGGGACCTTATTTTGCAGACTGTGTGCATTTATAATCAGCTTGTCAGATAAGTCCCGTACCCAAAGTTTTGAGTGGATAAAGTGTTTGAATCTTATCGCTTGTGAAGGACTTTTGTGCTTTTCTGCAAGATAGGAACAAGAACTTAGTTTCTAATAGTGTCTAAAAGTATCTATGTTGTAAATGGTGCACACCAGTGTTGGGACTACGGCTTTTCTCTTTGATATCGCAAAGGAAATTGCGACGTCACGCATCTTTCGCGTTGCCGCACTTTTCAACTCTTGCTCGATTTATGCTCATATTCTCCTAAACAAATATCAATCGGCACAACTCTACAGAGCCATTTGAAAAGTAGAAGCTTAGGCCTTTGACTTAATAACCTTGGACTAAAAAAAACCTCCTTTGAACTTCAAAAAGATACTTCAAAGCAGAGTATTGCATCATGTGCAGCACCGGTCCGTGTTAAGCGAAATTTTATTGAAGTTCGAAAAACCAATTCGAACCAAATACGCTCCGAGAATCGCCATTTCCTGCCAATCTATCACATCCATATTGGCATGCGCTTAGATTTGCAAACAGTATGCAACTACGCCGTTGAGTTTATTGTGTTGTGCTATCGATTTTCTGCGTACATTACAACGCTAGCATCGTCTTCGAAATATAATTTCAGAATTGGTAGACGTTCGCTCTCCAATAGCTTGTACATACTCGCAATCTTCTCTAGAAAAAATAGATGTGATTACTGAGTAGAAGAACTGGAAACTAATGACTGCGAACCTCTGAGCATACCCGATGTGAAATGTGAAGTATGGTTTGCCGTTTGGTGTTGCACGGCGCCAATCAAACAAATGGTAAACATAGCGACATTAAGTGTAAAGGACAGAAATGGTAACACTACTGTTTTAGTTGCTAACGGGGAGAGGACGCTCGTGACCTTGGCCTTTTGATATGTGACATACGTCATGACATTCGCCTTTAAATGCTGATCTCAGAACTGTGCCCGTTATCTGCGGAACGAATAATGGGAAAATCGGTATTGTAGACTATGTTAGAGGTGTCGAATGATCTAGTGGTTAGCGGTGCCGATTACTGTACAGCGGGTGGGGGAACGAAAGCCGCCAGTTTGAGCCGCTTCCGCGGACTGCTGGTCCTGGAACGACATGCAACAACACTGCGAAAGGACCAGTTGGCCGCGAAAGGCGGCTCGAACTGGCGGCTTTCGTTCCCCTACCCATGTACAGCGGATGCTGGTTTGATCTCTGTCGGTGCAGATGCTTTTGCGTTAGCTTTTCAGGAGCGCCAAGTTTTATCAGAAAAACGTTCTGCAGATAAAGAACACAGTTTCGTGGTTAGTGTTTTTGGACGAACATCGTGATGTGTAACAAATCTTAGGCCACGGTCACCAGTTCTCCTTCCCTTGTAAGGTAAGCGTAAATGACAAAGCGAAGATCATATTACTTCAATAGTGCTTTGCAGACAATCTTTCCTGCAGTGCAAAGATCGCTGTAGAACCCCATTCTCATTGCAGATATTGCAGATATTATGGATTCCTCGCTATTGTAAGGTGCGATAGTACTTAACAAGTTTCATGCATCTCAGTTTTTGCAACAATCCCAGTACCACTTCGTTGCCTATAAAATGATGTGCCACGATGAACTGTCCACTGTTTGCGAACATGACGACAATGAACAGTACAAGAATCTGTAGTTTGATTAGAGCATCACTACAATGTGAATTTGCCGATCCGCTTTCATCAACCAACTCATAACCTTTGCACTACTGCATTAAGCTACATAAAGAGAGACAAAATAGTTGTAAGCCGATGTTCTATTTATCTCAAAACTCTCAGTCGGCATTTTGGGTAAAAAGCCATTACTGTCTTATAATCAACTAGCTGGCACCCGGTTCCGCCCGGTCCTGTCAAAAACGATGAAGGTTCCATTTCTATCCCTGTACACTTTACCTGTGCCCACTTCTACATGCAATTCCCTATTCCCGCTGTGTTAGTAATCACTATGCTCACCTACCTTCCTCACCGACCCCCAGCCCCTTAGCTCGAACTTTGCAAAAAAACAATAAAATCGATAAAAGTAAGGGAAATTCTAAAAACTGATGACGTTATTCGGCTATTAGGGCTCTAAAATGTTTTTGTGGTGGGTCTTGCTCAAACTCGGTATATGGGGGTTATTCAAGCCGCTGACGAATCGTAGTCATTTCGCGTGGCAGCGGGTAAAAATCATGAACCTGCCTGAAACCTTGGCAGGGAATTACCTAGAGTGCTGTTTCAAGAATATCGTGCTTAATCCCCACAATAATGGCAATTCGTGTGATATAAAAGTTTCCCACGACCGTAATGCTTTCCTTATTGGATCACTGCCGAGCGCGATACACCTTCGGCGGCTTTTGCCTTAGCAAAAACAGGGGGAGAGAGATCTGCCGGGTGCGTTACGCGTTGGGACAGGTTATCAGGATGGCGCTAGAGACCGCCATGCAAAACGACCTTTTCCCCATTTCGTGCATGTCTGGGATCTAAATTGGCCCGAAAGCGAAAAAATGTCCATTCAAACCCTGCAACTCACCATAACTTCACTAATGCGTTATGAGCAGGTTTTGTTGTTGAGGTTTTGAGCAAATCTGGAACTTCGACCCATCTACACCCACCGTAAACCAAGAAAATGCACTGTCCTGCGAAATCAGCATGATATTCATGTTCAGCGCGCCAAATGACCCATCCTAGACAAACTTTAGAGCTTAATTTCATCTATGTTTTCGACGCTATACGGTAAAACCACCATAACTCTATGAAAAGGTCCCAATATGTAGAGAGAGTATGAAATTCGTAGTCAGCATGTAGAACAAGTTCTCTAAACTCCAGCCGAATTCATGATTTTGACTTCCTACCGTAAACCGATCATAACCACACGGGGAGACATTCTGCGGAGAAAGTGTGATATCTGTAATCAGCATGTAAGATAACCCTTATACACGAAGTCTGAGCAAGCTTTACGACAAAAAATTTTGGGGCCCGGATAGCCGAATAGCGCCAAACTAATACTGTACTCGTAATCAGCATGCTCGATTCCTCCCCCACCCCCTTGTGCCAACTCCCGCCCCATAGCTCAAACTTTGCAAAAAATCGATAAAACCGATAAAAGTTATGGTCGATTCTAAAAACTAATGTTGCATTCGAAATCCCCATGCTCACTTACCCCCTCTGCCAACTCCCAGCCCCGTTGGTGATGACACCCGCCGGGCCCGAAGTGTATGTGTGCCAAGTTTGGTCTGGGTCGGTTCAGAAATGGAATGTTTTATTCGGAACATACGTACACACAGACAGACATACAGACGGACAGACATACAGACAGACATACAAACAGACATTCAGATTTATATATAAGATTAAAAACCTCAAAACCTGTTGAGAATGTACATTTATTCAAATCGGAGTACGTCGTAATGCGTAATTTTATGAATGAAAAATCAAGAATGCAGAAACTTTGAGCAAGAGAAAGTTGCTAAAGAATAGTGTTGAAATTTTCAAGTCCCTTCAAGAGGCTTTATGAAAGAAGGACGAAACGACTTGATTATACACTACTAATCTGAAAGCGTCTCAAATCATTATTGTTATTTGTTCGTTTGTACTGCTGGTGCACAGTGACGCAGAAATCGAGGCCGCTGTGCTTTGAAAAAAGAGAGGAACTAGCGGATAGTTAGAATATTGTTTTGGCTTCGTCGGTAACTGCACCGCTTTTGGTAAATCTCGGGCTTGAGCGGGTCCCAGCCCCAAACCTCACAAAGGCGAACCCAGAACGTTAGATATCCCTTCAAATTACTTTCTGTACGAGTGCCTATAGCCACGTAGAATCTGTTTACTCTGAGCGTCGGACAGCTTGCGTTGATTATAAGCATGTAATGGTACAGGGGTCCTTGAGGTAATATCTGCAAACTTCACAGATTACACACTTTGAATACCAAAGTATATTCCTTACCAGGATATTGTCAGTTGGAAGTTCGGGAGCGACAACGAGATAAAGTTTATTACCCTTTTTGTAGCCTTCTGGCCGAAGAACACGAAAGACTGAAAAAGAAAGCGGTATGAGTTTCAGTACAGATGCAGAAAAACAAGTTTGCAAGCAAACGATCCTACACATGAATTTCGTATTGAAGGCATGTGATAGGTTTTACCGTATTAATCGTAACAAGCTGAGACTTTGGTTTGAATGTCTATTTGGACTTAGAGTGGAGTCATAACGTGAGTTTCAAATAGCGACTCTTCGACTTTAATTAAGTTTAGACTTGAGAAAAGACTCAAAAATTTCTAATAGCAATTAATACTCTACGGCCTAGACGAGCAATACAAATCATCAGAATGGGTTTCTCCATGAAAAAATGTTTTTTTGCATATTGTGTTCTACCAGTGGCGGCGCGAGAAATTTTGAGGGGGGCGGGAGCACATTTTTCGAATAAAAGAGTAGCATAGAAATGTTGTTGGGGAAGTCCCGCCTCAGGGGATATTTTTT